>JAFBJW010000548.1:2240452-2534622 GCA_016785235.1 Pseudorhombus dupliciocellatus
CTCTCTCTCTCTCTCTCTCTCTCTCTCTCTCTCTCTCTCTCTCTCCTCATCAGATGCCTCTTCATTTTCTGTGTGCTTTGCTTCCCTCTAAAGTGACTACTTACGATAGCACAGCTGAGCTTGTCATCGCAGCACATTTCATTTTGGTTCTGAATACATTTATAGCCTCCACAGATGTTGTTTTATTAGAAAGATCACGTGCGACCCAAAAGACCCCCCCCCCCCGCTGCTATTTGAGGTACATTGTAAAAACCAGCTCAGATGTGACCAGTTTTTCTGTTGTGACTCAGGTCGGCTTATATCATGACCAGCAAACAGAAGACGGAGGCTCCTCCAAAGAGAATCGTAACATCTACAGTGAATCCATGCCAAGGAGAGTGGGAAGCTTCTACAGAGGTTGGTTTGGGCAGAGAGCGCTTTTATTCACTGCACAAGTTGTTGAGCTTCCCAATCTGTCTGTGGTTTACTACAAACCGTACACGACTAACATATTTATTGGACTTGAAGCCAGGGTATATGAACTTCCTACCCATAACAGAATCATCTCATTTACGTTAGAAGTCTGCTGAGATGAGGTGACAGTGTTAAAAGCCTTGTAGTTCAATTTAGTATAACAGTTTGCTTGCAGGCATTGTCTGTAGCACTAGGATAAATACCACTGAGCAAGGTGGGAATGGAATTAGTTTTGCTGGTATTTGGACAAAAGATAATCCGGAAATTCTCATAGGGTATTCTACCCTTTTGGGTTATAATTCACAGTCTTGTCTAACATGTATAAAATTCATTACAGTATATTTTGAATGTAATGTAAGTCTGCTTGGGAAAGTGTGTGCAGTGTGTTGGAGCTGTACTGGAATTCTATTCTGTTGATTTCCCCCCTGAATGAACTCGTTTGCTGTGTTTTTTGAGCAGTCCCTTCTCCCCGGCCAGACAACTCCTTTCATGATAGCAGGGGTCAGAGCCGGGGCTCTGGCTTGTCCGGGGACAGCAGCGGTTTGACGAACCACTCCAAACGCCAGCCAGCCTTTGACCCATGGTAATTATTCTTGTAGTTTATTTAATTCACCAAAAACATATCTTCTCTAACTGAAGCTTCATGGAGAACACTAACTTGTTCGTTGTCTGTTGCTGCTGGCACATTAAAGAAAGATTTTGGTGGCTTTAACATACGTTGTCAGAGCTTATTAGGACTTGGACGCTCAGTCGGCTCTGATTTATTTTCAGGACTGGCCCAGATACTGTTGTGTTAAACTCCTCTGAGCCGTCCAAAGAAAAGGAGAAGCAGGGTTTCTTCAGATCAATAAAGAAGAAAAAGAAAAAATCCCAAATGGTGAGTCATACCTTGAGTAGTTCTGAGGGTGCGAGTCGTGTCTGGATGTCCTCTGAATGTCAACACCTTGTTTGTTAAACTGTCTGTCGACATACTGCACGTCCTCCTCTACTTTTCAAATGTGTATGTATGGACATATAAAACCATGTCTCCTTGTTGTGTTGTGCTCATGTTCCCTGTGCCACCAGTCATGTGCCTCTGTATTACAGATGGAAGTCCCCGGTGGAAGGCCTCCTGTCATCAAGAAATGTCTTTTCCCTCTGTTTAGCCCAAAGAATAACATAAAGCATAGCTCCTCTGTGAGAGTCCTCCCTGTAGTGTCCTCTCCCATGGTACATGCTGTTTTACACTCAATCTCTCCCCACTAACAACGCATGCATCAGTAGCATTAGTCCACTGTTACTGTCCCTTCAAACAACTTTGATTTTTTTTTTTCAAAGAAACGATGCATTGTGGTTAATTCACGTAACAATGAATCGCTCACACAAACAAGCCAGATCCATAGAGACGGGAACAATAACATGAAATGGTGACAGTGAGGTAATAACCCGCCTGTTCTGCGTATTGATCTTGAATGATTCTTTGGGAGGGCTATTCTCACATCTTTGTCCAGTGCACTGTATGGATCTGGCTTTGTTCAGCCCATCAGATTCTGATGAATGGCCACTGATTTCAGACACTGCCATGATTGCATGTCTCCGGTTGTGATCTGAGGAGGAGTGAGAGGACTCATCCTTTGCATAACGTGAGATTGTATTGGTGTGTGTGTGTGCGTGTGGTTGGTTGCTTTAGACAGAAGTGTTAGCATGACTGGAGAGAGAGCATGGCGATCATAGGACGAACCAGAGGAGGTGATACATTTGAGAAGAAAGTGTATTTCTACATGTTCCGCTGCCTGAAGTCTCAGTGACAGTAACAGTTCATCGGGAAACAGGTGTGAGACGCTCTCGTCCCTTCACTCTTCTATTTATAAGTGACAGTTTGCTCAGATTGGGAGATGAGGGTTTCTGCTGATCACAGAACACAAATAAACACAATCTGGCCTCAGGCAGTCAGACTCAGAGCGGGTGGAAAACTGTGTGCACTACTCAAAGAGTAGATGGTCTCACGATAAGCTTCATTTTAGATTCATCACATACACGATGAGGTGTCTCTCCTCTTCCTCACATCAGAAGGTGCTTTGGCTTTCTGGCTCCAGATGCATGTGTTTGTTTGTTTGTTTTTTCCTCATGACTTCACTGCACCTTTAACAAGACAATGACCCACATCAACTCAAGACTCATGTCAGGGGTAAATCGGCACATGTAAAGGACGACACATGACAGATATGATAAACTGGTGCTGTTATCGTTGCTTAATCCACTTAAATGTTTGTTGTTGTCCTTCACATTGTGTGGACCTGCCTTTGTCATGAGTGTGTTTTCGGTTTGATGATAACTCACTCACTGTGCGACAGGTCCCGACTGAAGGGGTGGACACAGTCATCCAGAAGTCGTCCAGGTCTTCAGGCCACCAGAGCAGCCGCCACAGGACCCGTGACAAGAGCCGAGACCGAGACAGGGACAGGGACAAGGACTGGCCTCCTGAGAAACTGTCCGATTCGCATTCTCCAGTAAGTCTCAGAGAAGAGAAGGCCTTTCCTTCTTCTTCTACTTCCTCTTCTTATTCCAAATGTTAGCTATAAAGATGGTGGTCATGTGTCATGTCTTATTTTTCAGAGTCAGCCACTGAAGTCGCTGCGCAAGCTCCTGCACCTTTCATCGTCGTCCTCCAACCAGATGGCGCCCTCCGATATGCGCTCATATCAGCCACTGCCTAATCCAGCCTCGGCTCAGGGTGGTTTCACAGAGAGCCGGGGCCACTCAGGGGTCAGTACGCCCCAGCTGAAGAGCCGACAGGCAGCCTACCCGCTGCCTGCACAGCTGGAGTCCGGTTGGCACACGTCTGCCCTGGGCCGCCCCGAGGGCAACCCTTACCCGGAGCAAATGAGCATCAAGGGAGGCCAGAACGGGCACGGCTTCGGACGCCCGTCCAGGTCCCGTATGCCAAACCTCAATGACCTGAAGGAGACGGCGCTGTGATCTCCACTGCCCTCACACTCACTGGGGGATGACGCTTTTCCTCTGTTGCTCCTACACCTCCCTTATGTAACAGTACACCTGCTGTACACACACACACACACACACACACACACACTCGGTTACCAAACCTTCAGTTCTACGCACTGCTTGCAAACAGGCCAAAAGCCTTTTTATTGTCTAATTTTTTTTAACTTCCATGTTTGATAGACTTTATATTATTACTTATATAATTCTGATTATTATTTGTATTATAAAGTCGATATATTACAAATATCTATATATAAATGGATCAAGTGTAGATTTTAAGTGTAAGTATTTTTTGTTTCTATCCAATATAGAAATATAGTACATTTTACTGCGTAGTATTTCCTTAAGACTATGGAAAGCATTTTAAACAAATGAATTTTATCAGTTGTTACATTAGAGGTGGGTAATGTCAGTAATATCAGTGTTCATCTCATTCAGGACTGTGACTCCACGGTAGGTGTGCACTCTCACATGCTCAGATCCGTCATGCCCGTTCTTTAAAACACAGCTGCAGTGTAGTCTCTCTGAGTTGGCACCGACACTCTCTGTTCTTTTTGAGGAGGATATTTAGGTTTTTGTGTCCTTTTTTGAAACGCAGCCATTTTAGACACGTTGATGCCACAAACTAGCAGAAATCCTAACCTAGCAGCGCCCTCTCTAGGGCATAAGGGAGCACTGCACACTCCGTTGTGAGATCACCACGCACTAACGTTTAGATATTGTCTATTCATGTATATGAAGTGTAAGTCATCACTCTAAACAAATAGAACTATGGCTAGACGTCATTTCGAACAGAGCAGTGTGTAATAACTGTTCATTATGCAGACTATACTGAAGATCCTTCTGGTGAAGTGTTTACTGAGAAGTTCGTGTGTGTGTGTGTAAAGAAGCACCCACAGTAATAAAACCTTTACACTTTGATTTGCTTCATTCATCTCAAGTTCACTTGAGTCACAGGATTCGGGAAAGATAGAGATTTAAGATTTCACAAAAGCTACTTCCGAGTGTCCATCAGTTAAAAAAAGGATCCCTGGAAAAATATTATATGAAATTTGACTGCTGGAATTATCTGTGAGAATTTGAAATGATTTATTTTTGTTTGTCAGTGACATTTTCCAGCAGTTTGAGGAATATAAAAGCCATGTGGACTCACAGTGCAGTGGTCCCCTCCATGATGTTCCCCCACAAACCTGCCACATAGACTCCAGCACCTCTGCAGTTATGTTTCATTGGTTTTCATTTTTTAAACTAGATTTGTTGAACACTTACTGTTACTGTTACAATGGTTCATACCACCGCACCTGTTGTTTCCTGTTGTGTTTAGCTGAAAAATGTTCTTTCCATTTCTTTTTCAGTGTATTACATTTTCAGCTATCCAGTGCTTTTAGCTTTTCACAACACTCACTCAGTTACTGCTGACTCAGTATGTGGAGTTTTTTGGGGGTTTTTTTTAGATCAGCCACTCTACCGTCTTGCCATGTGTCCCCCCTTGCCACTGCAGAGTCCCCCCTGGTTCTCCATGGACCCCTGGTTTAGAGTCCCTATACTAGTGTATTTATAACCGGCTGCACACCCTGAGACGCTGGGGACGAGCCTTTAAGAAATCTTTAAATGGATCCACGCTGGCGGCAGAAGCGCTGTGCTGCTCCATCGTTTTCTGTCAGACGAAGTGCCATGAACGTAGCTTGGCTGAAATCAATCCTAAACTTCTTAATGATGCACTTTGAAGAGACTGTGTGGCTCAGCGGGTTTTTGCTGTGACACTGTACATTCTTCCTCAGTCCGTGTTCATCCCGTGCACAGTGTGTGAGGACTGGGACGCAGGGCAGACGCAGAGTCCCAGCACCACCGTACCGTATTGTGTGTTGTGCATCTGTAAGGACTGGGCCTCACTCCATCCTTGACACAACACGTCTCACTCTCTGGATCGTTGTTTTGCTGAAGGAGCACTGTGTATTATATTAATACTGATGTGTGACTACTTGTTTGGTAATATTTATAACAGGAGATCAAGTATTCAGTTTGTGCTTTTTATTACAGACACAAATGAGTAGCATAGTCGGTGTTTATTTGCCTTTTATTTTCAACAGAGCATTTACAGGAGAACGTGAACCCACAAATGAATGCGTAACAATTTTAGAATATCCATGTTTACAGATGTAACAGTAAATCTCAAATAAAACAAGCTCATTTGATTTGACTCTTGTTTGTGATTAAGTAGTGTTTGATTCTGATTTATTAATAACTGATGCAATCTTACTTCTGTAGCTTATTGAAGGACATGTCATACATGCAAAATATCCCATTTTAAATAGGTTCAATCTAGTATTTATACATCACCACAATTACATTTTACAGCTTTTAAGATGGATGAAATAGTGCATCAAAGTACAATAAACCTTGCGCCTCACCAGAGAAAGACAGTGTCCCCCGTATGGTTTGGCAAGCAGCGTGTTGGCAGGGCAGGGGTGGACGGTGGGGAAGAAACGGGCTGAGCACCGTTCAGGTGCACTTGTTCATGCACATCAGCAGCTCCATCCTCATGGCGATGCGGGTGTGCCAGCCCAGTGGCAGCAGGCGGATGTAGCGGGCCACGATGGGTGGACGCAGCAGGTTCTGCACAGTGGAGGATCGGTCGGCGTTCCCATAGAAAACCTGAAGAGAAACGTCATGAGAACACAGCCCATAATGATACTGAGTGAGGGCTCTGGATATGGAGATTCAGCTCTCCAGGTTTATCCAGCAAAGTGATGTGTTTACAGTGAGTAAAAAGTTTGTTGTGGCTGTGAAGAGATGTTGCACTGAAGCAGCATCTATGAACAACGTGTTAAAACTGAACGTGTGCTCCCTTTCCTCTTAAAACTGTTTTAGTCAGGGACCCTGGTCACAATTAAACCGTTCATGACAACAAAACGAAATACAGCACCAACTGGAATTCAGATCAAGCAAGACATGAGCAATCATCTGAGCTGGTTAAGGCAACAGTGAAGCACAGACCCGTGAAGAGGCTGTCAGAGCGAAAATGCTAAATCCCTTGATGTGAGGCTGGCTGTGGTTAGTGCGTCTGCTGTGTCCTGCACAAAGCTTCATTTCTCGAAGGTGGGGGATGTTAAGGCAGAATAAGCAGTGTATCTAGACATCTGAACTATTTACCCTGTTGTTTCCTGTCTGGTCTTTGTAGTAGATCCAGTTCAGAGTGTCCACAGTGCGATACTGGATGCTGTATTTAGTGATCCACTCATCGGCGTCGCAGCGGCCTTGGGTGAGGATACCGGACACCACGCCCACCTTCTGCAGATCAATCTGGATCCACTGGTACTGGTCATTGAACTTGGACAGCCACGCGCACCTGACCAGAAACGCCACGTGTTATACTCACAATAATGGCTGGCTACTAGTGTGCTGTGAACAGGGGGGGGGACTCACCCAAAGCCTTGGTTGTTCAGGCGGGCCTTGTCGGGGATCCAGGAGGAGTACCAGCCGGTGTACTGGTCCTGGCTGGAGCAGCTGATCTGGTCTGTTGTTACAGATCCAGATTCAAATCCCAGAGGTCTGTGGTAGGGGCATTCTTTGGAGTGTGCAAACACAAATCGGAATCAAACACGGCTCGCAAAGAACATGAACGTCTCCTGATGAGGACAAACGTCTTGTGTCCAACGACTCAGCCAGGAGTCAAAAGTGATCCTGTGAGGTTGCGTGATTAGGCAGCAGCACATCTTCTGATGTGTCCTGCTTCGGTTAGGGACAGGACACGCCCTACTTTGGGCTCTCTAATCTGCGGGTCACATTCCTACACAGGTAATGAGATTGTCTCACAGCGTTTGACATCTCAGACCTCTTCTTCACAGCCAAGCATCTCTTGACCTAAACCCGTCTTTATGTGAATCAGATCCAAACCGTTTGACTCTGAAGAGGAGAATAAAGTAAAATGGATAAATGTTGGGACCGTACGGGAAGTGATCGAGCATCGCAGCATAGAGCCAAGATTTTTGCTGAGTGCACACAGCCACCGCCACCGCCGTCGCCTGTGTGATCCATCACACCATCTGGAACTTTGTGCGTGAGCACACACACGACAGCTGCCTACTATTAATCTTTACACGTCATTGTGCTTCGCGTCATTAGAATCCCATTTATCACCTTTCAAAGGAAAACTTGGATAATGAAGGACATCCACCGTCACGTGGGCGTGACTAACAGGGGATTACGACAGAATCTAGGTCAGGTGACACAGGTGGAGTCCTCACCTGGCATGCAGTTCAGCGGCTGGCCCTGAGGTGGCGGCGGCAGGGACGTGGGCGGCACAGGCTGGATGACCCGGGGGGTGAGCGTGGGTGAGTCAGCAGACTCACAGTCACAGGTGCAGGCCTTGACGTTGCTTGTCCATGTCTCCATCACCTGCTGGTCCTCCTCCTGCAGCTCCTCCTCCTGGACGACCTCCTCCTCCTGAAGGACACACAGTTAAAGCTCTCAGGGACAAGGACATTTCAGAATCATTTATTATGATAACAACGGCTTATTAATGGGCCCCTACCTCCTGTGGGTGAACGGCTCTCAGGGCTGCCGCACATCAACAGATGCATGAAATGTAGAAGCAGATGGTGACATGAACTGAGCAGCTCGATGCAAATTTTAGACACAACTTAAATTCTACACTTTGACACATCAGGCATGGGTCAGTGTGACAAATATTTCTAATCATTCTCCTACATTGGTGGGGGAAAAAAAACTAAAATTTAAACATACAAGCAAGTAACCTTTGATTTAACCGAAGAAAGAAATATTAAATTCCTGATAATTTCAGCAAAAATATGTATTTACTTGATATGACTTCAGAGCAGTATTTTTTTTTAAAGATCAGCTCAGTATATCATTTAAATGTATCCCTCCTGCAAGTGCACACTGACTTACCCTGAGATATGAGCAGGAGGAGCAGCACAGCAGCACGAGCAGTAACCTCCATCTTCCTCTTCATCTATGCTGGAATGTAGTTTGTGTGATACCCAACACTGGTGGATAGGATTACTGTAATCCACAGGCCTGTGATGGCCTTATCTAATACTCTTTATTGGCCCTCAGACACCTCCCTAAGGCTGCTCCATTGTACTGCACCTGTGTTGAACTTCATCACACGGACACTCACTCTGGTCCTGGATGATTCGCACGAGAGGGGAAGTCACCACCTGAACCTGGGGAGGCAAACAGGCGATCAGTGGCATCTTCTTTCAACTAAATAGTAAAAACCAAACTTTATTTTTATAGCTCTTGACAAGAAAAAAAGTTTGTGCATTGCTTAGAAACACAGGAACAGATTAATGATATATCCAAAGACAATGTTAACACGAGGAGTCTTTACAAATGATTTAGTAGGGGAAGGCGAGGTGGATTCTATGATATTAAATGCGGATATTTCATGGTCGTGGCAGAAATAGTTTTCTATCCTCAGTTTCTCTCCAAGAGCAACCGTTGATCTGCTGAGGTCACAAGCAGGTAGGCATGGGATTAGAAGGCCATTGAAATAAGAGGGCGATGCCACGAACAGAATTTAAAGTCTAGCGGTACAATGTCAAAATCATCTCTGAGCTCGACAGAGCAGCGTGATGACACGTGGATGGGCTCATAGATCACAGAACTCTGCTGTATTTTGAACAAATGCAAGACAACCAGGATCAATTACAAGTCCCTGCGTTCCAGTGTCTCCACATGAGGGCAGAGCCACAGCAAACCAATACAACTTTTGGACAAATACCTCCATCATATCATGTTTCACTGAAGGAAGCAGCATGGTAATGGTGCTGCACGTTTACCTGTGTACAATGTTTGATTGATGACTGCCATTTCCTCCCCAAAATCAATAAAGTACATCCCTACCCATATACCTACATATCTAAATCTATGTTGTCCACTGTCAACATATCTGTATCATTCCCTTTAGTCACTTTATGAGCAAGACACTATAAGATAATCAACCCAGTGTTGGTGAAATTAAATACAAACCAGATAAATTAATCAAAACAGAATGAAGAAGAATAAATAATAATAGAAACTTCGATCCAGGGTCACAGGTAAACTCCATCATACTTTTATTTTCTTTATTTCTTCAGCCCATGACGTCTGGAGGGGCGGCACCCGCCAGGCTCCATGAGGCTTGATTGACGTTTACGCCAACCTATCATTCCAACATGTCGACTTAAAGCGTCGAAAAGAGGCGTGACTGTTCGGAACCCCGTCAGCCAATGAACAGCGACAGGGGCGCGCGTGTGTCCAATCAGGTGTTCGATGCCCGGTGCAGGTTCGGGTGGTGGCTCTCATCTCCAGAGAGGAGCGCTGTGTTGTTACTCAAGGTAAGTGCTTTTTTACTTTGCCTCCTCTTTCACTCGGACCCCCGGGTGTTTGGGGCTCTCGTGTGCGGGTCTGGCCGCTCCGGCGGCTAGCTGCAGAGGCTAATGCTAAGCGCGGAGCGACGGTGTGGAGCAGACTCGGGCTCGCGCCGGTGCAGACGAGGGGATGCTGTCATTTCGAATTGTTCCTTCAAAGCGTCCCCGTGGTTTGTTGTGATGAAAGCTGGAAGTTCCAGCGTGCGACCTCTTTTCTCTGGTCCACTGTTCCGAAGGCTGGACTTGCAGTCAAAGGGGGTCAAAGGGTTCTTCACCGGTCACACACGTCGACCCCGGCACAGCTGACACAGCACTCCTATAGACTGAGGTTATCATCTTTAATTTAAATCTAAATTTTAATTAGTTCACATTCATCTCGAACTCACTGCGTCCCGGTGAGTTTTCAGTTCAGACTCAACTTTACTGTGACAGGTGTCTGCACTGTTTCCTCCAGCACGTTGAAGCCAGTGGTAATGAAAACTACTATTTTATATAGTATAATAGAAATCAAAAACATCACAAACTCATATTTATATACACCAATCTATGTCCATTTCAAGCTTATATTTACACTTCTCTCTTGAATATGACGATATAGCCCGTATCTGTGACTTTTCTGTGTAATTTTATTTTATTTTATGGGTGCAATTTTCATATTAGCCACTACTAGTTTTCCCACCCCCTGAATACTTGCATTATATTACATTAATGTATTTAATGTTGATGTTGTGTTAAATATATCAAACTGAACTCAACGGCTCCAATTTCATTTCGAAGCCTCAGGAAATAAGCTCCTTGGAAGAGATCGGTATTCTGCAGGATAATAGCTGGAGTCATTTCCAGACCTGCATCTAATTCTCACATTGTTACTCAGTAATATTTTCTTTGTCTTAACTTGTCAGAGTCTTTGAACAGTTGGATGTTCTCTCCCAAATGCTTATTGAATCTCAAACCACCCACTCCGTCCTCTGCTCTCTCACTGGGTTTCACAGCTCCACTGTTGTTGTTGTTGTTGTTTTTTTTCTCCTCACCATGTCTTCACATCAGATGCAGTTCATGCTCCTGTTCAGTCGACAAGGCAAGCTCCGGCTTCAGAAATGGTACGTGCCTTTGTCTGATAAGGAAAAGAAGAAGATCACCAGAGAGTTGGTGCAGACAGTCCTGGCTCGAAAGCCCAAAATGTGCAGCTTCCTGGAGTGGAGAGACCTGAAGATTGTTTACAAGAGGTGCGTAGAAGCTGGACTTGATCGTGGCTGAATGTTCACAGAACAGTTTCTCACACTTTACTTGGCAAGTTATAGACCTGTCATTCATAGACTTGGCTCTGTGGGACATTCAGAAGAATATGAAGGAATCGAGTACAAGAATATATTTTTCTCTTTATAGACAGGGAAACAAACACAGCTGGTGCATGACCGGCCAGTGACTTTGCCCCATTGCTCAACCAGACGCATGTTTGTTCACCTGTTTAATGTGAATAGCCTCATGTTTTTACTTTGGCCTTTTTATCGGTATTAAAGGAAAACAGAACAGTTGACTCATTACATATGATTTAGACAGATAGGTGTGATGAGGGATGCTGCCTTAATGTCGATGTCAAGGGCCACAGGGAATAATTTGTAATTGCTTGAGTCTGTGTTATCTTAAGCTCAGTGAGAACAATTTATATTTAATAAAAACTTATGTAATACAAGGCCTCCAGCACAGCTTAATAAGCCCCAGAGCCCCCAATGGAAATTAGTTTGATGTAGTAAAGACAATAACTGTTGCTGCGTGGTGACATTTATGTTGTTCATGTTGAAAATTACACAATATGAAATATTAAAAGCTCAGTGGAATCTGGAAACATGATATCTGGAGCACACAGTCAGGCAAGAGTGTACTTCCTGAAGTTTCCAACGTACAGGCTGTCATCACGTTGGAACAGAGAACACACAGGTGTGTTTTTTCTCAAATCAATCTTCAATCTGTTTTTTTTTTTTCTGTAATTTCAGAAAATAGCAAAAAGTGCCTGTTATCATTTCCCACTGCTTGAGATGCTTTAGATTTATTTTGTCATCAAAAACTCAATGTGTAAATATGTTCAATTTCCTGTCAAACATGTATAGACACAAACAGAGCCAGTTTCTGTCTGTCTTTGTATTTCAGAGCTACGTATGCATCAGTTCATTGTGTGGCTCGGCTTCAGTACAACTGATGGTTCATAGACTATGAAACAACCGACTTCTTTGTTTCATGAGCTCGGCTGTGCCTCGCAGTAACTTGCACAAACAGCTCACAAGGAAGGATCGGACCACAAAACAAAGAAGGGCTATCAATCAAATATCTGGAATCAGTAAGGCCAACAAGTTCCAGTCCTTGTTAAGACGTGCTCCTTTGTGCCGTCTTTCTAAGATTCTTCTGCTTGGTCCACTGTGTCCTCCTGACCTGCTGCTTGTGAGGGATCAACTGACCAGCTCCTTTATTAGCCAATCATCACATGCTTACAGAGCCTCAGGGATTAAATGGGATAAAGAACCACAGCAGAATGAGGCTTAACTGATACAGCCTTCTGCCTCAGGCTCCTGGCTTTTTAAATGAATACCTGCACAGTAAACATCAGTCAGCCTAATAACAACACAGTTGCTCTCTCAGCACATTCACAGTGAGCTGGGAGACAGGATATTTATCACTCTGACAGCCTGAGATAAAAGTGCAAGTCAGCTCCTCTTATTCTCACGTCGTCGAGAGAATGTTCGGGGGTTTGAAAGATGGTCTTTAATTGCTGTTATTTTGTTACTGTCCTGAATGTCAGATTTCACCGTCGTGTTGTTCTGTTACAGATACGCCAGTTTGTACTTCTGCTGCGCCATCGAGGACCAGGACAACGAGCTCATCACGCTAGAAATAATTCACAGATACGTGGAGCTGCTGGATAAATACTTTGGCAGCGTGCGTTCCTCTTATTAATTTTATATTTTGCACATTCACACATCATATACTTGCCATCATGAATGTAGACTAAAAATACTATTTACAGCGATTCAGCTAGTCTAATAGTCTACATTTCAATCATCTGAATTTAAGGCTTATCTTATTTTTAACCTAACTTAATGAGCACCTTGATCTGCAGAAGTCCAATGTCTCTATGTACTGATATGTATTCTTTGACCCACAGGTTTGTGAGTTGGACATCATTTTCAACTTTGAGAAGGCCTACTTCATTCTAGATGAGTTCTTGTTGGGTGGGGAGGCTCAGGAGACGTCGAAGAAGAACGTATTAAAGGCCATTGAGCAGGCTGACCTGCTGCAGGAGGTAAGACATCAAAGTGAGAGGAATGATGACGACGTCACGCTAATGACTTTCCCCCACTTAATTAGTAGTCTCATCATTGTGACTGTCGACTAGGACTAAGGAAGAATTGAGGAATTAGTAAAAGCAGGGTTTAAAATATTTAAGTACGCAAAATGTTATTTGTGTAAATGATTTACCCTCATCTCAGAAGAAGACTGTGGTGCGTGGCTTCAGTCTTCGCTCTCTTCTTTTATGAAGTGGAGGTCAGTTGAGACTCTTTCATGCTCTCACTGTTGGATTCCTGATCACCACTTCTTTCTCTACCTTCATCTGAAGCTGAGCTGTATCAGCGTGGTGCTCCGCTGAATTCTAAAGTCCAAATGTTTGACCTTTTATTTCTTGTGATTTTTTTTTTTTTTTTTTTTGACATGACTGTGCTTGTTTCTCTTGCACTTAGTTGGCTTGATCTTCATCCTGATTCCAGCTCACATATTTCTCTCTTGCTATTGTGATTTGCAGAATATAGACTTTCAGATGCGTCTGTTTGCAGGTACAGTTGGTTAAACCCCAGTTCCCCAGGCTGTGGTGTTATATCAGTAGCTTTACCGTAGATTCACCGTAGATTCCCCAACACAATCCGAAAACCAGAAGTAAACAATGTACCAGCAACAGCAGTACTCCGGGTGTGACGAGCACCACATCGGTATTGAAGTTGCTGGTATGTGTTTTTCTGCTTTATGTAATAACCTCATCCCTGATGTCTCTGTGTAGACTAGACACTAACCAATAACTCCTGCAGCAGCTTAACAAAATGAAGTTGTGTCTCTATTGTCTTATCAGACAAATAGGCGTGTCTAATTTTCAATGCCCATACATGTGTAACAGTCACTTAAATGTGTGGGATAAGTGGAGCTGTGAGGAAGAAGCTGGTCACACCGTTGCTCCTAATTGAGAAACGTACAGTGATCAATGGACACAGTGCATCTTAACAAGTGACACTAAAATGTCTCAATGGAATTTGACACGTTCCATCCCTGTCTGCTGGCAGATGTGAGGCCAGCTCAGGTCGCAGCCCAGAAACAAAGCCTCATTGTCTGCATGGCTGGGACCACACAAACTCTCCCTGCCCACATTAGCGTTTCATATAGACTGAGCACAATCAGCAAGAAGCAAAACCACAGCATCACTGCAATTAGGATTCTGACCATTAGCATGTTCAGCAGAAACCCCGCTCACAACCACAGCTGTGTTTCTACCCTTCACAACGATGTCACGCATTAAAAGCAGAAGCTTAAATCATAGCTCACGTAATAGTGCATCAGAAATATTATAAGCATATTGCACAGTAAAGCAGCTATTAACTGGAATTAGGATCGTTTTCTCAATAGAGAATACACGACTGTCAAGATGATTTCAAAGGATTAGCCTCTGAAGGCGTCCTTTAATGTTAACTGTGCTTCACATGGTTGTCTGGTATCGACCCAATCAGTGTCAGCAGCATAATGGGTTCTGCTGGACTTGTTTGCTGAACATTGAGTCAGTTAGAAATCCAGAAGTCCACCGCTAATGAGTTCTGGGAAGCGAAACCAGGCCACCGCTGACAGCCCTTCGGCGTCCAGTGGACGAAAGTGATGTGAACTGTAGATAACTGCCTTCATTGGATTTCTGGGGGAGGGTTCTGACAACACTCCCCCATATTTAGCTTGAATGAAAAATATATGTACCTGAGGATGTTTGACTTTAAGTTCAAGTAATGAAATAGGAATACTTGAAAATATTGGAATACTGATACAGAAATCCTGCAAACCACAAATGTTAACCTGACAGTATTTTGGTCACATTCTAGTGACAAAGGAAAAAATTACTGTTCCAATAGTTATTACATCATCCGATAATGTAAATGGAAAAAAAGCAATAAAGTCAAGTATTAATAGAACAGCTCAACATGAGCTGTGAGGCAGGTGCTGTCCAGCCAGGTCCAGAATCCTCAAGGACAAACTGTGAAGCTGCTCTCTGATTTACAGTCAGCAGGACCATCAAGTACAATCACTTTAGAGAACACACCTTGCATCAAAGACCTTCCCTGAGTTCTTGACATAGCCACTTTCTTGTGAAGTGTGTGACGTGACGAGACTTTAAAAATGATTCGGTGAATATTCTCATTTTGGATTAAGTGGGGTCAGAACCTGCAGAGAGCCGGTCCAAGTTTGCCCAGGCAGGCAGAGAAGGAAACCACTCTGATCGGCTTAATTCTGTATTTGTAGAGCCAGAGCGAAGACTGGGGGAGTTTGCCAAATGAGGAGATCTTGTAATGGGACTAGGGTCCAGCCATGCCTCCGTCCAGGCAACTGGTAACTACCAGACTGGTTCGTCAGTCTGTCGGTCAGCATGGGTTTCTAGTTTTTGCGTGCCGTGAACTTTGACATGCATGAACTTTGACTGTCTCATAACTTTGAGTGACGCAAAACGCCAGGGTCATAACAGGCATGAACCTCGACTGAAACGTTAACCACGTGTCTGATCACACTCAGGCAGCATCATCCAACGTTTGGTGTCACCTTTTCAATTTGGAGCAGTTTCTGTTAAAACTAAATTGTCGTTTGGATTTTAAACTGAAGCATGAAAAGTGTGTGAGAGAGCCATGCTGCCTGTGTGAAGACCGGTCTGTTGTCTTACTAACAGCACTGAATGACAATGCTGAGATGTGTTGTTTCAACGGTTTAACATAATTTCTGAACAACTAATATTCTGCAGGTCGTTGCACATCTTGCCCTTTGACCCAAAATGAAAACAATCATCGTCTAATTAACATTCAGATATAATTCTGTCTTCAATGGTATTTTTTAACATATCTCATAAAAAGACCAAAAGCCAACACTCTGCTTTCATACTGGTTAGCAAACCCAGTGGTTTTTACTGTGGCCACATGGACACTGTTGGATTACTACATAGCCTGACTACACTTCAGATATTTATGGCAGCTGATTGTGTTTTTTCATAGTACATGGAGTAACATCCCTGTCTCAATGGTACAGGAAGTATCCTGTATAACAGACCTGGTCTGCACTGATTTTCCATCAGTTCATCGTTGGCTTTGGTCTTTTTAAAGGATTTGTTGAATCAAGATTATCAGCAGCCAGAAATCAAAGCAAAACGTGCCTCTTTTCATTATGGTCATTTTATAATCATGAGATCAGGAGACCAAATTCAAAATGTTTTCTGCTACTCCATCTTCTGCATTTGACACCCACAATCATTTTTGTCAACTTTAAAACAATTGGTTCATAGTATAATAAGCAAATTCACAAATGCCTTCCTGTTATTTTCTTAAGGGAGACAAAAATGATTGTCATCTTTGAGAGCTAGAAGTTAGTGGATATAAAAAGTGATCCAGTGCTGCAGTTGAGTAGGGGCACATATGGAATTGGGTCCTCATGCTTTCAGGAGTTAAGAAGTGCATAGTGCAGTGATTACATGGAAAACATACCACAGGGGATTTGGTGGGAGCTATTTTAATAAGGCTTTAATGAAACATTTCTCTGGAGCTGGTCATTACTTTGGTGCCAGCAAGCTGATCTTCTATTGGAATAATGATGCCTCTGTAGATTTCCTGCTCAGCTCAACTCTGCGTGAGAGACATCGGAGAGATAAAATGAGCAGATACGACCAAATGAAGAGGGCACTGTTGTGGCAGTGCACGGTTAATCTCCTGGTCCCTGACCACACCCTACAACGTTGTCGTTGCTGTAGCTTCCTGTGAGATTTAGACTTTATCCAGCTCAAACATTGTTGTACATCATTCTGTTGATTTTTGTCCTCATGAAAATGTTTGCCTCACAGGTGTGATGGTCCCAAATATGGCCTCTGAGTCCTCTGGTCTTTTCCAGAATTAGGCCCACTGAGGTGATTAATCTGTGTCTGTGACTGATTTAGGCCGTCTGTGCCTGTAAGAGCCCTATAGTCCTCTTGCTGTGTATATAAGTCTGTCTGTAGTTCTCAGTTTGTGCTGGTGAAGACGGTGATGTGGCTCTTGTTCTGTGGTTTCTTGTTAATAACAAAGTCTTTCTTCGTTGTCTCTGTTTTTCATGTATGTCTATCATTCTGTTGACACTGTCCACACCACCAGATTTGTTATCATTTGTTATGTAAAAAGCCACATGTAAAAAGGTCTCAGTCAAGATAAGATGCTTTTTAAAAAAAAAATTTTTTTAACCTTTCTACCTGCTCCGTGCTATTTCTAGTCCCTATGCGAAGCTAAGCTAACTGCCTGCTGGCATATTTACTGTACAGACCTGACAGTGGCCTGTCCTCTCCGATGTAAGTCACAACAAGAAAGCAATCAGACAAATGTGTCTGAAATATAAACATATTTAATAGAACTAGAAATTGTTTGTCGCAGTTTGTTTTTGTCTCCAAGTGGCGCCCCCTGCCTGTTGTACTGTCTCCTGCATGTCCTGTGAATGAAGTGTCTGAATGAGGTGGTTGTTTCTGGCTCTTTCTAAGCTGTGTGCATTTCTCTCCTCTAGCCCCGTCATGAGTACTTTAATGTGCCTGTGTACTGATTGGCTGCCACCGCTGCTGCTGCTGCTGCTGCCGCCACCGCTGCTGCCGCCACTGCCGCTATCCACCCTGCATGCTGAGCTGCTCAGTGCCTGGCACCTTTCTCTCTGCACTCTGAGCACCTCTCATTGGTCATTGGTTTAGGGGGGGGTGTCATAATCTTCACTGTTGTTCACTCAGTTCACTGGTCAGTCATGACAGTCATGATACAACATTGTCACAGAATTAAAAGTCAAAAGCTACAGCAATTGACGAACACACATGTTCCATAGTGATATATTGTTTCATGCCTGTCATCACTTAGTTTCACTGCTTAGCAAGGGCAGCATGTGCCATCACAACCCAGAGTTCCCAGTTTGACTCGTGATTCTAACTTGTGCTCCAGTCACTAGACTCCAGTTGCGTTTTCCCTTAATGGGTTTTATTGTTTTTTGGAAACTTCAGCTGCAGTTCTTTTGCCGCCATTACCGCTCAGAATATGTGGGGGAAGTCTGCCCCCTGTTGCGCATGTTGGAGTATAGATCACAAAATGTCTAATGTTTAAATCTGCACTATACCGTCAGAGTACAAAGATGCTTGAGGGCCAGATCACAGTTTCCTAACGTCTGAATTTATGCATTATTTAAACACAGGTTCAACATTTGAGTCATTACTTCGTCAAAGAGGCGTTAATCTTTTTTCTTTTACGAATCATATTTTAAATTGTTTTCCTCATCTGTCTTGTTTTACGTTTGAATTCCCATATTCAGGAGGTGAATGCAAGACAAGTCCATTGACACACGTTTATCTATTTATGTGTGTTTTTAATAATATGCTCTCACTTCTAATCAGATAGTATGTGTTTGAATTTTAAGTTCTGTCTGTGCTGTGATTGGTAGGACTTGTAGCTTTAAGTATGAAGCAAACTCTGAGACCATGGTACACACACTACATCACCTAGTGTGCATTTATATCTGTACAGGAGGCTGAGTTGTTATTCTTTGTATCTTTTAAATGGATAGACCCTGATTACATCCTATGTAGATAAATAGAAAGAAGGTCACTGTCAAGGTAAGTAATAATAATGAGATTCATACTCAATAAATATTTGCACTTTGCACAAATTAATCAAGGGCTTAACAGACATTGAAACATAATGGAATTAATTAGCCTTACATTTAGACTGATCTGTCAAAATTGCACACTGTCACTAAGCACTTGCGATGTTTTATATGATCCATTGTTCATCTGAGTCCAACTCATGGCGACAGATTAGATCAATAGACCTCTGTAGTTTATTTTACAAATGTACTTGATGGACCATCAATAAATTGTTCATGATTCTCTGACACATCCGCACACTGGTGTCTTTGATGTCAACCTGTTGCAGTCGTAGTTGACCTCTAGTGATGTAGTTGGAAATAAACTACAATGGCCTCACCACAGAATAGTGCTGAGCTCCATTTCAGTTAAAAAAGAATGCATCATCTGGGCAGAATCTGCCTCAAGCACCATCAATCGGATGAATCCTGCAGACTTTATGTTCCAAGATCTGGCCTGAGAATTTTGAAACAACAATGTGAAGTCAGGGGGTAGAATGGATGAATTGTAAAGTAAGATTTCTCTCTCACTGCTCTCATGCAACTCTTCTCTTTACCTTGTGCTGAACCTTGTTGTAGGATGCCAAAGTAAGTGCTCCTCTTTCTTTCTGCAAAACCCACTGGCTCTCATTATTTCGTCCATAATAATGTCTGTGTGTTTACGTAAATGCAACGCAGGTAGAAACAAATTAAATATATATCAGATAATAGGTGGATTAATACAAGCGAAGCGATGATCTATATTTAACTTCATCTGTCCACAGTCTGACATAAGCACATTAATGAATGCTAATAATGACTGAAGGAAAGCCCTAATGTTGTATTTTCTGTAAGAACCTCATAGACAAAGGACTCCTGCAAAAATATCCACCTTTAATTTATATGTGTTCACTTGAATATGCATTTCATTTTACATGTTTATGCATACATATAAAAGAGTATTGATAAATGCAGCTTTAAAGGTGCCCTGTCACCACTTGGGGCACCACAGGGCCGCAGCTTTTACACAACTGGTTCCTCTCCCTCCGCAGGAAGCAGAGACCCCACGCAGCGTGCTGGAGGAAATCGGTCTGACATAAACATGGTGCTCACCAACATCCACTTCTCCACAGGCTTCCATCTGCCGGCTGCTCTGCTGTATGTCACCAACTCCAATACACCATTGAGCTCACTTGACCTTTTACACACACATACAGTACATGTGGTGGGCACCATTTTTCCTTTGCATCTGTTTTCTTCCTTGTCTGAGACAATGTTGCACCGTCTCTCTCTGTGCTATGAGTTCTTCGTTTGGGCGATGGCATTTTCTGTTGGCAAAGAAAAACATTGCATTGTTCAGTTTTCCGCTGCCTTTCAGTCCAGTCTGAGCAATTGTTCTGAGTTGGCTGCTTTGCTTTAATCCCAAAGCTGATGCAGATTCCAGAATTCACAACTCAGACTAAGATAGTATTTTTTTTAAAGTGAGGTCAAAGGTATTTCCCACAGAACCAAAGATTCATGCCTAGAAATAGAAAATGTTGTCATATTTTTACAGTTTACAAACCGTCATTGAATGTATATTCTGGTCAACCAGTTTAATGGAAGGATCCCACTTACTATTGAATGCCTTCATTTCTGACGAAGGAATCTGTCCCATGACTTTACCTGCATGTAAATGCAATGTAGCAGGGTTTATTTCATCGATGTGCAATGTGCAAAAACAAGATTGACTTTTCTTTGTGTGTTTCCATTTATTTTTAATATAAAAACTAGTGCACTTCAGTGACCTAAGATATAGCATCTGTGTTGTGAAGGCTCTGTTTTTGGCACTTGATTATTTCTCTTGTGGCTTTATTTGTCCAAACGCTGTTAGAACTAAGAAAGAAGAGAGTGACACAGCAGTGAAATACAACTAAAGAGCGTGTTGAGTGTTAGGAAAATTTGTTTATTTGGAGATATTCAAATGATATGTCACCTTTGGAGGTGTGTTGTGCAAATATGATGTGAGCTGCTAAACAACCTGTGTTGATGTGGACTGATGAGATTAAAGGTTCATCTGTTCTGCCAGACATGTTAGTCTGGGGACTGAGCTGTGCAGGGGAACACTGCCTGTCTAGACATGCTGTGGCTTTCTTTAAATACTAGTCAAGGAGCTGGTTGAATTGACTGTTGGGTCAGATAACAGAGCTGACCTTGGAGTAAACAGATGCCTGATGCTGCTGGGACGTAAACATATAATAAATAAATATGTGGCTGATTTAGCCAAACAAAGAGCTAGGAGGCTTCCCTGAGCTGGCTGTAGGCTCTCTGCGGGTGAGCGGAGCTTTCTTTAACCTTTGCTTCTCATGTGATTATGTGCAAAGCTTCACCTTACAAGTAGCATGCGTGGCGTGCAAGAGCTTGGACAAATACTCCTCATGGGCCGTTTCACTGTTTACTCACTCACTGTTGAGATTCAACATAAGGAGCGTTTGGCCACACATCATGTGGTGCAGCATGTAAAATACCTGTTTACTACTGTGACTCTAAGGAGAAAAGCATTTCTGCATCAAATAGCAATAGTGTGATAGACTGCAGCAGAGTATATAGATTTTTTTTTATGTATGTAAATATGAGTTTCCAGCCACTTGGATGAGAGCTTACACAAACACATATACTGTAAGATGCCTTGAACATGTGACTGTGCAAATATCAACTGGAAGTCTTGGTGTGTTTTATGTTCAACTTGAGCTGTGTTTACATATGTAATGAGCTAGTATTGTTTAACTCTTTAAACTCTATTTTCTACCTTTCTTCACATCTTCTTCTGTATCTGTATTCTTTTGTATCTCAGATGCAACTGACAGCATCTGCGAAGTGAAATAATCAGTAACGACACAGTGAGTGACGTGCAACCCGTGTGTGACATCCCTGGATGTGTGTTTATCTGTACTGTCAACTTTATTGTTCCGCCATCTGAGATGGATGAAGGAGAAATGGTTGCGTTTCCTGTCCAGTTCAGCAATAAAGAGGACTCTGGGGTCAGAGAACTGCGCTGTCACAAACAGCCCGTTTCCTTCTATTCTTCGCAGGTTGCTCACAGTGCATTAGGACAGACCCACCAACAGACATCAGCATGTAGACACATGTGCTTTGGTTTAATATACTTTGTCTTGAAACACATTATGGCTTCAGTCACAAATGTAAGACAGAGCGAGCATCTATTTAAAAACAACAATAAAGATAATGCTAAAGTTAATAGTTAATAAATCGTTTGCATGACTGTAAACATAAAAGGAGTCAATGGAAGTGGACTTGAATCCAGTGTACATTATGTCAGCATCTGTGTGTGATGATCAGTCACATATTCTAGCATTTAACGCCTCAAGTATGAAACTATATAAACGTGATATTATGGCTTCTGTATTTATACCTGATATTCACATATTCACGGGTTGTGAAGACAAGAAGATACAAGGTTTTCAACAACCCGACCTTTAAAGACTTATTCACAGTGAATGTTGCTGAGTCAGCTTGTTGACATTATGACTCTTTTTTGTGTGCTACTGTTATTGTTCTGTTTAACATGGTGGTATACAATATAAATATGAGGTGCAGGACAAGATGTCCCCTTTTTAACCATAGCAGACAGTGGAAAATATTTACTTGAAAACATAATCAAGCCTCTACACTGTTATCAACAATCAGTTGTATTTGGCGGGTGCTGCTTCTGACCTCAGTCGCCATTCAGCTGGTTAAGACTGAGGAGCTTGCCCCAGTGCTCTAGCTGTCCTCCTTGAGCATATCCTCGATCTCTTTGTCCCAGTTTTCGTCGTGGTTTTCGTTATCAGCCAACACGTCGTACTCCTTAAGTTCCTCCTGCAACTCTCTTTCCCAGTCTGGGGTCTCATCTAAAACAAAAACAACAACATTTTGAGTCACTCAACAAGCTGGACAGATGTAATATACTCGCTGGTCCATGTCAGTGCAAAAATATTAGATACAATCCCACTTTGCAAATCTGCAGATATTAAAACACATATGTTGGGGAATTTGCAACAGCCAGAAACGTGTGTCATACGCACTTGAGGCAGCGTAACAAAGTCCTGAATGCATTGTTATGTGTCACTATAAGCTAACAACAAACTATAACATCATGATCCAGTGAACAAAGAGAGCTACCCTGTGGCGTGCTTGGATGTTCCTGTTTGTCCAGAACCAGCTGCTGCATCTCTTTGCGCAAGTCGTCCTTATTTAAGTTGCATGAGTCAAAGGCATCACTAATAAATTCAGGCACAGGTGGGCTGGTGGAGAGCTCCTCTTCAACCTGTCATTACAGAAAAAGGAGGATGCCTGAATGCTAGACCGCTTCCAGTACAAATATTGTTGTTTTATTCTATGAAAACAGGTAACTTACCTCACTGGACTTCGGAGGAGTTTTCCCTGCAAAAATCATTATGATATTATCTTTTAAGAAGGAGACATTAATGTTCTTTCATTCAATCATTCATTTAGTATAAATGGATTTTGACCACAGCTGTGTTTAATATTGTAAGTGTACAAATTGTTTCTGAGCTCCTGAACTCAAAGTTTTAACTAATGTGCAAATTTCCACATTGTGGGACTAGTAAAGGACTTCTTTTTCTTCATATTTACTATTTCTGGTCTTGTGTGTGGAAAGCTATTATTTAAAATGATTTATCTTTGTTTCCATTGACTGGAACCATCAGATTATAGTCAGGCTAAGATTGTACCGTTTTGATGAGTATTCACGCTGCTGGTTTTCTCCACATCTCTCCGTTCTGCCGCCTGTTGTGCTGCTAGAGCTGTGAGCTGAGCCGACTGTTTTATCAAGGACACGCGGTAGAAGTAATTCTTCCAGAAAGCTTCCTCTTTCACCCTAAATGACAAACAGGAAATAGACAGATGTTTTTTTCAAATAAACCCAGTCATATGCAGGGAGGAACATGATGGAAACATGTGCAGCATGTGAAACATTCTCACTGTTTGGGAACCAGATGGAAGCGCATCTTTGTGAGGAGCTCGTCTTCCTCCAGCATCAACATGGCCACCGGATACATTTGCTCAAAGTCAAAGTGAAACTGCACCCCAGCAGGAGGATCTCGCAGAAAATTCCTTTTGTCCTGTCAGAAAAAAAAGTTATCTATTTTTTTTCTTAAAAAGATTTCTAAAGAAATATCTAAAGAAATATAAGAAATGATACTAACTGCGGAGAGCGCCAAAATCTGTTGCTGTACAGTGTCCTCTTCACTGTAGCCAACCCAAGGTGGCACAGCAGCACCTAGGAACAATGAAAACTAGTTGTGTAGTGACAGTATGTGATGTGAATATATTTACATACAATGCAAGTGACTTTTAATGAATGTAACCAGGACCATGGCTGAACTAATTTAGAGCTTACCAGACTGTTTAGCTTTTTTCTCCTGAACAAACTTTTCTTGTTCTTTCTGGAAATCCCCTAAAAGGGTCTGAGAGAAGAACATATTCCGTCACATAGCCCCTCCAAGAAACACAAAGCTGTATAAGAGAGATATTTACCTTATCAATGATTCCATTTATTTTACCCTCCTCGACACTTTTCTTCAGTGTCTGAGCTGTTTCAGCCACGGATTCAGAAAGATTCTTAGAGGCGCTGGTGGCAAAGTCATAGATGTAACCTGCAGAAGAACAAATACAGGGGGATGATGTCACAACACTTTCCACTAGGTTTACAACAAACTCAAACAAACAAACTGAATCAAGCAAACTTTATTGAGCTGCATCACACTTACCACTGAAGCCCTTGGCTTTCTGTAGAAGAGGATGGGGATCTGCATGTGTCTCAGCCCCAGCATTTGTTTTGTTCTCTTCCCTGGCTTCAACAACTACGTCGCCTTCTTGTTTACCTCGGCCATTTTCGCCCTCCAGTCCGAACCAGTGTCCCCAGTTCTTAAACATACTTTAAAAACGTTGCCTATGAAGATCCTTGATGATCGATCACAGCGTGTGTTTATGTTAAAGTTAAAAAATAAAGTGGCGTCCTCCAAGTTGTGGTCGCTGGTGACGTTTCACCACGCACCCATTTCCGCGAACTCGCTAGTTTTGGCCCTGCCGCCGCCCCTTAAGTTAACCGGTTGTCATGGAAACGTGCGCCCCCCTCGAAGAAGTTAATAGCGCTATAGTTAATAGACACTAGGGTGGCGATTAGAACAGTCTAAACCCGGACAGTTCGGTTAAAGTCCTCAGTCACTCGGGGTGAGTTTATTTATCCGAGCATGAAGCAAATGAGTTTGAAAGGGAGACGCTGTCAGCCGTCGCGAGGTGGCGCGCTCGTGCCGCGGTTCTGCTCCACTTGTTGTCCCTGGCGTCCACGGATGGAGCTAGGTTAGCTTAGCTCATTTAAACTCTCCGCAGTGTGTCAGTGTGTCGCACTCGGTTCAAGGCAGCAGGGACGCGGGCTGAGCTGCTGCCGCTGCCCTGGGAACGGCTGAGAAACTCCGCAGCTCCTCCAGGGAACGAGTCTCCGAGCGGCTCCGGTGTTTTCCAAAGCTGGTTCAACACAGGCGGAACTTAGTCGCGTGGAAAAAAGACGAAGTATGTGGAACGTAAACCTGCGGTGGTAAAGCTGCGCGAGCCACCGAGGGAGCTGCCGCGTCCGCCGGTTTATCCAGGAGTTGAAGTTCCAGGTGAGGTCAGCGGTTTAAACTGGGATGTGTATGTATGTGTGTGTGTGCGCGCAGAAAGTCAAATGTCTCGTGGAGTGGAACCGTTCATTTGTTTGGAGGTAAACGCTGGTTTCTCACGAAGCTTCGGTTACCTGCCCCACAGAGCGCGGCCGTGGAACTCCGCTGCGCTGACGGTCGGTGCAGGGGAAGATGGTTCCCATTGTGCTGCTCGACATTGTTAGTGTCTCATTCTGTCTCACGTATAACAGCTTTAAGTTGAAGGGAGCCTGGCTGGAATGGGACGACAGCTGATCACCGAATGTTACTTGTTTTTTTTGTTTTGTTTTTTTAAGAGTTGTAGTTTTATTCCCTGGAAGCTCAGACTCTGGGATCAACGGGAGGAAACATTCGTACACTCTTCCTATGCACTAAAGCGCTGTCTCCTTCAAATTAAGAGCAGAAGTGTCGCGCTTTACTAGAGGAAAAACCTGTTGATTTTTATCTTTGACATCACAGGTTGTAGTTCTGAGTAAGTGTTGTAAGTAGGGACAAGGCTTTGACAATCAAATAGTAGATTGTAGATGCCAAAACAAAGTTGCGTTGCTGTACAACACGAACTGTATGGAAATATTTATGAATATGTCAAATAATCTCCCCTTTGTTTAGCAGCATAAAAGAGAACTGTCAAGAAGTAGGCACCAATACAACAACAATGCAAGAGCAAAATTCAAGGAAATATAAACAGCGAAATGGCATATAAATACCGTATACAATGTGAAAACAACAAAGTGTGGACAGCATATACAATGTGAATAGGTGTGAGGGATTGCACTGACAGATGTGTATTGCAAAGTTATATGACTTGAACATGATTTGGAGTCCCAGAATAAGTGTTGGGTTGTATAGACTATAATAATGGAAAGGATTCCTGAAATGTTGTGTCAACCCCTTTCGAACAAAACAAATATATACAGTATATTTTACAGTTTAATCTTGAACTTTACCTTGAATCTACTATAAATCAAAAGTACAGTGCATCAATAATATAGATAAATAAATAAATGGCACCACCTCCAACAGCCACACAATAAACACACACAATAACCATTGCAACTTTGGCTAATAGTAACAACTGTTCAATAATGTCTTTGTTTTTGTAACAGTATCATGGATGCTGAGGGATATGCAAATGATTTACACTACACGGAAGCTGAGGGCCTCTGGCACGTGATGCAGAAATCGGGAGACCTGGATCAGAGGAGCAGAGATGGTGAGGGCTGGAAGCTGGTGGATGTATTTCTTTCTGGAGGTGCACCATGGGGATTTACACTCAGAGGTGGACTGGAACATCGAGAGCCACTGCTCATCACCAAGGTGAGTAATCGAAAACAAACCCATTATATATACGATGCCTAAGGACTGTAGTATCACAGGGTAAAGCTCTTTTCAGATATGGGTCGTGGAGGATCTCAGGAGGATTGAGTCTGGACTTTCTCCACAGTAGGGGGTTCTCTGTTCAGATGCAGGAGGCAGTTGCAGGAAGTCATGTATTAATTCTGGAGCAGATGTTATGTGATTTTATTTGCTGCACATCACCGCCAGTTTTGGCTGATCACTACAAGGTAACAGCATGGTGCTCCCTTTCAGGTCAGCCATAGCATCATCTTCCAGCAGCAAATAAAAAATTGAACCTCTGGTAGCAATGGACCAGAAGCACATTCAGATAATGATCAATAAACCTAAGCTGCCACTCCTCATAATGGAAATATATGAAAGCGTATGTGTGTATGTGTGTGTGTGCATGTCCGTACATGCTACTTCAGCCTGTTTCTGTTTGTTTATTATGTGCAGCTTTACATCATGGAGTACAGTCCCAAAACTTTACAGGGGTGTTGTTCAGATCAAGTAGAAGGCAACGTTTGAAGATGGGTTTACTGGCTACTCATGGACTAATGTAGTAATTACACAGTAATTACACATTGTCTCTGGCAGTTAGCACCATCCTTTACCTCAGAGTGGCTGTCTCCTCATGTTCAAATGTGCTGGCTAAGATAATCTTGCAAAGATGTTTGGTTAAAATCAAAGACGATGTCAGAGCCCCTGGCCTGCAACAGGAGGAGATCAGGTGGGATGAATTGCTGCCCGTGCTGAAATCAAACATACTTATGAGGTTCCTTGTAATGGATGACTGCAATATTTGTATCTTTTACCTAAGTTTGTCAGTTTACCACATTTACATATTTTGCATATTTGCGATTATCAACCTGAAGGAGTTGATGTATACAGTTGTGTTTCTTTCTGTTTGTTAGTAGCAGGATGATGCAAATAAAAATGGATGAGATCCAGGGAACTTGGTGGAGGGATGTTGTACGGGTCAGGAAAGACCCAAATTTTCCTCAATTCTCCTCAATGTCTCCGATTATCATCAAAATCTGATGAGTGTGTGCAATTTGGTGGTAGCTTTTAGCTCAGACCACCTCTCAGTTGAACCACAGCCTCAAAACCACAGGCACAATTGTCTTTTTCCACACAAAATAAAAATTTAAAAAGTGCATAAATGCCTATAAGTGTCATGTGCCATAACTTTAAGCGAGTGGCATGGGCCACAGCGTGCACACAGTGGCCATGAGAGGGAGACTAGCTAATCACAGTAAAGCCCAATCAGTGGTAAAATCACGGTGTAACCTCGCGTCTCTGTTCACTATGCAATGATTAACCACAGAAGACCTTGCTCATTAATTTGACAAGGTAAATACCAGCACCTGTTAGTCAGGAGCTGTGTTCCTGCTTAGTTTTTGTATGCTGAGTGAGTCTCTGTTGACCCAGAGGGGTCCAAAGTCCAACTCCAGTGGCCGAAACTCTGGATTTCAGGCACCATGTGGGCTTAGAGGGATACAGTCAGCGCTACTTCCACCCCATTACCATAGCATGTGATTCAAATGACCAGAACTGTGACCATTTTAAGTCCTTAAGCTGTAAGATTAAAGGTGAGTTGAATTTTTTTCAGGGCGAAGCAGTGCCCAGCCGGTCTGCGATGCTCTTGTTTGAAAGAGATAGCATTTCATTGTTCATATCATGTCACTGAATGCTATAGGACCAACACAAATGGATCTGTTTGCATCTGTCGGTAAGAAATTAACTCTTTTATGGAGAAGTCCACTTACTCCAAACTATTTTCACAAGTCCGAGAAGCTTTTCAGTAAATTGAATCTGGACTGAACCTCAAACTGTCTTCAAACGCTTCAGAGCTGAGCTTCTGTCACCCACTACAGTACAAGCTTTTGAAGCCCACCTGGACATTTGCATATTTTTGTTCTGGGCTGAATTTCAGTTCGGAGGGTAGCATGTGGTACCAGGAGCGGGGGGAGGAATGTTGGAGCTTTGTTTGATTTTCTAAATGTAATGAATTACCTGTGACAGCCTGAAGCTCGTAGGAATGGCACGATGGGATAAATTAAGTCAGGATTAGCGATTTGTCCTCTTTTCAGGCTGCTCTCAGGTCGATCCAGTGATTTACAAGGTGTGTTGTTAAATTCTTTGTGTTAACAAGATAAAGATGCAAGTAGGCCTACAGTTTTTCTTCAGCACTATCGCTCTGCCAGATAGTAGAAAAATGTGAGAAACCTCTAAACATTTGTCCGTAAAATGACAGACTTATTGTGCATTTAAGCCTGTGTGTAGTACTCATTGCCATTTGTTTTGTTTCTGGCTGATGTTTTTGGATGGTGATTATTCACTTTAATGTAAAGCTGTTAAAAGAAAGTAATGTCAGAAAAAGTAGTCAAAGTCATACATCTCTTTAATGATTCGCTAATGTCCAGATGACTTCAACTGGACATAATTTAAAAGTCATTTATTTTTATGTGTGTTTGTGTTTTAGCATGAGTAGTGAACAGGGAGTGTTAATAAAACCAGAGGAACATTTTTATTGAATAGGGCCAAACTACATAACTTCATTGTATTTTTTTTTGTCACTTTCACACTCTCCCTGTTAACTAAAGTGAAAGATAGTTTTAAAAAAGGGCCCATAGTTGATGAGAGGTTTAAGGTATTCGCTAAAAGACTATCCTGGATCTGATTAAAATTCTTAACATTCCACACATAACTCAGGTTATGTTCAAGGTCTTCATGGATTTAAAGTCCTTAGTCTCAATAAACTTAAATAATCCTGTTTTACCAAACACAGATGGCCATGTACCTCATACATACGTCTCCCCTGCCGGGATCTCATTTTATATGGAGGAAAATATTGTTTGCGTTTTAAGAACTAGCACCAGACTCACTGTAAAACTGACTCTGTTCTTACACACTGCGATAAATCACCTGCAGGTAAACAGGTTTTGCCAATTATTGGACCCTGTGTGGCTCTGTTTCCTCAAGGTTGCTCAACCTCTGGAGTAAAAATGATTCATACAGAGCAGGATTATGATAGAGACAAGAAGAGTCAGATAGTTTTCTATATGTGGACATGAGGATTTCAGTGGGAGGAATATGGAATGTTGGAAGGATTATTTAAGGATATTAGACCTGAGATGGATCGACTATCCACTCTCTGCATCTTTTCAAATTTCTTGAAGTAGGACAAAAATGACAAAAATGTGCTCATGTACTTTTGTAAGAGTGACTCATCATGATGTCAACAATATAGCATGCGTTACTCTAATTGAGAAAAAAACTGAGAATGTAAAGAATGCGTGCATATGTTTCTTAAATATTGAGACACCTTATATGTAAGCTGGGCATAATTGTACTTTATGTACTCAAGTATTAACACCTCTGGTGCCAGCAGTCATGCATGGCATTTCGGGCTTCACCTCCACTGCTACAGCTCCATCCTGGAAAGCAAAAATCAATATCAAAGCTGATACTTGGGTTAATATGCTTATTGCATGTCACAAACATCCATGATGCTTAAAGACATATTACATATGTTAGTGAGACAGGTGCTAATAATATTAAAACCTTAAAAACTATGTAAAGAACTATGGCTGTGTAGCTGAAGGTGTCTTTGGAAGGCTACATTAACAATGATGTTGGTTTAGGCAATACCTTAACCCCATATATGAGGTCTGAGTTCATGCCCTCTCAGCATGGAGCACAGGACATCTGTCAGCAGAAAAGACACACTCCTTATCCCCGTTGCCACCACATCCTTCCCTTCATGTCCCACAGAGAGACACAAGGCTATTTTTGAGAGTAGTCAGGGCCCCGGGATGGCTGCAGTTTTACTGATTATAGCCCGAAGGAAGATGGTAAACAAAGGACAGGGTATATGGTTCGTGCTGATTGGGCTGCCATGGTGGAAAAAAACATGTTTGGAAAAGCAATATGAATCTCCTGCCTTGACGTTACCCAAACACTTTTGGCCCTCATATTTTCTTAGATACTGCTGCTTGACACTGATTGTTGTTTTCATTTGCATCTTCAAGATTTTTCATTGTTTTTGAGCCATGTTTCTTGTTCAGTTGTGTCAAAGCAAAACTAGTGTAGAGCTCAGCGCTATGTTACAGATATACTGTCGTCAGGAAATTTAGCACTGCCTGGCAGCTTTTATTATCACAAACACACACGCTGTGGTTCAAGCTCACAAAACGGACTCACTCTTGTAAATACTCACTGTCAACCAAGTGCCAAACATGTATTCTTCACCAGCTAAAAATAGTTCCCAGTTACTATTCACTTTTATTAGAGAAACAACAGCCCCAAGCTATTAGGAAATAACTGAGCCTTAAAAAGAGAAAGATACATTTAAGTGATTCGTCAAGGGTTGAGCCAGTGGGCTTGGCACTAAAGGCTGCTGAGGGAAGTCAGAAAGTGTGATTCTTTTCATTGTTCCATTCTTATAAAATAACACAGTTACTATTAAAAAACAGATATTTGGGGCTTTTCTGGACTTCAACATCTGTGGTTGACATCTGTCCATTTTTGGTTTTAGAACTTATATCTTACGTGACGCATCTAGTTGTCAAAGTATCTCTCCTCTGCTCTGCCTGCATGTGTGGGGCTCTACATGGCAGAGGATAGGTAAGAAACCTCCCTGCTCCAAAGCAATTGCACTTAAATTATGTTAATGATAATAATGTTTTTTCTTAGTTTTTTTTTTGCAGGGGTAGGCCTGTCTCTTTAAAAGTCAAAGTCCTAACACAAGTGACAACCATTCCACCTAAGACTGTCCTATTAAAACTGCATTCAAGCACTGCAACTTCCAGTAACTGTATCAGTCAGTGCTTCAGTGTATCCACAAAATTCACTTCCATATCAGGACAATCTCAGGAATCTGGCCAGCCATCATAAAATATCTGTAGCCTCGATGCTGCTTCAAAAATCCAAATTACAGAAGAATGAAGAGAGGCTATGTTCGAGCTACATCGGCCCTGGGTTTCTCTGCTGTGGAAAAGGCCACATGAGACGTAATGGTCTGTAAATGTACACATACCTCTGCAGTTGAGTCATGCAGCCCCCTCCCGCAGGTCGAGTGGAGAACTGATAATCAGCTGCAGAGCTTGGCTTTGTGTGTTAATGTGCCAACTGCCAAGCGAGTTCTCACTGCTCCTCTCTCCACACCAGCCCGTGCTGTCTTGTACCTCTGTTATCTGTCGTTCTGCCTCAGTGTGAGGACAGCTCTGACGTTAACCAGGGGAACCCCTGACATGTCACAGGCTCTTTCTGTAGCTGTGATTCTTTCAGCTCTAATATCTTCTCTGTGGTGGGTCCTCTCCAGAGATAGCAGTACATCGACACCAGCATATGCTGACCTCGGTGCACTGTACTCGGTTTACTGTACATCCCTTCGACAGATGTGTTATTCCAGGTGTCTGGAATACAATACAGTTTGTTTTTACATCATTGCACTGGCATGGACAGCAGCTTTTTGAAGTGTTTTATTAGCTTTGGATCCTGGTCTGTAGAAGCTGGCCCTCCTGCTGCTAACTCAAACAGTGTTGTTCTTGTCACATTCAGCTCAACTGAGAGGGTCAACAAGACACTGGTAACTTTATGATAACTCAACATCTTCAAAGATTTCCATTAAGATAATGTAATGCCTTAATTAAGAATTTGATCAATAGATTTCCTCCTTGATAAACAACATGAACTTTCTATTTATGTGCACGGAAAAAGAAATAGGAATTTAATTCTTTGAATTATTTAGAACTGAAAATACTCCTTTTTTAGTAAGTGCTTTTGATAATTACTTTGTTGTTGATGTCTATTTTGGCTATAAAGGCAATGTTTTGTAAAGATCTGGAATTGGTCTAAACATGGGCATCATCTTAAATGTAAGAAAAGATGAAAATGAACAGAGCCACTGACAGCAGGAGAGACAATCAACATGACAGGATTAAAAGTCTGAGCTGTGACCAAGCTGCCAACATTTATTTTCCCTGTGTGTGGAAATCTGATGTTTCCTCACACAAAGGATGTACAAAGACAATTAAAACTGTTAAAAATATGAGTCATCTAGACAAAACAGATCATCAACACAGTAAACAACACACACTGCCCAAATAATATACTTAGAAGGCATAAGGAAGATTAAGTTGTGTCATGGCTGTTGTATTCCATGCCATGATGCTCAAAACAGATCTTAGGAACAACAATAACATCCTTCATCCGAAACATTTTGTCATGTCTGAAGATGTGTGTGTTTCACTCTCTTCTTTTCCCCCTGCTGTGCTTACGTTGCAGGTTGAAGAGGGCAGCAAGGCAGCCGCTGTGAGTCTCCAGGTGGGAGACGAGCTAGTCAACATCAACGAGATTCCCCTGACTGGCTTCAGACAGGAAGCCATCTGCCTTGTCAAAGGCTCCCACAGGACCCTCACTCTGGTGGTGAAAAGGTAGGCAACCAATCCCCATTACCTCTCCTCTGCTTCACAAGGGTGCCACCCCCCCACCCTCAGAGCTCACCATGGAAACATGACCAACAAACCAAGGTGATGGAGGATCCCAGCCCTGCAGCTGCTGCTTGTCAGCATAGCCTGTCTTTAGACTAGTTTACATTTTCTGGGATTTTTTTAAAACTGTCACCACTGAGTAATTGGTAGCTAGACAATCCTGTTTTGCTAGGTTGTCAACGGGAGTTCACGGTTAGTGGCAGTTTTTCATGACTATCAAGTTCAGAAAAGGAGAGGCCGTGGATGACGTGACTTTTCCTGTGAAGTCCCACACAGGCAGGAGTGGGAAGAATAAACAAGGGGAGTTAACAATGCAAATGACTCTGTAGCACTGAGATATTTGTAGCAGTTCAGTACACCTATCGGTTTCTCTCACATGCTCTGTCATCAGGCATTTCTAGCTGACATCTTACTTCTGTGCTGTCTGCACACATTCACCAAAGAACACGATGTTGATGAACAGCAAACCCACTATAAATGATTACATTCACTATTTTGGCAAATGCCTGCTCTTGTAACTTATTGACTCTGCCATATTGTTTCTATTCATATTTTGTTTAACCGATGAATCATTTGTCAACTGAGTCCTGGAGGCCTTCTAACAAATGACCTTGTCTTGTATGAAACACTAGTCTTATTGTCTCCTCAGCCGTTTGCTTCTCTTCCTGCATTGTATCATATCATAGCGTTATCCCCAAACAAATCCTCCCGTACAAGGAAGTCCACTCATCATTTATGTCTCCACAAGGAAGTGGCTGTGAGTCTGAGTCATTGTGTCTTATTCTCAATGGACATGCCTATAATAGGATCTGGAAACAAGAATGCATTATTCTCATTAACAATCTGTGTGTATTTGATTGCCTCTGTTATTTAAAATGTCAATCAAATCTGATCAGACCACACCGATTTAATGAAGTAGTTTAGCAATGTTTTAAGCATTAAAATCTGAACTCTTTATATTCCTCAAAATCTTAAGGAATGAAACTAGAACAGAATTTATGGACTACAAGAGATAATCTGTGTAAGATTATTTATCTTGAAAATGGATTCATCATAGCTGCTAAGGAATCAAAGGGAGCTCTATGGAGATCCAGCCTTATAGTATATAGTTTCATATGTTGTGTTTTTGTGAACCTTTCACTTTGGAGTGAACTGATTTTTTTTGGTCAAAGTTCAAAGGTTACAGATGTCATGAAACATCCTGAGACATTTTATGATGAATAGAATGTTGAAACAAAAGAAAGGGAACAGGAAATAACAGTGGATAGGTTTGAGTTTACAAGAGAAGGAGGACTAACCAAAGGATCTGAGTATTGTCATTTCACTGTACATGTGTTTCAAAAAAAGAGACACACATTTCCTTACAAGGCCAAGTCGTATTGTTCAAGCTGTGCTTTAGAGAGACGTTCAGTCCCACAGGACTCTTCGTTGCTCCTGTCGGTCTGTGTGTAAAAGTTTTCTTTGCAATGGTATCTCCACTCAGTCATTTTCAAAGACCACAATAACAAGTCTCTTTCAGATTTAGAAAACAGCAAAGTGATGATGGTTCATTAAAGAACCTCAGTCCTTCAATTCCTATTTCTTGCTGTTTTTAACCAGTCTGCAAAGCTGTGTTGGAAATTGGTGTCTGAAAACATCCCAGTGTGTATGGTTCCATACGTCGCTGCGTGGACCTACAGCTGTCGAATGCTTTAACCCGTGCCCGGGCATGCAGATGCCAGCCATCAAACACTTTCTTTTTATCTCATGTTGGATACTGTAATGAGGATCAGGAAGCTGTCAGAACCTGCTCCTGTGTAAAGGTGTGGTTTCTTTACCAATAGCAGAGGGGAGGAGCTTGAGTCAGCAGGTCAGGTATACAGCATGCAGTGACTAATGATGCGAGTTTGTGGTATATTATCGCACGTCACAAAGAGAAGAAGTAGGTGTGGCTGTCTGTGGGAAAGAAGTTTGTCAATTCTGCACAAGCCTAGACAAAACGCGTGCACATTCTCCACGTCAACTGCAGGGTGTCGACTGATGAAATCTCATCAAGCCCATCAGAAACAATACGAGAGTGTGAGAAAAAGTGAAACTGCATGTTTGATGCACTGTTTGTTTAAAGCTTACCAAACTAATTACTATATAGTCAAATGCTATAATTCTCCTACACACTGGATTTGCTTGGATTCCAGCTTTCTGTTGTTTTCCTTTGTAAAATGGTGTAATGTGGCAAACAACAAATTCCAGTCAGTAATGTCTCCAAACCTTATATGGTCTGCCCTTGTCTTGAGAGCAGCTGCCCGGAGCGTACAGAAACAAACAGTACACCCAACACTCAGGTATTTTTATCCAGTGCCACTAGAATTTACAGAAACACAAGGTAATTTGAACAGTATTTCTTTGACAGCTTGTATCACAGCGGTGATCTTCAGAGCTTAACTCTTTTTCCATCAAGTTTTTCTGCATTAATTGCAACCAACTGTGGAGTAAATCATTGAACTTTACAGCATGAGTCTTGAAATGCGTTGTGGTATTTGGTTTCCCCCTTCTGGCCCTGCCACAGAAGTACCATAGTAGCTCATATGCTATATTATTTAGATTCAGAAGATGCACATAAAGCTGTTGTTGTTACAAACGGTTCCCCACACCATATGATACACCAGTGTGGCTATTTCAGATGAGTGAAGTATACACAGCGGTTTAGAGGACAATCCAATTATACCTAGAAAAGCTTACAGTGGAAGCATTCAGTTGCAGTGCAGTGGCTCACAGCTAATGACGTCTGTTTTTCTAAATAATCCTGTGTAGTATGTTTGGAACGCCGGTGATGAATTCTTGTTTTGAGAAGTAGATTTCTTAAAATTGTTTGGGTCTCAGCAGAGGAAATCCTAGTATAGAGATTTCACTGTTGCCTTGTCTTAGCCGCACCCCTCTTGTTTCTGTTTTGGTTTGTTCCAATGCCAAGGCAAGTTGGCAGCAAATAACATCAAATCAAATCTTAAAAATCTGTGAACTGAGAGTTACTTGAAATGATACCTGTAATTTCTGACATGTTTCCCAAGACCTGTACTGGTGAGCTATGTGTAAGCTATAGGACAATGCTGGGTAGTTTTATAATTGTAAAAGTTATTGAGACGCTCTCCCACTGACAGAAAATCTTCTGGGTTGTGGGTCAGTGCAGGCAGCCAGTGACCTGACAGCTGGTATGCCACTCAGCCCAGGAATGTGCTGGTCATTACGTGCTGCTCACGGTTCACCTCTCTCACCCGAAACATGACTGGTTTGATTGTAGGGTCTGCTAAAGAAGGCCTTTGTCAGACCCTCAGGGACCAAGTGGAATCCACTGTCTCACCTCCAAAAGCAGGTTGAATCCTTTTAGCCTCAGCATTTTTCTACCCAGTAACACTATACGTGAGGCTAAAGTTAATGTGTTTTGCTTAATGGAGATAATGTAGTTAAATCCTTTGCCAAAGACACAGAGGTAAAGACAGGTAAAGTCTAAAAAGACGGATGTGAATTTTTTTTTCCCAGCATACAGAATTTACAGTCTGTACTCTTCTGCCTCAGAAAACTGAATATGATATGATTTGTTATGCTAAATGAGAATTTATTTTAAATTGTAAAGACCTCACATTGAAAACTGTTTGATATCCCTGCTTCATTGCCTCCCACTCAATAGATCTGTGTATTTCTTTTCCTTCCTTTCACCCCTATGTTGCAACAATTCTTTGCAAAGACTATTTCCTGTCACTCGTGCCAGGAAAATAATAAACGGAAAGAAACAGTTGTTTGTCACACAGCCAGGAGATCTTCTCTCCTGTTGACATTTATCGTCATTATCCAAATACAACAGTCAATGAAGAAAAAATCGAATACAAAAAAATCTTCTTTTGGATTATAGATGTGTTTTTTTTCATAGGAACAGTATTCTGTATTTTGCTGTTGTATAATTCATTATACTGCAAGATGAAGCTTATATTGGACAACTTCCATTCAGGCTGAGCAACACTTGGCACTTATGTTAATCGTTTCCTATGCAGAACCACATTCCAGATATGATCTGTTTTGTGATGACTGAATGTTCACAAAGTTTGAAAGGTAATAATAACGATGATTATAATAAAACATTTATTTGACAACTTAATCCAATAACTTCATCAAAGTCAAGAAGTGAATCATATCTAATTGTTATTAATTAGTTATTCATTTTACATGTTATTTCTAGTTCCTACATTTCCTGTCTGAATCAAACAAATGACAAGGAAAGTAAAATGTGCTTGAGTCACTTGTTTTCAAAACTAAGGTGTATTTTTTTCTGTGTGTCACTGACACTGCTGCTTGACCAGTTACAATGCTCATTACCCTAAGCTTTCAGGAAACTGGGTGCCCCCGCTCCCTAGAAATCAACATGTTGTCATAGTAATGGCAGAAATGCATGTCTGCTTCTCAACGGGGGAGATAGGGAAAGAGGGGTCCGGCATTTCATCCGATCATTAGCATATTAGCTCCTTAGAGCCAATGAGACGAGACTAGGTACCGGACAACTCCAAGAAGACTGGCTGTGACAATAGCCCTCCTCCCTCCCTGAACGTTCTTCCACCCCCCTCTCAGGGGTAAAACCCCCATAATCCTGAAAGAAATCTCCCCTCTGTTCAAACCAGTTGAGCTCGGAGAACTTGGATTTAGGGATGGCCACGCTGTGTTGGACATAGTGTCTTTGAGTAGTGCGTTAGTGTGTTTGGAGGTGGTGGGCCGGTGTTAGAGCTGTACAATGATGCTCAGACATCCTGCACGTCTCTTTATTTTAGTCTGTCTTTGAAGTGTCTGAGGAATGTGGTGCCTGACCAGCGCACGGATACAACGGCTCTCCCTCCCAAACTGAGCTCCTGTTCTATATTATTTTTTGTTCTTTTGCACATCACCATTCTGCTTTTGCTCCATTTTTAATTCCTTTTATCCAGATGTTTGGTGAGTCTATTTAACTTTGCTTTAAGTTTTTCTGACCTGTTGAGCCCTGAACTTCAAGATATCTCTGTTTGAGAACATCACCTGCATCGGCCTACCTTGTTATGTTTAGGTAAATGAGCATTTAGCGTATTGCGGCTTTCATTTGTTCACTATATGACCCTAATACTCTGTTATTGTTTTGATTGTCTTATCAGTCAGACTGAGGTCATCTGCCATGTAGGTTAAGCCACGATCAGAAAGATTTAGCATTTTTTATAAAAACAAATGTTAATTTGTTGAGAGAAGAGGCTTATAGGTAAAACCATTAGTGAATATTCTCCTCAGCTTTAAAACATTGGTAATAAACATGCTGTTTGTTTGTTATCGTATTAAATGAGTCCTTTGTTTATATATGTTTGTGTATGAATGTGGACCGGTTGGTACCGGACACATTAGAAGTCACATGGGTCTGATCATCCAGTGATCATTTTAGAGACCAGTCTTTCCCCTGCCCCCATCCCACCCAACTGATTCACTTTCCAAGCATATCTGTGCTGGCCCAGCTGTAGCCCTGACGATAGGCCTAATAAAACCAGCCTCATTTGCATACCAATAGCAGGCGCCATGTGTGGTTAGCTCCAAGTGCCCCAGAAACACAGGCTGTGAGGGGACAAGGAAGACTGAGCTCCATGTTGGCTTTTCTTTGTCCTCTAAATAGGCCTTAACTCTAATCCACAATTAATTTTGTGAAATTGTCCCATTTTATTGAACTTAAGCAGATCTCTGTCTCAGTCTCATATTTCTAAATCTGTAAAACAAATGTAAAAATATAACTCACTGAATTTATTTGACCAACAGTTTGTTTTGTTTTGTTGTTTGGACCTCTGGTCATTAGATGACTGAAGGGCTTTAGACAAGGTGACTGACGGTGCAGGACCTCTTGACCTAATGGCTTTGTGGCACAAGTATTGAGTCCAACGAGATCGAAAGCATCCAGAGCTTTGTCCGAAATTCTTGACCAGTGTGTCACAGCCCCCCCCTCAGTAAAAGTGGTAGTAGTAGTAGTAGTAGTAGCAGCAACACTGTGGGTCACATCTGCAATTAATTGAAAAACAACATTACTAAAACAGGGCCAAAATGAAAACTGCAGATTTTGGGTTCATTATACATAAGTGTTAATTCAATAATCCAGTACCCCCGCCCCCAAACACACACACATTACCCACATTACATCTGTGCTCTCATTACAGGTGTTATAGTCAATAATAACTCCCTCGTAGCTGTGAAACCGTGTCAGTTTTGAGCCTCACGGGAGAGAGACTGTGAGGCAGACAACAGCTTGGACAGAGGGGTGAGGTGGCTGATCTGATTGTGTAAGAGATTCTCTATTCCCCTAAATCCCCCACCCCATGCTGGGATTTGTGTTCCCCCCCGGGACCATATGCTAAAGTCTGAGCACAACCAGTTCACCTAGGCGCTGTGTCATTTTGTTAACAAGCCGAATGAAAGGAGAAGATCACATTGTGACTCATTCTAGTCTTGTCTCTGTTTTTTATAAGATCCCTAAAAGAGTTGTTTTCATATCTCTTGACTTCTATGAAAATAACTCTTTTAGGTGTCAAAAAAAGTTGACACAAATGTAACCAGGAGAGGGAGCTAGAGCATCATGTATCAACCAGCATACACATTGATGTGGACTGCATATTACAATCTGGTGAATTAAGAGCATTTTTTTGTAATGCCTTGATTACAGAACGTTTCTCCTTTTTAGTTTTTGATACACTGACCCTCTCAAATCATTAACCTCATGCAGTCAACTTCAGAGCTAAATGTCTGGTGGTATTTCTCTTGTCTTGTTTTGTGAGTCCAGTCAATTGCCGGTGAGCTCTTAGTGTGTGTGTGTTCCTCCTCCCTGCTGCCTAGGAATATGAAAATGGTGGATATTGTAGCTCAGAAAATGCCTTCAGAGAATGACGTGCATGTGGCAAGAAGCTTTCTCACGAAGATTTTGCGAAGTTCCATGAGGTACAGTTCTGTGGCTTCATCGTAATCAGTAGTATCTTTCCCCCTTTTTCCTCTCCTCCGCCCCTGTCCTCTCCGTGTCCAAAATCCCATCAATCATTGTCCAGTAATAATATCATCTTCATACCTCTCACTGCACTGCTCCCTCTCTCCTGTGGTTTATTACCTGCCCTCATTGGCATGCCATTTTTGGCCTGTTCATGCTTCTTTGTTCATGTGATTAGATGAATGATGTTCATCCCATTTGTAAAGCATGTAAAACACCATCTCACATCTGATGTTGGTTTTGTGTGATATGATCTGTTTGATTCCTCTTGACATGCAATTCAGAAAGAACCGCTTTAAAGGGTATGTGTCACATGCACAACTGCTGTACAGAGTTTTTGTTCAAGCCAAGATTTATAGAAACCTCCCACAACCACATTCATCTTTGAATGCCAACACTGCAAAACATGTGTTCATATGACATGGTAAAACTAAAAGTAGACAAAAATAATTCCATGTGAAGCAGCAGCAAAGTTGCAGCAACATATTTATCTGTAGCTTTTGGTCACCAGGATTCATACGTGGAGGCAAACTTGCTGTTTTCCATAAGGGGTTGGTCTCTAATCCAGTTGGTGTTTTTTTTTTTCTTTCTTTGCCCTCTCTTCAGGCGGAATGAACCCATAAGCAGGCCTCACTCCTGGCACTCCACCAAATTCAACGAAAACCAATCAGAGACTGCCAAAACACAGTCTCCACCCACGCCAGTCTGGCACACCAGATATGATGCAAGGTAGCTCTGGGATCTTGAAGTTTGCCTTTTGAGTCCGTGTCCCATGTCAAACTTTATGATCCTATTGTTTATATCTTAATTGTCTTCCTTATTGGTAGAAGGAAAACAAAAAACATGTTGTTGCCAGTGGACTGTAAAGTGTGAAATGAAGGAGATTCTCTATTGCATTGGCTAAACTGGGTGAAGGTGATATTACTTGATAGTAAAGATTGTATATCTTATGTAAACATAGAATGATATAATAATATATACATATTTTCCAGATGAAAACCTAGCCGTTTGTATTGTATTTTCATATTTTGCCTTTGTTTTGTTTTACCTCTAGCTCATCCTCCACTGATCTCTCCTCTGCCTGGGAGCAGACAAACCTGCGCCGAGTGTCCGACCAGTTCAGCTCTCTTGGGAGTATGGACAGTCTAGAGCATGTGTCACACCCGTACTCTGCCGGTCAGCTGTCGCCTGCCAAGTCCAACAACAGTATGGAGCACCTGGGTGGAGGGAAACGGGACTCAGCCTACAGCTCCTTCTCCACCAGCTCTGGCACACCAGACTACACCCTCTCAAAAAGTAATGCTGCCTCAACGGAGAACGTGCTGTATAAAGTCAGCCAGTGGGACGCAGGAGGAAAGCACAACAATCACAGCAACAGTAGAAACAGCCACAGCCTGACTGAAGGCACCAAACACGATGACAGGCTCACGTACTTTCAGATGCCAGGTGTTAACGCAGGTTTTGAGGGTCCACAGATTGAGGACCCGGCTGGCTCCCGCCATTCCACTTCAAGCAGAATCAGCTTTGGACCAGTCTGGCACGTCCCCGAGAAAAAGAAGAGCGCGTCTCCATCGCCTCCCCCGCCCCCTCCACCTGCACGCAGCGACAGTTTTGCGGCGACCAAGGTCCATGAAAGGGGACTTGCCGTAGCACACACTGAAGGACCTGATTCGCACAGCTCCTGTAAGATGTCCTCGGATAATCGCCGCAGTCACATCCTTTCCCTGAAAAATGACAACGACAGTGTTTACCCTTTGTCCGACAAAGCGAGCCACAGCCAGTTCGGCTCAAACAAGCAGTACTCCCTGTCCAGCAGTGATGTCCGGCAAGGCCAGCCTCACCATCAGAGACACCACAGTGACAAAAGCACCTTTTTCTCTCAGCCCTGGGCTACGTCCGCACCAAAGCCACAACAGAACATAGGTGGCTACCACTGTAGCATGCAGGAACTGCCTACTAACACATCTGCACAACATTTTAGTCAGAACCAGAGAAGAAACTTAAGCACCTCCCTGACTAATTCAGCCAATGAGCAGATCAGCGACAGCAGTGGACAAAGTTGGTACTACTGTGTCACGCAGCCTAACACCCAGCTGGTGTTAGGGAAACCAGACGACAGGAGGAGCACTACCGGACCAGACATGGCACAAAGCGGAAGTGAGCGGAAGTCTCTGAGCCCACAGACAGTCAGCAAAGTGAAGTATCACCTGCCCCAACCACACTCTTCTCATAATAAGGATAATAACGGATACAGCAAGCACCAAGTTGTATTAGAAACCTCTGTAGCTAAACCTAGCTCTGATGAGAGGGGAAGCCAGCGAGGACACAACACACAAAGTGCAGAAGCTCAGTTCACAAGCTACCCTCCTGCCAGACAATCTGAACAGCGGAGGTCTCTGCCATTACAACACAGAGAAATACCTCAAGACATCAGATATCATGGTCAAGCGAACAATAAAATCAGCCCTCATGCCACCCCCATGCTGCACTCTCTGTCCATGGATGCAGCGGAGCAGGACGAAAAGGCAAGAGGCGCGATCTCAGAGGAGTCCCCCGAAAGCAAGAATGTAAAGCGCAACGAACGTTTTGCCACGACATTGAGGAATGAAATCCAAATGAGGAGAGCCAAGCTGCAGAAAAGTAAGAGTGCAGCCATTCTTCCCGGTGCTGAGGCTGAGACTGAAGAAGAGCTGGACGTCTGGAAATCTGCTGAAAGCACCACCCCAACGTCTGCAGACGGATCCTTTACCAACACCTACAAGGATCATCTGAAGGAAGCACAGGCAAGGGTGCTCAAGGCTACATCGTTCAGGAGGAAAGACCTGGAGCCTGTCTTAGCAGAGAACCCTGCAGTAGAGGCCTTACCTAACTACCCATCCTCAGGAGTGGCCCGTAAAGATGTCCCACCCCTGCCTACTGTCACTGAATCAGTAATAACGAAATCCGGGCCTGCAGCTGGTCAGGTAACTCGAATTGGAGGCCGGAAGCGTTTTACTGCAGAGAAGAAGGTACGGTCTTTCTCTGAACCAGACAAAATCCATGAAGTTGGGGTGAAAGAAGATCTATCCTGCAATGACAATACAAGCTGCTCACTAGACCGACAGAAGCCCTCTAAGGAAATTGGGAGACCCGGCCTCCCCAGTCACATGCCCCTTCAAAGCCCAGTGGTCACCCAAGGCCAAGATATCACCTCCATCATTCCAGCAGGAGACACAGTGAAAGGGATCAGCAGCAGAGAGCATGCCGAGGAGGCCCAGAGGATTCCTTACTCTGACCACAAACCGTCTGTCATCGACCAGCAACGACTGGGCACCTTCGCAGAGTACGAGGCGAGGTGGAATACGCAGAAGAAGAAACCTGCAGAAACCAGAGCCTCGGGACGGTACCGCTCGGCCGATAACATCCTGAATCCAGGGCCAGACGAGAGAACTAAAAGCACCTGTTTGCACGAGAGATCCAGATCCTCTCCTTCAGCTGACATGTATGGACAGGTGAGGCACTCACTCAGATTTTTTTTCTAATCTCCAAATGACTCCAGCAAACTCCAGCAAACTCCACCAAACCTTTTATTGGAATAATAATAAAACTGCACAGTCTCTTGGGTGTACCTTTGTTGCAACTGTACCAAGCCCCAGAGGTGACATTACTTCTCGCTAAAACAAATATACTCACTGAAATGAAAGGCACAAAGGAAAAAAGTCAAGTCAAATATTAATCCATGTTTGACACACCCTCGACTTGAGGAAGTCAGGGGCATCAACTGCTACTGAGACTTTTTGCCAGTGGAAAACAAGAAGGATGACAGAATGACTTGACTGTTGTCATAGCTGGGAGCCTCATTTCAGAATTGTGAAGGGCTTCTTTTATTTTTTTTGCATAACTAGTGTTGTTTTATTCAAATTTAAACTTTATTTACAGAAGATTCCAGTACCTGCACGGAAGTCTGAGACTGAGTGTTCCCAGTCGCAGAGTAAACCTGCTGAACTGCTCTGCACTGCTACAGCGTGAGTACATTTTCTTAGATCAAACCTGCTGGTGCAATATAGCTTCTGTGGCTTCCATTTATTTCTCAAATACAGAATGCAGTATACTCTAGTTTACTAGTTTTATTCCAGGGAATGCTATTTCACCATGTCATTTAGTTTTGTCTTGCACCATGGTCACTGACGGTTGTAGAAGAAAAGAATGGATAGAAGATGTTGTGCCTTATTGCTGCATATTTGGCAAATGCAGTTTTTGTTCTGTCAGTCTTTTTATAACTTAACCACATCCATGCAACAGGAGTAGCTTTCTTTTCTTCTTTTTTTCTGCTGTACGGAATTACTATGCTTTGTGTCACATTCACTCTCCTCTTAAAAACTCCCCCCACATGACAAAAAAACATGTCCACTCAATGGGATTTGTTTTGTTTTTTTTTATCATCGCATGACATAAATCGTCATATCATGACATATTCCTTGAGATATTTTATTATTTCTCTCATGAGACTTATCAGTGACAGTGGGCAGGGACATTAGAGGAACAGTGAGGTCTTTATAATCTGTCGGGGCATACCAGTGGCACTTCCTTGGCGCAGCTGTGACAACATAAGCCGTCTTTCTGGCTGCACTTTGTGTCGTTCAGCGGAGGCTTGTTGCTGCAGGGGAGGCCTGTCTGTGACAGTGAGGGAGGGGCCAGGGGACCTAATAGCCTAATTTGTCTGAATTGTGGTTTTCTTTACTCTAAGATAAGGTAAGGCTCCTAAAGTATGTAAACATGAACTCATGTATGGTGACTCAGCTAAAAAACAACTTGATGCTATAACCAGTTATTCAGGAGTGTCCTACGAGTGAGACTCTTGGAAAGGTGTAGAGTGTCCTGTGTTGAGCAACCTCTTTGTAGAAGCCACACCATCTGCTCACTTTCGCATGACAACAACAGAGCACAGGACATCATTGTCATTCAGAGGTCTGAGAGAAGTGCACTCCACCCACATAGTGTCACTGATACCGGCATAAAGAGAGACCAACAGGTGGTGCCTGTCATTCAGAGAGTTATCGGGCAGACTGCACACTAGGTTTTACTTATCTTCTGTGGCATGTTGGCGGTAAAACTTCAATTTGGGTGAGTTGGCACAAGATGTTTTATATATTTTGCATATCTGTGTTAATATCTGTGATATTGATATCTCAGGATGATGTGTCGATATGTTGTCAACACAGCAGTGTTTGTTTAACATCCTGTCTCTGCTGCTGCTGCTCCACCTGAATGCTACCCAGCTCTCCGTGAACGTGTCTTTCACATGTGAAACGCGAGAGAAAATCTCGAACCAATTGTGCAGACATCCTTTGGAGCGCGTGCAAGGCCCAGAGAGAACATGCTGAACAGAAGCCTTATTATGTAGACACAGGCAACTCAGTTGCTCTTCCAGTGATGCGTTTACCATGTTTACCTACATGAGTCACTGGCTAAACACTGACATCATAGGTGTAACATGACCAGCTTATATTGCTGGCATCGTGTTTCATTCGTGTGCAAGGTATGTTTCTCACGCTCTGTCCAGAGCTGAGACAGAAGGAGGGTGTCCACTTCACAAGCTGTTGTACACTGGCTAATTTCTGGCTCTGTCCACAAGTCACTGTTCCATGTCTTGTGACTGCTGATCCAATACAACATTGACTTTCATTAAAGCTGCGTGCTTTATGTGTTACAGTTCTCCATGAACTCCTAATTTAATCTGTATAAGCAATTATTGGCGTGCCCCCAGTGTGCTTGAAACTGCAGCATTTGTAGTCGATGTACGTCTGCTGCTTTGCTAATGGCAGCGTTCCATTGTGATGTATGGTTAAATTAAGCTCTACACATTTGTTCACTATCAGGGCTTAAGTGTTCACTGTGGTCTTTTCTTCCTCTGCCTTGTCGGACTTAAACCTCCAAAGAGTTAAATGTGAATCAGACAGGAAAAAGTGATCTTCTCCTGCCTCTTTGCACTGGAGCATTATTTATTCCTCGTTGCAGACGTTGTGGGAACTGAAATATTCCTCTTCACGCTGCCAGCTGAACAGTTACCAGGGAGGAGGCTCGCAGAAGAGTGGGAGACGTGTGTCTTTTCATGCTGGCATAATCATAGTGGCTGCTGGAGCGGGGAGCAAGTCCTCCACCGCAGTGTATTATTTGATAGAGCTGCAGATGATAGTCCGTGCTGCCTGACTGTGTAATTAAAAGCTTTCTATTGTGCTCCTCAGCTCCTCTGACAGAGGGCCCAGTGACTGTAAAGTCAGAGAAAAGACGGAGGAGTTTGAACTTTATTCGGCGCCACCCCCTCCACCCATGACAGGAGCCAACCCCGACTGCAGACACAGAGCTGCTCCTGCCACGGAGAACCACAGACCCACGTCTCTCTCTCACAGTGTCCCTGAGGGTGCTCTCCCTCACCCGGGGGACCACAGCCTCAACGAGCCGCCGTCAGGAGCGAGGAGGAAGCCCCCTGTGCAGGAGAAGCCTCCACCTCAGAGATGCCCAGAGGTTCCCGAGTCCTCCACCGCTTCCCAAAGTGAAGTCGTCACCCACTGCTCTCCTACCACTGATAGTAACTCCGCCTTTGTCCCCACCCACTCTGCAAAGGGAGATTCAGAGCAGGGCAAAGGACTTGTGGACAAAGGACAAGGGGCAGTACATCATCTGTCAACGTCCAATCCTCAGCCTGCCTCCTCTCCCCCGGCTTCCTCCCACAGACTTTCAGGGCCGACCAGTATGGAGGGGCAGCGCTCACCATCTCCCCAGTTTTCCCCTCAGAGACTCAGCGACAGGCCTCCAGTCTCTCTGCAGGATGAAGACTCAAACAGGTAAACTTTGCCTTTTATTTCATGACACAGCAGAACTGTTCAAACAGTTATCGCTGCGGCTTTAAACTACCACCGTGCTCAGTCAGAGCACAGCAGCTGAAGCTCCTTAACTTATCATGTCTTTATGCTGCATGTACAAAGGAGCTCATTGAGAGTCTCTGCCTGTGTAGAACCAACATGTGAGTGCCATCAAGCCACAGTGAATTAGAGAGATTCTCTGCATGTCTATAAAAGCCACTAGTGGTTTTTGGTGTAATTCGGCTAAATGCTGGAAATGTCAAATGTCTTTTAAAGCCCCAACTACTTTCTTCATCTTGATTCAGAATTAATTGGTATCATCTGCACTGGGCTTCACATTGTACAGCAGGGCCATTATAGCGAGCAGAAAGCAAAGGAGTGGGTGGAGTCACATGTCTTGGATATTCCAGCACACTGGGCACGGAAAAAAAAAACCTAATTTGCCATCATGCAACAAAAGTTTTAATCATTGTATGACTGGAATAACTGCAACAAGAGACTCTCTTTCCTCCTGCTCCTCCTCCACAGAGTTTCATTTATGTGCCTGTCTCTGATATTTCAGGATTGAGCATGTGATAGAGAGCCAAAATCCTGCTGTGAAGAAAGTTCCCATCAGGATCGTTCACTCAGAGGGCGCCACCGACATGGAGAAAAGTCCATATTTGCAGCACAGCGACCCGCCGGCTGTTGAAGCCGAGGTTCCTGGTGTTAACAGACTCAACAGTCTGACAGCTGCAGGCCAGGAGTCCGTCTTCTGCGCCTTCACTCGGCAGAGAGAGCCCGACGCGCTGCCAGCTGCTCCGACGGACACAAAGTCCCACAGAGACGCATACATGACCACGATCACAGATGAAATCAGCTCCGGCTGTCAGCAGCCGGAACCACTCGCAGACGAGCCCGTCAGCAACAGGACAGCTGTGAACACAGGCGTGACGGAGGATCAGAAGAGAGAGGAGCTGGCCAGGGACATCATGGGGAAGGACAAGTCACTAGCTGATATTCTGGATCAGAGCAAGATGAAGACCACCATGGACTTGATGGAGGGTATCTTCCCTCAGGGGGCGCAGCTGCTGGAGGAGGCTCACCAGCGCAGGAAGGCGCCGGTCAAGCAGGCAGTCCCCCGACCTGCTGAGGAAAGGTCAGTTTAAAAAAATTGTAAAATTCAGCTGCTTCTCCATTCAGACGTAATTGTGTCAATTGTGTGGACGATTACATCTCTCATCCATTTTTTGAACATTTCGATTGAAGGGAAAAGGAGGACAGTATGGCAGCAGCTGTCACCATGGTGACCAGCTCTACATATTACAGCACATCTGCTCCCAAAGCTGAACTCCTTATCAAGATGAAGGACATGCAGGAGCAGCAGCAGCAGGAGGAGGAAGAGGAAGAGTCAGAGGACGAACTGGACATCGATCTGGCCAATAAGAAGGTACCACACATAGAAACAGATCACCTCAACATAGTGTGTGGTCTCTAGTTTTGTTATATTGAATATTGATCGTTCAGTTGTTCTCCATGCAGCAAGAGTTGATCGACAGCCTCAGCAAGAAGCTCCAGGTGTTGCGGGAGGCCAGGGAGAGTCTTCAGGAGGACATCCTGGACAACAACGCTCTGGGAGACGAGGTGGAGGCCCGAGTGCAACAGGTCTGCAAGCCCAACGAGTTGGACAAGTTCAGGATGTTTGTCGGGGACCTGGACAAGGTTGTGAGTCTGCTGTTGTCCCTGTCGGGCCGTCTGGCCAGAGTGGAGAATGCCCTCAACAGTCAGGAGGAGGAGACCACAGCCGAGGAGAGGGTTAGTGACTTAGTGACTCCTTAGAATTCTCACAGATGCTTTGAAGGTCTGAGGGAAGATGACACATCCTTACCAAACATTCCTTTACTTTTCAGCGTACCTTGGTTGAGAAGAGGAAACTGCTGATCCGTCAGCACGAGGATGCAAAGGAGCTGAAGGAGAACCTGGACCGGCGGGAATGTGTTGTTTATGAAATCCTGGCCAACTACCTGCAGGAGGACAGCCTCACGGACTACGAGCACTTTGTCAAGATGAAGTCTGCGCTCATCATTGAGCAGCGCAAACTCGAGGACAAAATCAAACTGGGCGAGGAGCAGCTCAAATGTCTGATGGACAGTCTGCCAATCGAGCAGAGGCTGTCCTTGTGAAGAAGTTGGACATGGTGTTTGAAATGGCCCAGGACTCAGGTTGTGTTGCTTCAAGATGCAGCTGAGTCCTGCGTCCAGTAGAGGGAGACAAAGACGTCGAGCTGAAGAGACAAACGACCTTTTGAAGGAGGAACTGTTGCATTTTCTGACTTCTTTTTTTGTTTTGTTTTTTAAATCCTATCCCCTGAAGTGGACCCATAGACTGATAGCATCCATAGCTTCATCGTGAAAGGTGCTGCTTCTCTCAACCAACCACTGTATCGCTTCTTTTTTGCAGTTTTTATTTTGTTTTTGGCTTTTTTTTTAGTAATTTATTGTAGCCTTTTGAATCCAGGCAGGTGGGGACAGTATTTTATCTTCAACTGATCTGAGCAGCCATGCTACCTGATGATGTGTGTCACATGCTGAACGACTCGAAGTATTTATCAGGATATATGTTGAAATAACGTCACCCTAACGTCACCCTTACATAATCTGTCAAATCTGGCCAAATATTTCAATAACTACAAACATGTTTGTTAACATTTATTTCTAAACTAGTGGCCTTGTACTAAGATTTTTGTGCCCTCGCTTTTCTTGTGATGTAGACAAATGAAGACAGAAGGCTGAGCAGCAGCCCTGTGAACGAGCTGGTCATTTTAAAGAGCACTTGTTCAACTTCACTAAACAGGAGAAGCACTTCACATCCAGATTTTAACTTAAGACCACAGGTAAAGTGCCTGTCCACGTCACTGCATGTCACTGAATGCTCTTTAATCCACTTCTGTCGTTTGTTCCATTTTATCCACCACCAGATAAACTTTATATTACCACATGTATGTTGACCAAGTGTTTTTGTATTTCGTCTTATTATTTCACTGTGTTTTTGTTGTTCACGGTGCAGATGTTTCATGCATAGTTACCACAGATGTTACTTGACCTCTTAATAATTTCAACACTAAAAAAATATTTCAGGTTGATCATTCGCCACCAAACAGGGGAGGAAATCTTTCCAAAGCATTTTTCCGACCGGAAGGATGAAATCAGTGTGTTCAGATGTGAAACTCCTGCTGGAGGACGTTTGTTCTGCACATTTGAGTGTGTCACAGTTTGGAACGCTTCATGCACTGCTACAGCCCGACTCTTAACACTTTATCAGCTGTGCTCCTTTATGCTGAATAAAGAGTCTGCTGAGATCACACACCATCTTGTTTGATTGATTTCTTAGCTCACTCCCGTTGTCAGTCATTAACGCCACCACGCCCGCGTCTCCGCTGATAACGGAGGTCAAATACAGGGAACACACACGCAGCGTCTTTAACGTTCCAGTGGTTCAGGGTGTTGAAAATGTTGACCGTCATTCAGATTCATGCTTTTCTGGTTGAAAACAGCATCTTGGGAAAGACGCAGTGTTTGAAAAACTGAACTTGACGCTCATTTGGGTGAGTACGTTGTTTTATGTTTATGCCTTACCTGCAGAGATTTAAGTGGACAATCATTAACTACAGTAGTGCTTGAAGAGATACCCCCTGCGCTCACTTAACAGTAAGGTTTCTCCACACTTCTACTGCAGCGCGTTCATACTCATACTCTAAACCTTCTAGCGTTAAAGGTACGTTGTATTTTTTTTCTTCACCGCACTGTTTTCCTCAGTGTGTTATTCACTTCAGACACTGCAATGTCTGAAGTCTGTGTACACACATATCTGCACGCTAGTTCCCAAATTACTACAATGATGCCACTAATTCACCCTGTGTCTGGATAGACAACATACTGTAGATTCTGAAGCCTTGTGAGAAAGTTCATCATGGTCAGCGTTATACAAAATGGTTCTACAGCTCTCCACAGTAAATATGATCTACAGATAATATATTATGTAATGCTGCTGTTCTCCTCAGATGTGATGAAGCCAGCGATGCTGTGTGACCTCCGTGACGTGTGAGCGTGCGGTCAGTCTCCCGGAGCATCAGCAGACACACCGGACACGACCATGATTTACTTGGCTCACACGGCTCACAGGCAGTTCCTGGGCCTGATCACAGGCTTAATAGGCGTCATCCTCACCATGGCGACGGCCGGCATGAACGAGTGGCGGCTGTGGCACGTGGCCGATGGGTCCGTCGTCACCTCGGGCGTGGCCTGGGTGGGCATCTGGAGGGCGTGTTTCTACACACACGTCCTGCCACAGAAGGAGTTCTGTCAAGGCATCAGCATCTCAGACTCTTTCCTTCCACCGGAGATCCCCGTGGCTCAGGTGCTGATGGTGCTGGCGGTGATCTGCGGCCTGGCAGGAAACATCAGTGGCTTAATGGCCATGAGGTTGGCGTACTTCTCCGTGGAGGATCGAAGGAACATCAGGCTGCTCTTCGTACTGGCGGGGTCCCTGTATCTGCTCACAGGCTCCTGCTCCTTGGTGCCGCTGGCATGGAACATGAACTCTGTGCTCATCAACAGCACCATAGCCTTCCCTGCCGAGTTTCACCTCCCTGCGGCTCCTGCCAGGCAGCAGGTCGGCACAGCGGTCGCCGTGGGCATCTTTTCCTCCATCGTGATGTTCATCAGCGGCCTGCTCTTCCTCTCCTATAAGTATGCCCGCCACACTCTGAGGTCAGAGGCCCCCAGGAACACCAGCGACCCGTTCCATGGTCCCGGGACTCAAACAGCCAATGCACAGTGGTTAAATGCGGACACCATTGGCAGTGACAATCCTGCGTTCCTCAGCGAATAAGACTCAGCACTACTGGAACCATTGAAGTGATTTTAAAATCTGTGTTTTTATCATCATCATCCAAGAGAAGAAAGAATCTCATTTAAATGACAGTGATGCTCCATCACTTCTTTCATGATTGTTGCTTTCCTTTTTATTCAGGATGTTACATCGATATCAAACAATCCATAATAATACTGATAAGAACCTATTGTCACTGAACCATAATCTGAAAAAAAAAAAAATTATTAAACAACTGCTATTGAAGAATCTCTGACAGTGTGATATTCAAATGCTGGCACCGCCTCCATTTAAATAAACCCACAAATGATAATAAACTCTATTTATACTGCACCTTTTTTGCATGACAAAATGCTTCACAATGAGAAAGAGAGCAAACGAAATGAATGAAGTCCCATTTTAAATCAAGTGCTTTTGATTATTCCCTGACAAATCAAAGAAAACAATCTTCCAAGTCCTCCTCCGGTCGTGTCCCACCCTTTTCCAAAATTTCACGGAAATAACTCGAGTAGTAATCCTGCCAGTAAAAAACAGACCTCCCCTGGCAGAGGTAATTAACAGCCCAGATAAAATCAAGAAGGGCTTTCTGAGGGGAGTATGTTTTTTCACAGAGGAATGGTACCAGGAAGAATACCCAGAGAAACGTGGAGCTGTGAAGAACACACGACAGCTGATTGGCAGCAAGAACCAACTGTGACATAACCGGGTCATTATGGTATGGAGCAACATTGGCATTCCCGTTCCTGTACACTTGATAGTTGACGTTATTTCTCTCCGCTGAGCTCCACTTCTGCTGCCGTGTCCTCAGAGAAATCTGTCTGAAGTCAGCCTAATAACTTGACGGCCTCGCTAGAGTCCAGATTCGTATCTGCCGATGCCACAATAAAACGTTATCTCCTCGGCCCTATCAGAGCGTGGTGTGGAGGCAGTACTGTAATGACTGATCAGCTGTAACACCACACGGGCCGAGGGAGGTTACGTGACCTGCTGAGGTTTGGGCTTCTAACTGCGACCATGTGACCATGTGTGTGTGTGTGTGTGTGTGTGTGTGTGGGGGGGGGGGGGGGTGGGGGGGGGGGGGGGGGGGGGTGTTTGCAGCAGGTCAGCTTGACTGGGGGGCCTGCTCATGTGACCTGGGTAGGAGGCTGACGCGAGCAAGCATGTGAGTTCAGAGAGGGGGCCGCCTCGCAGTCGTGATTGTTGCCAGGCAAAGCAGGCACGCGCACATACACACACACACACATGCACGTCTGCACGCACTGTGGCCCAGTGGCCCGCTGCACCTCTCCGGAGGCGGCTTGTGGCCAAGGAACAAAAGACCCTCTTCAGACGAGCACAGCTCTCTGTCAAAAACACAAGTTCCACAAGTGGACGAGCGGTAAACCTGGTCCGACCACAACGTGACGGCGGCGGCGAGCTGGATTATCACAGAGCCGGTGAACTGTAACAGGACGTCCACTGGCTTGTGCCTAATTGAGAAGAACTCAATATTATTCAGAAACATTCCTGCAGATAAGACTTTTGGGGAAGGTATTTCAGTCTTTCCCTGTTCATCCCCTCGCCTCTGTCTTCACCACCCCACAGATAAGATAAGAGATAATATTATGTCAGGCAGATAATACTGAGCTGGGCATGCTTTATCTAATCTGTTTTGCTTAGTCATCGACTGAGAGAGATGGGAATGTGATCGTTTCGATTAAAAACCATTTCAATGTGTCAGGAGTATTCAGTGTTTTATCACACACACACACACACACACACACATCCATACAGCACTTCTAGATTACGCAGCATTCGAACATCTTGGTACGGTCCTTGGGGGGTGGTTTGAGATTCAGAACCTTGCCATCCATTCTGGCATATAGCCGGTGATCAAACCACCAACCTTCTGGTTAATGGACAACCCGCTCTGCCTGCTGAGACGCAACCCTTTATCATCCTCAGAGATCCACATCAGATAAAACTTGTTTCAGCCGGTGTCGTGCTGGAGACATAACTACAGTCGCTCATTTTATTCATGTTCAGATTTCAACTCCTCAAGTTATTGGATTTGTTCAGGCCACAGGAATGTGACGATATTTCTCATCTTTAATGAGCCGAGCAGTGGGCGACTGATCTCACAGAACTGTGATTTCCAACCTCTTGAGCGTGACACCTTATCAGAGTCCGGACGGACAATATGTCCTGCCCCCCGGGAGCAGCCATGTTTGTTTGCTGTCGGGTGCATTTAGACATAATTCCACGTGCCACTGGTGTCCCTGAGTAATCGCAAAGTTGTTTTCACTGCCTCCCCCGCTGGCTGCTGGCCTCACGCTGGGAGACACGGGGGGGGGGGGGGGGGGGGGGGGGGGGGGGGCGGCCTGGCTGCAGCCCGTGTGGCGTCGGAGGCTCGGCGAGGCCCGGAAGACGCACTGATAAGTGAAGTCTTATGTCTCTCTGGCCCCAACATGTCAGCCTGCTAACGTCATTATCTCTCATTATAAGAGGCGCAACGACCACCGCAGACCCTCCTCGTGGACGTCCCCGGGCCTTGCGTGAAGAGGATGCAGACTGCAGCGTCGCCCTCTGACCTTGGCAAATCTGTGTAATTACGTCAAAGCGGGAGTCGCAAGGGCAACCTGTTCTGCATTCTTCACAGTACACACTGCCCATTAAAGCATTCATTAAACACAGCTTAGCTCAGCGAGTGACCAGGAATCTGGTGGAATTAGTCTCAAGCTGCGTTTCCACCGCCGCAGACACACCTGATGAACCAGGACGGCTGATTTCCAGCCTGCCGCCCCCCACCCCCGACCCCCCCCGCCGCCCCTTGCTCAGCTTGTCGTCTGCTTGTTGGACAGCAACTGGGAAACGCTTCTCACCAAGACAGGCAGACAGGTTTCTGACATGAACTGAGGACAAGCTGAAGTCGATCATTTCCATGACTAACGAACACATACAGTAAAATACTCGAGCAAAAGCATAACATTTTTAATGGAACCAAGGAACAATTTTTCAGTACATGAATCATCTGCTGCACGTGGCAGCACGTAAGCCAACTCAACCAGGCACGTGCAAAATGTGCCTCTATACGTTTTAGTATGAAGAATAACTTACAATCACAGCATTTCAAAAAGCTAAACTTTCTTGTGAATCCGTCTCTACGTTTGTCTTTGCTGGTGATGATGATAGCAGGAAGTTTCCGAAGCAATCACAGAGTACGGAATACAAAGCATCTTATAAAACATATCTTTAAAAAAATATTCATTTTTACTGGTCACAGCAGGTCGTCTCGGGATCGAATGTTTGATTGAGTAGGTGAGTCCTCTGAAGTAGCTGAAACGATTCCAGCTTCTACTAAACCTCTGGTTTAAAGCTCTGTGCGGTGGCGTAGCACCAGATGTGAGCGTCGTGGTTTTGAAGCTGCTTGAATGGAGCGCAGTTCTACGGGTGGTTGTGTTGTGCGGTCAGCCTTTCAAACATACTCCGTGCGCTTCCTGAAGTTAACGTCCGTACTCATCACCTGGTAGCGCCGCTGCTGCTGCGCCGGCTGCGGCTCCACCTGGGAGCACCAGCATGAGGACACCAGGAGCAGCCCGGCCACGATGAGGAGGAATCCTCCCACCCAGCCGCAGAACAGGGCATCTCCAAACTCCCACCTGGGCACCACGTCCGGTACTTTATCGTCAAAGAAATGTATGACGGCTAAATGGGCCATGTAGGAGACGGGGATCAGACACAGCACTCCAGAGGCCATCCCCAGCAGCCCCCCCACGGTGGTCAGGGTCCTCTTGGTGCCACAGCCTCTGCGTTCTTTACAGATGTTGACCAGGTAAAGTCCAGGCGTAGCCACCAGGATTCCCAGCATGCCCACCACGAGAGATGTGCACATGAGGATGCGAGCCAGCTTGAGGTCACTGGAGAGGCCCAGCAGGCTGTCATAGGCCCGACACTCCATGCCCCCGACGTCCTGGACCACGCACGTCTCCCACAGGCCCAGCTCGTAGCTCTCCACGGGCAGCAGGGCGGTGGACATGGTCAGCCACTGTGGCAAGATGGTGGTGGTCAAAGCGCACAGCCACGCTCCAACATAGACCAGCATCCCCAGCAGCTCCAAAGCGCAGGCGCACGTGTCCATCCCTCTCTCCCTGTCCTCCACGCTTGACGGAGCCACAAGAGTCCTTCTTCTCCGGAGAGGCCCCGTTGATGTCCAGCCGGGACAGACGCTGCTCACGGCACCTGGTAATTGGAGTTGACTGCTCGGTCTCTGAACTCGGAGCTGTTTCACAAACAGTTCCCACTCACAGGAGCACACGTCTTGAGTTGCGGGGAGGAGAGGGGGCCTGTTCGGGCCCTCCCCTTTGTGGTCCTTCTGCTCCTCTGCTGTGCCAATGGGCAGCAGAGGCAGAGATGGCTGGGCTGCCTCAAGATCACTGTCGAATGCTTTTCTCTGCGATAGCAGGACCCAGGGGATGCCATTACGCATAGACAGGATATTTGTGTTTTATGTCTAATTTCAGTTTTTGCATCCTGTGTGTCCTCAGAGCAGAGTGAGGACAAAAACTAGCTAGAATGTCAGAGTGCTTACCGCTGCCCAGGCCCAGCACTTCCTGGGTTAAACCATGCTGAAATTCACTAAATTCACATCGTCCCCCAACTTGATAATTCACTTAATAATTTTGTGTTATCCTGCTAAACAAACATACAAATAATAACACGTGTTAACTTTATTGACCAATTAATAAACAAATAAATGTGTAGCACAGCGCGTTGAGGCCAGGTTTTATTTATTTATGAAAGCCAGGCAAAGATAATCTTCTCATAAACTGAGTTGCCTCTGGAATATACATAAAATTTCTTTTTTAATCTGTGTGTTACGATGAGGACTTTGTCTTATGGTTATGGCTTTTCAATATGGAAATCCTCCAGGCTCTCAATGAATTTACTGTCCATGAAATAAAATTAAGTAAAGAAAATAAAAGTGTCTCCTTGAATATTGAGATTTGTTCATGAATGTCTTTAAGACACAAATATGTCTGTGCCTAGGTCAGGCCCCTGCTGCATGTGACTGAGAGAGAAACGACAGTGCGGCTTATTGTGGCTCTCATATGAACACTCCACAGCCTGTGGGAAATGGATGTAGGAGGCTATAGATCAAAGCTGTGATGAGAGAAACTTTTTCCCAGCCCCACACACACTCACACGCACACACAAAAATGAACAGATAAAATCCCCAGCCTGCTGAACTCCCCCTCCTCTGGAGGAGAAAACGTTCATGACAACAGAGCCCCGTCCTGACAAAGACGTTTGTTCAGCTGCACACACTCACACACATGCAGTGTGTGTTAGGGTGTGAGGCTGCAGCACTGGTGCATGTGTCTGCTGCCCTGGGGGCCGGATAACAACAATTTTACCTGTGACACTGACGTGAAGAACATTCAAGCATAGAGGAGATTCCACTGGATTTTCAAGTCATTCTGAATTAACTGCACCAGAGGCTTCAAGAAAACTATGAGGAATTTACAGTGGAGCGGGTCAGTGTTGTTGCAGTTCCTGCAGCTCACAGACAGAGGGACACAAAGATCCTGTGATCCAGCTTCCCCCCTTCCCACATGTGTAACATTTATTCATGTTTTTTCCTCATCTATTGGGGTGAGATGTTCACATGTTCAAGTGACAATTCAAATGCATCGCACTACATTACACCATTCACATTCATCCTGCAACTGCAGCCCAGGCACCTTTACTGTGCTGCATGTCCTCCCTCCGCCAGGGGGCGCTGCTGTGCCGCTGCAGTCCTGATTAAAGCACTGAATCCGGTTTAATGATCTAAATTCGAGTCCTGCGTGTTTACACTGATGAACCGGTTTCACCCACTAACACGTGTCCTCCTGTATATAAAACACAAGGCTGGTTTAATGCTGTGCATCCACAGGTTGGTGTCTGAAAAGACCCCCCCACCCCCTCCCCCAGCTTTAAACCCGCGGTGGGGGAACATGTGTCCCGTTAAAACATGACAGTCGGGCCGGGGACGGTGTCTCTGAGCCAGTATTAAAGTGGACTGGAGCTGCGGAGCGGGGACTCGTCGCCATTGGACGGAGCTGCTGTGTCGTACGTCCGACCACTTATGCAAATCCGCTCTTCCCGAATATGGACACGGGGGAATGAAGTATGGAGGAGGAGGCGAACATGGAGGACCGAGGACCGTGAGAGCGCCGCGGGGCCGTGAGACTGTTTTTTTTTCGTCGGGGTTTGTCCGGGGAGAAGTTGGATGTACCTCCGGCGGAACTTTTCAGCGGACGAGCTCGGCGGAAAGTTTCGTGTTTGTCGAGCGGACAAGTGCGTCGAGGCGGAGCTGGTGGTAATGCGGTGAAAGAGAGGAGCGACTCTTTCTCTTTTCCTCGGGGGGACTACGCAGCAGGGCAGGGGGGCTCGTGCCCTCTCACCATCCCGACGCTATGCCGTGGGTCAGCGGCGGTAAGCGGAGAGAGAGCTCGGAGCTGCCGCTGCCCGCGGGCTGGGAGGAAGCCCGGGATTATGATGGCAGAGTGTTTTTCATCGACCACAACACCCGGCAAACTTCGTGGATTGACCCCAGAGATAGGTAGGTGAGGCCCGGGGAGTAGTGGGATCACACACACACACTGGGCACGGTTAACACATAATACAACTAGACCCCCCCTCAGTAAAGAGGGGGAGATGTCAGGGCGGCTGAAGGGAGGGGAGGGAGGGGGGCCACGGCCCCATGTGAAGGAGCCAGTTTACTTGAGTTTTCGGGGCTGTTGTGGATCATGGAGCCACCACTGAGGGATCAGCTGAGATCTGGCAGCAGATGATCGAGGCCTCCCCACCTCCTCCTCCTCCTCCTCACCCCCCCAGCAAGTTCCCATGCGAACACGGGATGTGACGCCCACGGTCACCCACCGTGCAGCTGCTCCCACCGCCACTGTCCCAACATGTCTCCCCTTTAACCTTCAGCTATCACAGCTTCCCTCCCGTTTGTGGGGTCAGAGGATGGGTTTGGTCCCCTCACCTGAGCCCTCCCTCATGTCCCCCTCCTCCATGACAGAGGAACCCTACATGTCTGCAGATCTCGGTCCTCCATCATGGAGCTCTGCAGATTTATGACTTCCAGTGACCTGAAACATTCCTGGTTCACACACACACACACACACACACACCTAACACAGAGACCTATTGTTACCCGGCTCCCCTTTCCTTCTCTCCCACTCTCTCTCTGTCACACACACACACACACACACAGAGCTCAGAAGTGTGCTCCATTCTGCCACAAAACTCATCTCAAAAATGACCCTTGGTGTGTGTGTGAGGCTCTCCCTGGATTTGAGAACGGAGACCATAGCAGGAGCGATAAACTCCAACTCCCAGAAATCTTTGTGGAAAAATGCGAGGAATGCTCGCTGGGCCACTGGGAAAAGCTGCAAGGATGTGCTTTTTGTAGGGGGACTGGGATATCAGCAGCCCAGAAACGGGCTCAATCAGGCATTCAGAGCTGACTCTGGGAGATTACTGGGAATTATTTGAACTCGGCTGCATTATGAGCAGGGAAAAGCAGAAATCCACAGAAACAACGCTCCCAAGTGTGGAGCGGGGGACACCAGTGCAGTCTGGTTCGGTCTTTTGGAGTGAAACCAGTCTGCTTGTCGCTGCTCCCAGCACATTTCCAACCAGCTTGCTTGCAGTCAGCTCCAACAGTAGGAATGTAGTAGCTGCATGTAATCTAGATAAAGAGAAACCTGATTTCCTTCAAGGCCCCCTCCTCCCAGCAGGTTGATTAACCATTGTTGGGTGAAGCTGATAGCACTCGTCAGCATTTTTTTTTTTTTGTTCGCGTGACAAAAGAACATCCTCAGCGTTTATTCCGGTGCTGCTCAGTGATTTATATGTGAATCCCGTTGAGAGGAATGTATGTCACCACCTGATACTGACTTTCCTCTAGATCACGTTACTACATGGCAGTAATGGATGGGCCTCTGCAACAGACATCCAACAGACACAAAGAGGTGTCAGTTATTCTGTCCGCGTTCCTGCATAAATGTAGCTCCTTCCATCCTCTGCGTTTAAATGAGCACAGTGGGGATGGCTGGAGAATGATAATAATGGTCTCATGCATGTTCTAGTAAAGGGTGAGTGTGATAGCTGCTTTAAGTACAACTCAAATCAAAGGCATATAGGCGAAGGATTGCTGTCTGGCATCGACCACATGTTATTACAGACCTTAATCACCATGAGTAACTGGCTCTACGCTGGCAGGATGTACTCCCCTGAGACTCGAGAGAAGGCACAAAATCTCAGTGATTAGATTGCTCTGAGGTGTTTGCATGGCTTCATAAAAACAAACCAAATGTGTTCAGTGATATTTAAACACCAGCGAGGACAGATGCTTGCCACTCGTTTTAGTTCCAGTCCCACTTTTTGTTTTCTTCTGCTTGCTGGTATTGTTTCAGCTGAGAAGACTTGATATTCATCAAAGCAGTTGTCAGAGCCCTGGTTTAGTTTGGAAATAAAATGCGATTCATTTACCAAGTCATTGGTTAGCCAATAAACACAAGCTAATTTGTGTCTTTCACAGACACATCGGGCTCAGCATTTATGCTCCTGTCCATGCAGACATTCAGACCTCGTGGTTACAGCTCGTGTGTGTTTGTGTGTGTGCGGTGAAGTTCTCTCTCATGTGAGAAGGGACATAATATTTCTCTGTCTACCTGTCGCTCAGAGTCTGTTTCACATGAGAGTGACATATGTCCGCACACACACACAGGCACCCCCTCTATCACCAAAGATTTAATTAATTCTGTGAGAAACACTGTTGTATCGGTTTTCCATTTCTATATATTTGGTTTTATTTCATTTATTTTATAGTTGTATAATATTAAACATTAAGCTGACACTTATTTGTCAGACATAGCAATTACTGTTACTGTTATTCATATACTTCCAAATGCTACCTTTTGTATTTTTCTTGCTAAGAAATATGCTTCAACTATTACAAAATGAATTTTAAGCAGTTGGATCCTGCGGATCAGATGGAAAATGTTGCCCTGTCAGTGTTTGTTGGACCGTGATAGTTTGTGTTGGAGACTGTGACATAGCCAGTGTAAAACTAGCCTTATTTGGCAGGGTCATGTTTTGGCCATAATGTGGTCTGTGTATGAAGAGGAGCAGCTGCCTCAGGAGCTCCCCTTCAACTCCTGTTTAGAAAAACTTCAGGTACTAGCACTCTGTGATCTTAAGTGTCGCACACCCTACAGCGAGGGCTGTCCTCTGTGTGTGTGTGTGTGTGAGGTACAAATACGCTAAACCCCCAAAGAGTTGAGCTGAAATTTAACTGTCAGTGATGAACAGGAAACGTGTAACGTCGCTCCATACCGGCCAGAGTTTGCTGGAGGTTCACCAGCGTCGGCAGGCAGGAGAGGAGCCGGATGGAGCTGTTTTGGTTAGATGACAGCGTGTAGTGAGAAATTAGATGGGTGTGTGAAATGCTGTGGAGCATCTATCGGTCAACACATGGCTGGCACTGATGCAGAAGAGCAGAATGTTGTGTTCACCTTTTTGATTTGCTGTGAAATAACTTTTAAGAACAACCTCTGGTCCATCCACCCATCACCCTCACTGATGAACATGTCTTCGAAGATGGTGGATACCCTGACCAGCTTTGGGCGGCCCTGCCAGCTCCTGCAGATAAGCCGAGCCGCTTTGTGGGGCTTTTTTGTTACAGTGGAATGAGCGTTATGTTAGGCATGCCTACGCTAATGCCCCAGGGGCTCTGCTCGCTCGCGGCCCCAGACAAAGCAGCAGAAGAGAGGCAGTTCCCACGTGTCTGCCTCCTCCTCTCCATCCTGGGCCCTGTAGGCCTCCTTTATTAGCTCTGTTATGCAACAGTCATGGCCGGCCTGCCGCTCAGCAAAGGGAGGCCTTTATACTTGGTCACAAAGCACACCAAATTCAATTATTCTGGAAAGGGTGAGCTGTGTTTCCAGCACCGAAAGGTTATTCACATGCGCTGAACCCCGCTGTTATTTTGCTTCCCCCAGTGTTTTCATTATGATGGCTCTTTTTTGTCCTTTTGGTGGGGGGAGGTTGCGAACATGCCATCGCTTGATCCGGTGTCATTTTGCCCTATGTGTTTTCCATGTTCTTTTCCCCAAGCAGACAACGTGCTCATCTTCAGCTTTCGCCTAGCTCCCTTTTAATGAAAGTTCAAGCCACTTTCCTGCAGCAGTTACAGGCGTGACTCCCTCTCCAGTGTCCATTCATCCAGCTGATAACCTGTGTTTCTGGATGATTCATACCTATTAAAACTCTTTCTAAATGCTGATGGAGCTGGAGCAGCCGTAGACCAGCAGTCAGACAATGTAATTTGTTTGTGTTTTATGTGTATATTGTGAAGAATGCTACCTAAACAGGACATGCCAGACTCGCCGGATCAACCTCGAGCTTTCGGCCACCATTGTTTTGTTTTTTTTTCCCCCAACCATTGTTGACACACTGGTGCTTCCTGTTTGCTGTGTACATTTCTGTATGTTCCATTTTCTTGGCATTCATACTCAGGAGCTTTTCATCCTTTCTCATAGTATGGTTTGCTAATTTAAAAAAACCAAGTTAGCCTTTATTAACAATATTTTTATTTTAGTAATAATTTCAGCATTATTTTTCTTCCAGCCTATTCCCCCCCCCCCACTGCCATGACAGTTTTACTTTTGGACCCAACTCTGATAAGACAGGCCCTTCCCATGTGTCCAGAGTCTAATTGTGTACCGAGACAGGGATGGTGGTCTACTTATAGAGGCCTATTTCAATAAGATTCAGCACATAATGGGAGAAGCGGGTGTCTGTCAGTCCGTCAGCTGCTTCAGACCTCGCTCTGAAACGCGGCACCAGGCCCTCAGAGGCTGGACATAAATGACATTCCTCCCAAAGTTGTTTTCACATTTCTTTTTTAACACAGAAAGGAATTTTTAGGCCAACAACACTTGTGGCCTGTTTTTTTTCCCAGACTGTGTGTGTGTTGTCCACTCCTCAGAGGAGCCTAGCACTGGGTAGGAGGAAAACAGGTGATGTTTGTGGCACATATTGGAGCTAAAATGGGAACATGCAGATTTTTCTGTTATTGCCTCGTGCCGGTCTGCTACACTGATGTCTGTGTCATCACATTTGTTGTTTTTTTTCGTTCTCGTGTGCAATGCCTGTCATCCCGAGGTCAAGCCTCAATTCTTTTTTGTAGACAGTCAGCAGCTGGTTTACTGGAGCGATAAAAGACTGGATGAGTTTGTTGATTCCTCTTTGAGGCGTGCAGCTCCTCCATAGTCTTCTGACGTGGTCGACCCTATCTGGCGGTTTATCACTCCAGTGTTTGGTTTATTTATAAAGTGAACCATTACACTGTTAAACACCAGTGTCAAAGATTCATCCCATGTGAACTCCTTGTGTGGGAAGCTTGCTTTGGGCTGTGGTGACTACTCGTCTAAATTAACACGTTTGGTGGTGCAATCGACAACAATCTTAATTAGATCTGAACTGACTGAACTCTGCGAAAGGCTGCAGCGTCGTAGGTTGTGTCTGTTGCTGAATATTGTGTTTGACTGAATATGTTGTTTGGCACATCCTTATTGTTGTGGTTGAGAAACAAAGACCGAGGGGTCTGCTTGGGATGAGCGGACCAGACGAGGTCCGGCAACCGAGACTCCAGTTTCACATGCCTTTCCAATGCAGCCGGCCGTCGCCAGGCGAGAGGGTGGGGTGGGGGCTGCAGATAGAAATATCCTCTGGGACAATCCAGGATGGCACAGATTATTCTAGAATTAGCGAATGTCTTTGACAACTAAATATATTTTTGCTGGGAAGTTGTGAGACGCAAAATGGCCCAGCAGCATTTCAGTCCTCCACAGCTGAACATGCTTGTCATTCTGTCGATCTATTTCAGATATCTGTCTCATTTTCTGTTTCCTGTCATACTGGAAGAGGATACTGCAGCGTCTGTGTAAAATTGCACATCAAAAGCTTAGGTCTTATTATAAACCACATTCTTTTACTATTGGCAGAGACACTCAATCAACTAACAGATCATATATAAACATATGTATTTATCGCAAATTTAAATATACTGGACATTATAGCACATTCATATTTGTCATAAACTAAACAGTTTGAACTAAATGGCATGCTTAATCAAGGGATCACCAACATTTTTAAAACTCATTTTGGAGAATCACAAATGTTCTTGAGATATTTCAGTCTGGACCAAAGTGGTGGAGCAACTGAGCCTCAGACTGACAGTCTCTGCCAGTCCTTAATTCAGACTAACAGTCATTCTAATGGTGCTCCAGGGTAATCTTCCAGCAATAAATGAATCAGAGAAATAAGTTTAAGCTTTACAGCAGGGTACAGATCTGGTATCGGTGTATTTACTAACAACTTAACAACTTATGAAATCTCAGATTAAATACTTTGAAAAACAAATACACACAGAGAGTGAATATCAAGGGACTTCTTTTTTATCTAGTTTGAATAACAAGTATAGCAAATGGTCCATGCTGCTGTTTTACTCGTGGGACTTTCAGCTTGACATGTTTCCAAATTGTTTATATTTAAGTTAGCTCTGTCTCTGACTCTTCATTTTGGGAAATCACTTGTTCTACTCTAAGAACCCTATCTGCTAGCGGCCTACAACACAGATGCTGGTTCAAAAAATGTGTTATTGGATGGTACATGGATTTGCTTATTCGCAGACGCCCAGCCTTTTTGGCAGTTTGAGGGACATTCAGGATGCTGGCGTCAGAATCTCCAGCGGTGGAAGACGTGCATACACTCAGTTGGGTCATAAATATTGTTGATAGACAGTGCAAGGCCCCTGTGTCAAGTCTAATAGGAGAGTGATAGGATTATTTTTCTCTCGGAGCCGCTCTCAGCTTTGATCATAAAAATGAGTTATGCTTTGCTGCAGAATTCATACAGTTCAAAGGGTTCCACCAAAAACACTCGTAAACCAAGTGTGACTCCTTGTAGTTTTTATGATAATTTGGCGGCATCCTCCCCGCTCTCTAAATGTGTGTCAGATCACTCCTCTCCTGCTCTGGGCTGCTGTGTATCCTCCCCTCCGCGAGGCTGCTGCGTGGTCAGAGTCTCCCAAGACATGACTTGGAACAACGGAGGCTGCTGTCACAAGACTGCAGAACAAACCAAACATTCACATATTGGGATTCAGCTCGCTCTGCGAGAGGACATGTTTTTCCCTGCGTCTCTCTTTCTCTCCCCGGAGAGGTCGAAGAGCAGTTCAAGACTGAACTCCCATTGACGTCACTTCCAGAGTTTTCTTGTGGTCGCTGTGTTTTTACAACCATCTTAGCTCAATCAGAAATGTGTCAGAAGTCCTGTATACACCTATACTTCTTCACCTTCAGTCATTAGTTACAACAAAACCAACAACAAAGGTGCAGCTGCCTGCTCTAAGTGTTTCTGAAGTATTTACAAATGCATGTAGTGTCAGGATGTATGTTTACTTTAAACAAACACTTGAAGCCAGAGAAGGTGGGGAGCGTGCTCGTGTTTGCCTTGTCCTTGTGCTTGGCTGCACATGGTTCATTTGCAGATCCCTTTTACACAGTGTCACCGAGCTGCTGACCGTCTGCAGATGTGTGCGCTCAATCTGTGCGAATAAATCTTTTTTTTTTTTTTTTTGAGGGGGGAGTATGAGGGGTTTTGGGCGGTGTGACGTAGAGCTTGAGAGAAAAGATAAGACAAAAAGGGCCTCAGCAAGAAGATGGAAAATGTAACCTTTGATGAGGGGGTCACGTTAAGGCAGCATGCAACGTTAAGGCAACTGTTTGGATAAACATGTGATTGTGAGTCTGAGTTGAAAAATGTAAAAAATGTGTCTCCACCCTCTTTTCTTTGATTGATCATTGTAAATACAGTATTCTTCACTTGTGGAGTGCTGGTGTGAACAACAGAGCATTTGAAGAAACCCCCCCCCACCCCCCCCCCCCCCCCCCCCCCCCCCCTCAGGCTCTCTATAGACATAATGTGCATTTTTCACTATTTTATGATCAAATACCATATTATGAATCAGCTAGAGCTTAACATTCACTTGATGCAGATTTGTAATATGATCTTCACCAGACCGCACCATACTTCATGAGTTATTCCCTGTTAATTTGGTGGGAACAAAAAAACAAAGGAAATAGGTCTGCCCCTTAATCTGGATCCACCCCTAAATTCAATGGGTTTTTCACAGGTCCATGTCCCACCCAGACAAACACACCAAAACAAACCAATGGACAGGGATGAAAGCACAACCTCCTTGACTGAGGTAACAATCATTTTATGCAGTTCAGGAATTGTGAAATCTGTCTGCATACTTACCACACCTTAATGACTAATTATTGTTCACCTCACATAAAACCACACATTCATATAACCTCTAGTGTGTCCTGTCATTGACAGTCTGTGTTAAAACCTAAAAAAATCATTAATTTGATGTACATACATATCCTTATTGTCCATTGTCATCAGTTCTTAGATGAAGACATATCCTGACAAATTGAAAATGGTTTTAGTGAGTATTAGTTCCATGTGTTGAATGTGTCAAGATATTCTTTCCTGGGAAATCTGTGAAAATGTAAATGAAGCTATTGGATCGGCCCATTGTCAGCCACATTTGATGTTTGTTATATTGTTTTCGAATTTAATTTGACCCTTACTGTGTCATTCCAACTAGGCTAGTTCTCTTGATAACTAACAAACAAACTCAAATGGACGAACCTTCAGTAAAACACGATGAACAATGATCTTGATTTATGGTCCAGCATTACATACAAAGCTGCAGGTCAGTGTAGTAGTCTGTGGAATTTTCCAAAAATGTGTGAAATGCAAAGGGAGTTTATTGAATTTGAGGTATTGTCGAAGGCCTTTTTTTATGAGCCCATGTGACTCATCACCAGCCAAGACTCAGTCCGTCCTCATAGCATGGGAAGTGCTCAGAAAGGTTTTTCTGAGTGTTTCAAGCAAGGAGGAGTGCTTTCTGTTTCCAGTGGCACTTGGCGTTGAGATGGAGCGAAGCTTGTCCTGAACGTGTCTGCAGAGCAGAGCCGCTGCGTCTGTCTCCTGAGGAACGTGGTGCAGAATACCTTGGCTACGCCGGGATCAGGCCTCGTGCACTGTCTGCATTGTGAGCATACTGTTGTGGACGAGGTCACTGCCCCTGCACCCTCCACCCTTTTTTTCTGCGTTGATTGATGGTAATCAGACCAGCAGACCCACTGGTCCCCAGCTCACTGATGTGTGGAGATTAGTAGAGTGAGTTATGTGTCAGCCTGATGCCATAAGCTGTGCCCTGTCATACTCACTTTTATAGCCTGACAGTGCGTGCTGATGAGACCCGCATCATGGTTTTATAAATCATTACAGCTTGGCTGCCGTTTTATTTCTGACAGTTCAGCCAACAAAGTAAAATTTTAAGATATTTTCAAGAATTTTGTGTAATAACATTTATTACAAGGTGAGATTTTAGCATCCCTTAACTACTGATCCTTCTATAGCCAGAAATGATGGCAGCTGCTGTAAGTCCACTAAGCTAACAGCAGGCTAACTGTCCAGCTCGTCTGTTTAGTTTTTTTTCCTTGTTTTTGTCATGTTGATAGCACACACATGCATATTCATGATTATTCATATTAAAAGCATTGTGCAATGTTTCCGTCAATATGCATTTTAATTCATGTTTTTATTGATACTTTAAATGTCCTGTGCATTCATAATAATATGAATTCTCAGCTTACTCAGTGTGAACACTTTGTGTATCCACAGACAATTTGGTCTGGTTTTCAATCTCTTTTTCTTTATCTGCTCATTGTTTTCTTTGCTCCCTTTTTGTGTGACTTGTGTGTGTATATATAATAATTACTAACATTAGGGACGTTTAAAGCACAATAAATTGTATTGAACTCATGAAAAAGGAGCGTTTTAGTCCATCTGAGAAACTTGCTGTGAGACTTGCTCTTTGTTTGATTTCTTTTTTTTTTGCTGTGAAACAAAAGCTGGGGGAAAAAAACTCCAGAACAAATGTTCGATTTGCTTCTTTCTCCTTGGTTAACACAGAAAACATCTTTTATGAACATGATAAATGAGGCAGAGCAGAGCACTAACAAGAAGAATGATAAAATGTGGGAAACAAGAAAACACATTTCTGTATAACAAGAAGAATTTACTAGATTCCAACTTACTTGCTGTAAATCCACTAATGCTGCATATTTTCATGATCAGTGCTACATCAAAGTTTCTATGGGTGATATTGTCTCTGATTAGTATTGATCATAATAATGTTGATTGTCTCACTTAGTCAGCGCTGATATTAAAGTGGAGATGTTCATTCCTTGGGGTATCTGTTGTACTCAAATGATTTTAAATCATTTCAGGATCACTAAACCACTGACGTTTGCCGACTGTGTTGGAGATGAACTGCCTCTCGGGTGGGAGGAAGTTTACGACCAGCAAGTGGGAGTTTACTACATCGACCACATCAACAGTGAGTTCAGTGTTTTAATACAGGAATATTATCAGAAAGGGCATGGGTCTTTTAGTCTCAGATTTTCTCAGACCTTTTCTTATGTAGTTTACTCAAACAGGTCACAACAGCACTTTCAGGCCTTTTAGATTTTTATTAATCACAGGACTTCACAGAAACACTTGCATGTTAATCACCTTTGTTGTGTTTCTGTTTTCAGAGACCACCCAGATTGAGAACCCGCGGACTCAGTGGCGGCAGGAGCAGGAGCGCATGCTGAAGGAATACCTTGTGGTGGCCCAGGAGGCCCTCAAAGCCAAGAAGGAGATGTACCTGGTCAAGCAGCAGCGTTTGGAGCTGGCTCAACAGGAAATGTTGCTCTTCCACGAGCTCTCCGAGGACAACCGCTCCATCACCAGCAGTAAGGCTTTATTCACACCATCATTTTCGCTGGTGTCCACAATACTCCAGAGTTCCAGCTAATAGTAAAGCAATGATAATACATGGTAGGCATAATGGTATGGATGTAGCCTAAGACACTATCGCCACACACTGCTGGGTGAGGGATGAGAGAAATGTAAACCTGGAAAACACTGCTAAAAAAATTCTATATAAATGTATGTATATTTTCCACCTCAGCTGACCTAATTTTCTGCCCTGGACATGGAACAGTATATTGTTGATGTCCCTTCAGGAACTTGTGGGGGATGTTCCTGCTTCACCCCACCCTGCCTTTAATCACCTCCACCCAGTTTACCCTCCTGACTCCAGCCAGCTGTCTCACACAACATGTCCTAGGGGTGTCTCCAGCCAGAGCGGGCATGAGGAGACGACACTGGATCTCCCTTGAGCTCTGAATATAATGTGTTCATTTTAAAATCATCACTATTCTCTACCTGCTAACACCCTGTCCCTCTCTACTTATGTGTTCGCAGCGCTCTCTGGCTCGTCCTCGAACGCGAAATATGACCCTGACCAAATAAAAGTGGAAATAGCTTGTAGACGAGAGCGGGTAAGTCATTATCAGAGGAGAACAATGGGCTGCAGCGAGGGGCCCTTTTGGGCAGAAAGGGGGCCAGGGTGTGGCCCCTACAGGATACTGTGGCTCTGGCTTGGGGCCTCGAGAGGATGAGAATGAGATCATCATCAAAGGGTCAGGCAGGGGCTACTCACATGACCAAGTTGGACATTTCTCTGAGATCAGTCATATGGGTGAGGGTGTTTCCTGGATCAGCAACATTTGTCCCTCAGGAGCTGTTATGAAGATGAATCAGGCTCAATCGTAGTGTTACTATAGAGATCTGATCCGTGAGACAAGTCAGAGCCAGAGGCTTTGTGAACACAACAACTCAAGAGGAATGATGGGTTTGAGTTTTTTACCATCTCTTTGATCGGGTGATTATTTATTCATAAACCTTCCCAATAAGCTGTGTGAGATTATTGAATATTAGTTCTAATAAATAAGAACCGGGTGATGTGGATAAATCAAAATCCCATATTAATTATGTATTATATAATAACACTGCCAAAGCCAATGTCCCAACAGAACCATCACTAAACAACTCGCCTGCCTGAGCACTGAACCCTGCATGTGTCAGGCCCATCTGACCAGTGAACGGAATTTTTACCTTATCCCCCTTTTAAGATTATTTAAGAGTACATTTCAGTATTTTTCCAAAATCAAACCCAAATTGAAATTCTGAAAAGAAACCTCAGAGTGAGACATCCTGTGTATGTTGACGTGCATGTTCGTCTGTGTATCCACGCGGCCAGACATTCCTGTATGTTAATAGTTATGACTAAGCACTTTTGGCTGGTAGCGGTGGTGAGAGAAGCCCATTGTGCGCCGTGCTTACGCAGTTCTGGGCCTTGTGTCCGCAGCTCTCCAGACTGAAGCAGGAGCTGGCCCAGGTGAAGCAGGAGCTGCAGTACAAGGAAATGGGAGTGGAGACCCTGCAGGAGTGAGTCCCCCCGCCCCCCCTCCCACCCTCAGTGTCCTTTTGTCTCTAATCCACTCCAACTTTCTGTTTTCCTTTCATTCTTCAGTTCAAGTATAAATGTGCTCTTCCAGGTTTTTATATATATATTCACAAGGTTGGAGCCATATAAAAAAATTGAGCTTATTTATGGAATAACCAGGAAATAATTTTCCTTTGTCTTTTGTTCAGAGGCATTGACCATCCGCCTTTACACATACACAGACAGTGCTTTTGTGTGCTGGGAACATTTTAGAGTAGTTACAATGTTAGAAATGGTTGCTCCACCTCTCGAAGTTAAAAGAGAGAGAGTGTTTGAGAAACGGCAAAGGGAGGGAGTTTTTTTGATGGAAAAGGGGACTCCACCTCAGGAAGAGGATGCACCAGTGGAGTGCAGGGAGCCAAGGCACGGCCTGGAGAGGAAGTTGCTCCATGGAGAGGGGAGGGGGTGGGGAGGTTTGGTCTCGAGAACAGTTTCAAAAAACACAGAGATATCTGGCAGCGAATTCCTTTGCACTTCCTGAGTCCTGGCAAAGAGGCTCTTATCTCTTAGGTAATACACAACTCGAGTGATTCCCAGAATAGCCAGGAGAATACACAGCTTGCAGAAAACATGGATGCATCCTCCTCTTTTCTTTGTATGCGTGTACAAGCTTGTGTGTTTGTGTGTGCATGACCTATTGTTTCTCCTGGGTTGGTTTTTGCCCAGAGGACGTTAAAGTCTGTGTTATATTTATTTGTTCTTCTTTCAATCTTAACATCAGATAAAGCCTGTTAGCATTTTTTTTAATGTCAACAAAAATGTATTTACTGATAGTCACCGCTTGGCCAGAATAATTCTTTGACAGTTGTATATTTGAGCATCTTTTTCTACCTTTATTCCACATTATCTTGACCGACCAGTTTTCTCCAGGCGCTTCACATATTTTCAGTTATTAGTCTGTGTCAACAGCAAACACCTCAACTGGTGTTAATTGGTCCCTAATCATGGTAGATATATTTTTTGTTTGTAAATAGTAAAAGTATATTTACTACTTACAGTACACAGGGTGGCGGCTCAATACAAGCGGGCACTGACTGGGTGGGTAGTGTCTTTTTTTTTTTTTCTTTTTTTTTGCTAGGCACATAAACTCCCAGGTCTTGCCAATAGGGGTAGGGGGAACAAAGCAGGTCTTGTTTTGGGAGGAAGAGGCAGGGTCGAGTAGATGAACAGTACCTGCTGTTGAACGAGAGTGAAGGAAGCGGGCTGCGGTGAGAGTGGGGGCCACGTGCCAGGCCCAGTGATGGAGGAGGCATGATGCCGCACTCCTCCAGCCCACAACCAGCCAAACAAACACCCCCTCTCCTTCTCACACGCACGCACACACACACACACTGAAAAATTCAAAGTAGTGGTGCAAACTGGCTTTGTTGTGTAGTTTTAATACACTTTCATCCTGTTTTGAGTGGATTAAACTTCACATTACACTGGATACCAGGCGTCTAGATTCAGATTTCACCCTCACCTTTGAAAGCAGCACTACAAACCCCGAAACAATGTCTCAGCATATGCAAACAGAGTTTATGATTAACACTGGCCCTTCACATGCGGTGTTAGTATTTCATAACTTACCACAGTCTAAAAAAAAACACTGAGCGGATCATGGACATGACATCCCACACAAAAATACTTCAGATGTTCATCTGATGTGTGTTTTCCAGGATAATGCTACACCCTTATTAAGTGAGGAGGTTATAGATTGGACTTGATTCTGAAATGTAAACGCTGTCTTCATCACATTAATACAATCGTCAGGTTGTCAATCATTCCCTCTGCACTGGCTCATTTGAATTACTGTAATGATCACTGTTTAAAGATGTGAAGCTTTAGACACATCACATCACATTGTGATAAAGGTCACTGAATGAATATATTTAGATTTACATTCCTGCTTTATTGTCCATTGAGCAAATTCCAGTCTGCTGAATAAAATGACTGAATCAAAGAGGCAAATCTGGAAAAACCTGGGAAAATAAAGTCAACAAATGGAGGAACATATTATGTTAATAAACATAACAAGGACCAGATTACTTGGACAAGGTTCTGTGATAGCCTCTTTAAGGGTTTCACTGATATTCAGACATGAAGTCCCACAGTTGATCTTTGAGGCCGTAAGTTGTAGTTTTCAAGCGGGTGAATTCATTTATGCACTTTCAAAGTAAGGCGATAGCTCGGTAGTTTTCACCTCTTGGCTTTTGATATTCAATGCCCAAGCATGAGTATAATTCTTGTGTGTTTGTGTCGCAGGATTGACAGGAAGATGTCCAGCAGTCAGACGCACTACAAGCTGGATGAGGCTCAAGCCATTTTTAACGAGCTGCGGAGCATCAAGAAGGCCATTAGCACGGGCGAGAAGGAGAGGCAGGACCTCATCCAGGTAGCGCGCTCTCTTTTTTTCCCCCATGAAAGACCATTCATTAAAACCTCCTCTTATCCAAGCTCCTGAAACTTGTCTGTGAAATATTCTATGCTGACCTCTAGTGTCTGTCCGCCTGCACTGTTTCCCTGCGTCTCATCTGCTCCATGTGAAGCACATTTCCAGACACATGAATCACCAACCACATCTTTGATTTCGTCAGCAAACAGATGATAGGATTGAGCAATAGATAATGAATAATAGGTGATTCAGGCTGATTATCAGGCCACTTTTAATTAATTAGGGTCCTCTTATTTATGAAAATGAGCTGGACTTAATGTTTTGATAATTTAATATGTGATCCAGTTAAAAATAAAGTTTAAAAGTAATATCGCACTGAGAAATGTACTACTTCTGAAATGTTTTCTCTTTTGTCATAGTATAATTTAAGATTGGGATTAGTTTTCAATCACTGTTCTATCCCTCAGAGCCTGGCCAAGCTGACGGTGAACCTCCAAAGCAGCCTGTCCATCAGCGACTCAGTCGGCGAAGTGTCAAACAGCACTGGAACTGTGGGCGACTCGTGCAATCTGCAGCAGTACTGTGACACCGGCTGTCAGACCGACATCATGGGAGAGGTGACAGGAAGCGCTGCTCCTTCTTGTGTCCCAGCTTTAATAAAGCTATATCAATAATTTCATAACAAGTCTGCTTGGATATTGCAGAAAATAGGCCCTGCAGGAAAATCCAAATTTTTAAGTTTCATCTTAACCCTGTGATGATTGTCCACACATCAGTGTGTGTTTACTTCAATGAATTGTTTATCTCTTATTTGTGCCAATTTAGCAATATGTTATTAAATAAAAGAGGAGTAAATCAAAATTGTGGAAAGCTCTGCACTAAAGGAAGGACTAGTTGCTCAAATGATGACTTGATGAACTGCAGGAAGCTGCCCATACATTTGAAATAATAACCCTTACCTCTCTATATTCCTGAATTCATGTCACCAAAACTGTCTGATCTTAATCTATTTTTTCCCTCTTTTTTTTAGTATGGTTCCCAAGAGTCCCCACATTTGGTGGACAAAGTGAAACTCAACTGGCAGTACGAGGAAGCTAAGAAAAAGTGAGTGTGTCCCACTGCTTGTTTACCAGTCATAGTACTATGACACACTTGCAGCACTGAGTCACGAGGCCCGTCTGTCCCCTCTTGTTCCCCGGCCCTGCACGTTGTCCACTGGGAGTAGGTGTTATGAGTAGTATTTGCGTCTGGTGGCCGTGGCTGCTGAGCGGTGTCTGGCTCGGCGGAATGAGCTGGGTGGTCACATTCTTGCCTGGCCACGCTGCTGCTGACTGTGTGCAGCCTTTGTGTGCGCAGGCCAGAGAGCGGACTGCCCACCGCCTGCCTCAGCACACACCCAGCTCCTCCACAAGGTGGTTTAATGTACACACTCTGTACGGTTAAATATAGCTCTCTCTTATAGCTCGGGCTAAATTACATGTTGGTAAAATCAACAGTGAATGAAGGCTGAAGTTGTGTGGAATTCCATCAAGCAGTCGTTCCTGCATTAGGCGAAGGTACCATCGTGTCTAATGATGGACACACTGCAGCAGAAACAGTCACTGTGTTATTACGCTGGCTCCTTTTTTTTTTTTTTTAAAGGTTCATGTTGCTGTGGTGACCCAGCAACAGCAATGCCAGCCATGACATCAGAGAGGGAGAGCAGGAGGGAGGGAGGGTGAGAGAGAGAGAGTAGGGAGACCTGTGGAAACTTGCATGCTCTGTCACTGAGTCACTCTGTCTGAAATCCAGGACACATAAGCAGGATAATTTCGTGTGAGCTGAGGTTTTTGCTTTCTGAAATGTATCTCATCTCTGTCTGCATCAATGTTGTGTGCTGACACACACCTGAGGGGCCAAGGTGACGCTTGGCTCACACGTGGCCTTGGATACAGCTTTGCTACATTCACTAGCAATGTTTCATAGAATCAAATACAACAAAGCCATTTCACCTCCATCATTAAGAGTAGGGCTGTCTCTGTGTTTGTTTTGATTATGCAAAAGCCACTCAACCTCCTCAGCTAAGGGTTTTCCACCATGGTTCAAGCCTCCTTAGATACAGTCACCTAATCTCACACATTCATAGTTCCTTATGAGTCTTCCCTTTAAACAGTCATCATTTGTCATCTATCTAACGAGGCCATGAATTTTTTCCTGGGAAAACAGTGAAAATATGGAAAAATTATATTTCAGCATTTCTCATTGACTCATACTGTATGTGTCACTTATTACAACACTGACCAGATGTGTTTTGTGATTACAACAATGAGACATTGTTTTTTTTTAATTTATTCTTGACCAGTTATGCAAATATGTTGATGTTTCTGCATGTGAACCCCGACGTGTGTGTGCCTGTTGCTGATGAAGTGTGTGATCTGAGCTGAGGAATGAGTTTTAACCGTGTTGATCTTGGCAGCTGAACGCTGTGCTCTTATTTGCAAAGTCAAATCCTTTGCTGCCAAGTATATGAAGGAGGTACGTGCCCAACTATATAAACTTCTGTGCTGGGCCCTCAGGGTGCAGAGCATACAGCACCAGCTAGCACAGCTGGACAGTGAGAGCTGGTCAGGGCGGGTAGAGGCGGACCGCGACCGGGACTTCATGCAGCTCCTGCGCGAGAAGGAGGCCCTCCTGCAGGAGATCATTCTGGTCAGCAAGCAGCAGCACCCTCCTGAGACGCTTCTTCAGCTGGAGGAGGAGCGCTCCAGACTGGAGGAGGAGGTGCAGAGGGCCCACAGCTCCCAGAGCCAAGGAGCCAATCAGAGGTCAGAATGATAACTTGTCAAATTTTGTGTGAAGGCTCTGGGCTTACAACATATAATTTAGCTCTGACACCTTTTTGCTGGCGTTATTATTATCATAGTTTCTCATCTCACACGATCTTGATGTAAATCAAACATTGCATGTTCATTGTCATGTCATTTCTAAAGAGCGTGTATTTCATGACAGGATCCTGCAGCAGGAGAAGAGGAACGCTCTGCTGAGACAGCTGGAGGAGGCAACACGCATCACCACCTATCTCCATGCGCAGCTGAAGAGGTGCAGCTCACACACTCTTTCTTGAAAATGCTCGCTGATCTTCTTCGCAGCTCTGTGTCTTTTCTCACGAGCGTCTTGCCTGCTTTATCTCCAGCTGGTCGGCCAGTTCTCTGACGGTGTCATCCAGTAGCAGCCGGGGTTCTCTGGCCTCCAGCCGGGGCTCCCTGGCCTCCAGCAGAGGCTCACTCAGCTCCATCAGTTTCAGTGACATCTACGGCGTCCCACAGTACGAACGTCACGAAGGGGTGGGAGAGACGCTAGAGCCCCACCTGCGCTACCTGCTGCCTCCAGAAACTGTATCCATGTTCAGCCCTGACCCTCTGACCCAGAGCAAAGCCAAACGCTCCCATGACACCCCGCAGTCCCTCGCCTCCCTCTCCTCCCGCTCTTCACTATCCTCCCTTTCACCACCCAGCTCCCCCATGGACACACCCTACCACTCTGCCCCGCAGGACTGCCCCCTCACCCAGATGACAGAGGAGTACATGGAGCAGGCCGGCCGCGGCCTTTTAGAGGGGCTGCGGGCACAGTCGCAAGCCCTGTCGCACACGGCCATGCTGAGCAGCGAGGACACGGTCAGTCCCGCCGCTGTGCATCAACTGGACAGTAAGAGTCACAGAGACAGCGGCGCTCAGGGGGCGTTCACCTCTACAGGCAAGTGGAAGGCAGCCGATCTTTGTCTCGACAATGAAGGTGACTAACTGGTGATTAACTGGATGTCTTTTTCTCTCTGAAGGAGTGACGCTGAGAGGAAACAGCGCCAACAGGAGTGGCAGGAGGGCCAGGAGAGTCTCTGCAGGGGTGTCTGAGGACGCTCTGGCCACAGACAGCGGGGTTTTTGAAGCCTGGGGTAGAAGGTGAGAGGACAGTCCACCCTGACACTGCTGAAGCAGAACAGAGACCTGTTAGAGCACCAACACATGAGCGCTAAGTAGTAGTTACCACATTATTTCATGAGTACACAATATTTAAATGTCCACCCACACTCATCTCCGAACTTCACACCTGTGGAGTTCTGTGACTGTAGCAAACAGTTGTAAGTAGTTATTGTTCTGGATGACCACTCAAAGCTCTTTACTGTATTCACACACATGTATATTGTGCGTCTATGTGCAGCACTTTCTACATCACACACCACAAACTGCAGACACTGCGATAAGGGAAGACTGACAGACCTATTAGGTATTGCTCCAGTTGTGATGCAGCGGCTCCCACAGCAGTTCAGTCTCCAGCGCCACATTTTTCCTTGATAGGTTTCTAGAACAACTGTGCTATCTAGTGGCCAATGAGAAAAATGCAATTCTTGAGCTTCAATAGTTTCCTGTTTCCTGCCAGTGGAATTGAGTAACAGGGTCATTGTATGCTACAAAGCAAAACAAGTCTTAATCGTCTTAAAGATCATTTCATTGGCCTAATGAAAGTAGAACTTGTCATGTTTGGGTCACAGGAATATGTAAAGGTCATGAAACTAAAGGTGAAACTGTTTGTTTCTGTCTGTGATGTTGCTCCAACAGGCCGGAGGAGTCAGAGGAGATGTCGTACACAAAAGAGCTGGCATCTGTGAGCGACCCCGCCCAGATCCAACTGGGACTGCTGTGAGTGAAGTGTTTGTGCACTGCATGTGGGTGAACGGTTGCTCTCTGTTAGGATCTAACTCCACATCCTCTCTGTTCATTTGTCCTCTTTACAGGTGGGAGTCTAACTCTCAGTCTCTACGACTCCATCTGCTACAGCTCAAGAACCTGAACAGGTCCATTGTGAGGGATGGATATAAAGTGTGAGTTGATTAATGGAGGCTTAAATCTTCCAGAGTCAGATGAGAAGATTGATACCACTCTAACATTTTCTACAGCGCATATGAAGCCACAGACATCAGCTACCAAGATTAGCGTCAACTCATTTATAAGTGCAAATTCGAAATTATGACATGTTGAGGCTATTCTTTGAGGTATTTATAGAAGTGGAATAGTTTTCAGAAACCAACACAGCCTGGGAGAAGTTCCACAAATTAATGATGAGCAAAGTGTACCAGACGACATCTGACAGATTTATGAAACCGCTGTCGTCGAGGGCTGTAAATCTCACGTTGGGAAATATTGCTGTGTTCACGCTCAGGTATGTGAAGGTGCACTTGATTCCACTGGACGCCAGCAGGGCCTGTGCGTTCTACTGTTGTACAGCGTTGGAGCCGCAGCCCCAGATGAGTTTCAACGAAGGCTTCCGCATTCCTGTCCCTGCAAACGCCCTGGCGGTGTGTGCCCTGCAGCTGTCGGTCTGCTCGCTGGGACCTCAGGCTCAGGAGGAGTTACTGGTACTGCTGAACAAACCTTCATGCAATGATCCTGCACGTGTCGACTTTTGTAATTCAGAAAACGACACAAGGAAACTGTCTTTGTGAAACTGCAGGGTAAAACCCAGGTAAGCCTGGCGGATTGTGAAGGAAGTGCAGAGATGGTTTACCACTGGCTGCGAGTCCAGATGTTGAGCGGGGCAGAGTTGCAGAGGCCTGACCAGAAGAACCTCTGCCATCGAAGACACTACGAAGGTCATGAAGACGAGCAGAGGCCCAGAGCCATGGTAAACACGCATACCTGTACCCCCCCACCCCTTTTCTTGTAAACGATGTTAAGAGTGAGAGAAGAGCTAAACGTATAAACTACAGCTTGTGGAAAGTATGCACAGAGACGGCTCAGATAAGAGTGGAAAAACAATGGACTGTGCATGCATCTACCTGCTGGCACAGAAGCAAATCAGTCTGAGGTGCAACCACAACAACGCTTGTATCAAATGATTTGTTCCTTTAAATGCCTTTAGCTATAAAACTTATTGGGCCCTCAGGTGCATTTCCTTGTCATACTGTTGCTAGCAGCTGTTAGCCCGTGATGCCAGCTCATTAAATTGAGTATTTGTCAAGAATATGTCTCACAAACCAAGCAGCTTCCACCTCGTCCTGCAGGGAGGAGGCGTGTGGGCAACGTAAAGTTTGTGTTTGATAGTTTGCTCTGTGACACAGCAGGATGCCGTGTGCACGCTGCTGTCACGTACCGCCGCCACCACCTATCTGGAGGAGCAGGGCACCGGGCTGGAGAAGAAGGACGAGCCAGGGGAGGCGGCATCTGAGAGGTGGCAACATTTTTCCATGTTTTCTGGCAATTCTCTCCAGCCTCATACGTCTTTCTGCCTCCGGCATGAATTAATTTTCAACCGTGTATGTTGCAGGAGCTGGCAGGCGGAGTCGGTGGACAGCGGCTGCAGCAACAGCACAGCCTTCACCGCCCCCTGCTCAGAGGGCCTGTGTGCCGAGGGAATCTGCATCACCACTGGAGGGCGCTGCGATCAGACGACGTCGAAGCTGTGCACGGTCAAGGTGAGAGGGGTCAGTGGTGGGAGTGTGTAGCTGTTCAGACTGAGGTCCACGTGCACAGAACTGTTGCTGATCCACAGGTGGAGAAGGCCACCATGACAGAAGGCCTGTTTCCAGAGCCTGTGCGAGTTCGGCCCAAAGAGCGGGGAGGGCGCTGGGGCCACGCCTCCCCCTTCATGCGTGGCAGCACCATTGTTCGCTCGCAGACCTTCTCTCCCGGCGCTCGTAGCCAGTATGTCTGCAGGGTAAGTCTTTTCAAAAAGGGGAAACCAGCACGAAACCCTTAATTTGCAGTCTGCCTCGCCAGCTCTGTTATCAGTGACTGCTGTAAATATTTGTTGTGACAGCTCCATTCTCAGCATACAATTTGACGACTTTTTACCTTTCAGTTATATCGCAGCGACAGCGACAGCTCAACTTTACCAAAGAAATCGCCTTTTGTCAGAAACACATTGGAAAGAAGAACTTTGCGATTTAAACAGGTAGAGTCCCACTGTTGCTCCTCAGGAACGCCTGTGTCAGAGAGTTCGGGGATGAGTTTTTGAGGAGCGTATGTTTACTCCAGCAGCAGTCGTACCGCTCCTCCCTGGCCGAACAACCCACCCGTACCTCCCTGGACCTGGAGCTGGATCTCCAGGCCTGCAGGACGCGTCAGAGGCAGCTGATGGAGGAGCTGAACGCCCTCAGGGAGCTGAAGCTGCGACTGGAGGAGCCACAAGGCAGGGAGACCACGGAGCTCCCCAACTGGGCCTTGAGGGACGAGCGATTCCGCTGCCTGCTCAGAGAGGCCCAGAGACAGGTGAGACTGGAGGCCCGGGTCCGACGGTCGCTCCACGCGCGAGAGAGTCGGCCTCGCCCGGCAGCGCTTGACTGTGTTGTCGCCCCGCAGGCTAGCCAAAGCAAGCAGGAGCAGCGTCAGGAGGAGGCGGTGGAGAGGAGGATGAGGAAGGCTTCCAAAGAGGTTCTACAGATGAGGGGCCAGAGTCACAAGGAGCCCTTGCCTGTGCAGACGTTCAGGTTGGGATAAATACAGTGGAATAAATATCAGCCTACTGCAGCTTTTCAAATGCAGAGGAGGTTGTTTTCTAACCTGTTTTGTTAACATGTCGATCAGTGAGATGGTGTGCAAACCGTTTACAGGAGTGTTTATGCGTTTGTGTGCATTGTTATGTGCAGGCACACAAACACACAGACACGGGAATGAGCGAAGCCCCACAGAGCTCCTAGAGGTCAGGAGGTTACTTGACAAACAGCCTCTGGACTAGTGTTAGACTGGAAACCTCTCCATCTGAATATCTGATGTACAAAGTACATCATGGTTATTATATATAAAACAGACTTTTCATATCAGATTTTAAATGAAAACATATTGTTTAACACTCAAACCAATATGTTGTTATTGGTCTGAATGAGAAAAGAGCGATTAGAACTGAAATCTCTAAAATAGTTTCCCTGACATATACGGTATTGTTCCTGAAAAATATTTATTGTATTGACAAGTTATGTGAACAAATATTCAGGCATTAACAAAAACATTGGTCTTGATATTAACATTTAAAACATACATTGGGCATTTAAAAAAAAAAAAAAATCTGATGAAACTGTTTCTTTTCTTTCATATTCAGAGAGAAGATGGCGTTTTTCACAAGACCAAGGTTCAACATACCTCCTTTACCAGCGGACGATGTATGAGAGCGTGCCTCTGTATTATGTGACTTAACATGAAGTATTTGTCAATTTTTTTTTTTTTTCTGAGCTCATGAAGTACAAAGTTCTATCGAGGACACATGCGGGGCGACGCCCAGGTGATATGAGGATTAGAAGGATTCACATTTTCGAGTTTTTGTGCGGCTCTTCTTCCGAACATGAACACACTAGACACACAGCTCTTGACAAACAACTCAGCTGTTCATTTCCTTTTGGGGGGAAGACGCCTCTCGTAAGGAAACAGAATCTCTTCACTCGTCTCTGAGTTACTTCTGTTGCTTGTGCTTACAAAAAGGCTGGAAGACGGGAACAAAAGTCGGTTTGGACAATTTCACTGTACTGTAACTTATTTTATAGTACTTTTCCTTGAAGGAAATAAAAAAAAAAAATCGCTTCCTCCTTTTTAAGTGTATTTTGTAGCTTTGAACAAATAGCACTTCAGTGTTTTTACATGCAGTAAAATGGAGCTATTGTCTGAATTCTGTTTTCTGTTACCTAATTCTTAAGAATTATTTACATCAAAATGTCACTTTGTAATCCACTTTTATTACTGATGTCGTTGTTCTTTTGTTATGTTATTAAAATTAATATTATTTCATGTACTTTTCAATATATGGATGAATATATGAAACACTGTATTCAGATTTTTTTTATGATGTCTGTATGAACATCTGCAGTGTTACCTCTCGTGAAGATAAAACCATTAAACCATGTCTCTGTGCTTCAGTTCTTATCGATAGCGATGTGTCAAATGCAGGTGGCGCGGGATTTATTTAGGGAGGAGCGTGTTGCGTTTCGCACGCACATTTTCTTAAAATGTGTCAGAGTGTAACATACTTTTTTTTTTTTTTCCAATGACCACAAACGGGTTGTGATGAACGATGACCCAATTCAGTCTAAACTTGCCAGTTTTTTAGAAAGCCTACCACACACAGCGCGCAGATAGCTGTGTCAGCTACTCATTTACATTCAACATCCTGTCTGAAGCCACTCTGACAGGTAGCTCAGCTCAACCTCTGGTGACTGCTTGAATTGTTCCGTTCTCGTGGTTCGCTCCCCAACAGAAAAATGCTGCTCGCTACTTGAAACATTCCTCCGTGGCCCTGCAGCCAAACGAGTCCCAGGTCTTGTGTGGTTACTGACGAGTGACAAAAACACTTCTATCACCCCCTAACACTCTTCAGCACCAGTTTGATTTTTTTTTATTTATTTTTTTTTTTATGATATTTAGTTTGAAAGTAAATCCACAAAGAGAAATCCCAATACAGAAATATAGTTAACGTTCTGTAACATTAGCTTTGTTTGATATTTCACTGATGTGTCACTTCAACAACTAAAATAATAATATATAAATAAAGGTTTGCTTGTTTTAACTCATTTCTCACAAATACCAAACACTGTTGCACAGGATTGTGTAACGCGTCACTGTAGGTTTCAGTGGTTTCATTCATGTCCATACATGTAGATCAGCTTGAACTGGGACCAAATCATCGCTTCAGACAAATGTTTAACACTTTGTTGGACATTTTGTTGAACTTTCAACAATATACATATCGAATGAAGAAGGCCTACAGAACTACGGTTAACAGTAGTTCTGTAGGCCTCTTCTAAATCAAATGAGCTGATGTCAAGAAAATCCAACGGCAGAAAGACATGCAGAGATTTCTGGGTTATTCGAAGGGTGCGTTCCAAAAAAAAAAAAAAAAGTTCAATTACGTAGATGTTTCTTCAAATGAAAAATAACCAACAAACAAAGAAACTGAAGAAAGTCAATGTTGTCCATTCTGTGTGAGGAATCTAAAGGTACCGCCGTGACACATCCCACACAGCACCCGACACGGATCAACAATATACAATCCACTCAATCACACAGTCAAACACAACAATCCTGTACATGTAAGCTGATCCTCTCTCCCCTGGAGATATGACCTGGAGTGGGGGGGTATCGCTCCAGGTCAGAGGTCACTATATGGGGATGGAAACAATGGTTGGCAGCTCCCCAATCGGAGGTGGGTTGTACTTCTCCACCCTCATCAGGCGCCGCAGAATGTCGTCCCTGTCACGTGGCCAAGCGTACACGTTGGTGTTTTGAAGCCAGCTGGGAATGTGACACTGTGATGACGCACACACACACACACACACACACACCACAAGCAAGCAGATTGTGAAACTGTTGACATATTTAGGCTTGACAGCAATCATGAGGAAAAGCTTTCATGACATGTAGCATGGGTTGCGTGCGTGTGTGTGTGTGTGGTATGTGTTTTACAGCAGTACATGAGTTAGAGTTCATGAGAGTATATGGAAAAACAAACCTTTTTAGCCCCGGGGAACAAAATGGGAATGAACCTGAAATTCTTGCTTCCATTCTGGATGAACTCATTTTGGAGCTGAACAAGACAGAGAGACGAGAAAGACAAATGAGAAGACGGCTCCAACTTCTCTGAAGTCCTCCTGGGAGCGTGAACTCTGACCTGTTTGTGTATGTAGACGGTGTTGAAGGTCCGCTCATCGTTCTCCAGGCCGATGGGGGAAGCTGTCACGGTCTCAAAGTACTTGGGGCTGATGATGATGATGATCAGGTATTCTTTCTGCGGGAAGGAGCGGACGAAACCATCTATTAACAGATCAGAGAGCTGAGCTCTTCCTGGTGAAAAGTGGCCTCTGGCAGAAAGAAAGTTGAAGTAATCTGGCTTCATATGTGAGGTGAGGTTTGTTTCTACCTCACTGAGGTATCGCTCCATGAAGTCGATCTTGCTTATGCTCCTAAACTGCTGCTCGAAAATGTCAATCTGAAACGAACACACCTCGTGAACACGCAGCAGCAACACCCAGCCAATCTGAGATGGAACAGCTCCGGCGCTTACATGCGTATCAAAACCGTTCTGTCGCAGCAGAGCGACAAAGTTGATGACCTCGTTGACGTGCTTGTCGTTGTCAGCCTCGTAGGTGACGAACACCCTCCCTGCGTTCAACACAAACAGCAGCGGGTCAGTTCACGGAGTCCAGCCCAGCAGCCGGATGAGTCACGTGACCGTGCGCGCTCACTCACTCTGCTCCAGAGACAGCAGGGTGCTGTAAGCGGGGTGCTTCTCTTTGGCCGGAGCGTTGTAGCCGCTGCAGCAAGTTAAAGATCATTGTTTTTTAATTGGAGCTCAGGCATGTCTTTTAGAATAACAATGAAAAAACGTCTCACATCTGTGTGTGTCCAGCTCCGTGGTGTCTGTGGTCACCTGGGTCTGGAACAGAGAAATTGGAATTCATGGGTTTTCGTGATAATAAAGGAAGATGAATTCATTGTGTTATTTTCTGTAGTCCAACACTCACGGTGAGGGCTGTGCCCCGGGTGGTACTGAGGTCGGAGCGGGTTGTTCACCATGACCCCCCTGGTGAAGGTGTCCACGTGGCACTGGGCGCAGCAGGCCGCTCCCTGCGGGGAGCACGCGTACGGAGACAGGGTGTGGTGGCGCAGGTCGCCCGAAGGCGGGTTGGAGCGCAGCGAGAGCGGCTGCTCCAGGCTGCTCTTGTACCTGGAGTGGACGCTGACTCCAGAGCAGCTGGAGTAATCCTTCTGGCCCGTGTATGACAACGGGCTGTTGGGGTACCCCGACCAGCTGCTGGCGAAGCTCGGGTGCGGCCACGGCCCTTCGACCTGGCTGGGAAACGGAGTGGGCGTGTCGTATCCAACCGGGAAGCTGCGAGGAGGGGGCTGGTAGGAGCAGTAGCTCGGGCCGGGCTGAGGCAGCGTTTGGCTGTGTGACTGTTCGTCCCCCGTGTCCAGACTCCGTCTGCTGAACATGGAGTCATCAGAGAGGGCGGTGTGCTCGACTAGAGGCCGCTGGCCGTCGGGTTTGGGGGTGGAGTCCAGCATGGTTAAAAGCCTGCTTTCTTGGTCCTTGATGCTCATGGTCTCATCGTCCTCTTCAGGCGCGTTGTGGTGGCTGCTCTTGTATCTGCTCAGCTGGCCGACATAACTGGGACAGGCAGAGACGCGTCAGCATATTCTAATGTATTAGAATCTGCTGTTAAATCAACATGAAATGACTCATGTTAAGTCAACATAGGATGACATGAACATGGAGGATCCTTCAGCTACTGTAAACGTTCTACCACATGGTTCAATTCTCTTCTATTATCATCTGTGTGCAATTATTCTCACAGCATGTGCAATATTTTCACTTCATTGCTTATATTATCTCTTTTCAGGAACATTATCATTTTTCAGTTCATATTTTCATGACCTCAGTTTTATTTTATTGTAATTTCCCTGACTGTACATTTGATATTTTACACATATCTAGTTTTTCATTATGGTCTTCGCTTTGAGGAAAAAGCTCCCTAATCTCAATATTTATCTGTAAACACTGAAAATACAGGCTTTCTATTCTATTCTACTCTGTTCTTTATCATTTCTTAACAGAGTGTAATTCCAACTACAAACTGTATCTGCCTGTGCTGCAGTAAAACTGGGTCTTCGGGGTCTTTCAGCACATTTGTTATCACGCTCACCTATTTGGAGATGACAGCATCATGGGATCTCTTCCTCCTGACATCCATGTGTGTCTGGTTTCAGCTGCAGCTACAAATCTGTAAAAGTAATGTAATTAAATTGTGATAAGACATAATAAGATTTATTTATAATCCTAATTAAAATTGATCATTTTAATTAATAATTGATACAATTGATAACTTTTACTTGTACACATTTCTGATGATTCATGATTCTTTCTTCTAATGTAAGTTAAACCATGCAGTTGTGCTATTTCGTGACTGTGTATTGAAGTGGTTGGTGGTTAATTGGACATTCTCTCGTGCAGTAGTGGGTGTATGCACACGTTTGAGTTGGACATATATATTTTGATAAAACAAGCTCATATGTTGTTCTGAATTTACAAAATAGAATATACTGACTCTTTCAGCACGTTGTTCTCATTTATTTATTTATTTATTACCGTGATTACTTATATTCTTTAGTTTGCCACAGTTCCGTGCTCTGGCCCTAACCCCCAATTACCTGAATAGCCCTGCTGTAGAGGTCAAAACTTCAGTTGCCCTTTTAGTGCACACCACACATGCACCCGCCCACCTGGAGAGAATATGGTGGAGAGTGACTCATCGGACCGAATCATGTACTTTTCCACGTCTCGATCAATAAGCGCCTGTGAGGTTTTTACACCACTGAGCTGTGTGTGTGTGTGTGTGTGTGTGTGTGTGTGTGTGTGTGCGTGTGCGTGTCGCTGATCCTGCTGATAAAGTCTCATCACATCCTGTTCAACACTCAGCTGCTGCTCTGTTGTCACTTCAGTCACTGTTCAAACAGCAGCCACGCTTTCAAACTGAGGCTTCTGTCATGTGTCACAGACCTCTTCTTCTCCTCGTCTTGATGATAAATCAGAATCTGCTGCACTTATTCAGCATTTCTACAGACTGTTGATGATTTATATTCCACCACGTATCACACCTGCACTGTTGTGTTTGTGCTTCCCTTCTCTGTGTCTCCACCTTCTTCACCTTGGTGTTTAACAGCCCACTCTTCTGCTTGGAAGGGGAACACTCAGTGTACGACAGAGTGTCTCCCACACAGGGGATTTTTAACTTTGGTGGTTTATACACAGGGGATAAATGATCGTGTGTGGTACTCAGAAAACACGAGGCCTCTCGACAAACGGAAACAGGCCTCAGGTGGAAAACCGCAGATTTTCTCGAAAACAAATGAGGGCCTCTGGATCTTTTTCAGTTAAGTTTTTGACAGACACAAAAAACTGTATTTGCAGTGTACTTTAGGACACTCAAATCACTGAAGATTAAAATGCTAATTATGGGCTGGGTGATAAAACAACAGTGATTATCCCACTGTAATTTAACAGCAATAAAAGCAAGTTCCATACATATTGATCGACATGATTATATAATGAGTTTGATTAAATTACACCCTTTAAAACCAGACTGACAGTTTTTTTTTTTTCTACGCTCAAGTGCCTTAAACTCTCATAAAGTCATACCATGGCTATTTATAATCTTTTAAATCGCCTTAATTATCACAGGTCCATCTCAGTCATTTAGTTTTCTCCTTTACCTTGTTATGAAATGTTTCTATAGGTGTATATTGATCTCTTTACCTTTCAAATTACACTTTTAGTTTCGCTTGAAAAGTTTCTTTTTTTTTTTAACTTCCTGATTTCAATCTGATTCCTTTTAAGTTAGTCTCTGTTGTTTTTAACTTCCCTTGACTCTGTGTGAGCGGTCCTCCTGTACATGTCGGCGCACTGCGCCCTCCTACCGTGCGCTCCTGCGGCCAACTTCCGGTCACCTCCTCCGCCGATCACCCAGTGTCGAGTTTTCACTGCGGGGGGTTCAGTCTCTGATCAGCCCTCAGCCGCGTCCTCCGGACAAATGAAAAACAAAGTGCGGAAGGTGAGGTTGTTCAGAAGTTTCACTAAGCGATGCCCCGCCCCCCCCCTCTCTCTCTAACACCGCCCCTCCCTCTGTAACTCCACCTGTCATCTGCGGCGTGTTTACAGGTATTACGGTTGATGTGAGGGACTTATGGCACACACACACACACACACATATCCAACGGTATTGAACGGTCTACGGCGTCAATTCTTCAAGCTTCTCATACCCAAGCAGAATTAGTACTAATTCTAAATTCATTGCACCTGAAGAATAGTTGAACAGTTTAATAGAGAACTAAGAGGCGTGAGAAAGCTCACAGGCATAACTCCTGACAATGTTCAGCCACTCTCTCTCTCTCTCTCACACACACACACACACACACACAGTGGATTTATTACTGTGGATTCATTACACAAACCCGAGTTGATTGATTTTCTTACAGACTGAATGGAACTTGGCAGAAGGGTCTGACACAGAGGTGTTTGTTTATTTTCTGCTTCTTTCATTATAAACAGTTGCAAGATGAATTGTGATTAAGACAAAGTGATAATTAAAAAAGAGATGAAACACTGAATCCCAGTGTTACTGGAGCAGATGGGTGAAATGCTCAGTGTTGACTTTTCGTTGTTTGGAGAAGCAGGACTCCAGCCAAGCCTTCTGCACGGCCACGGCCTGCGTGTACTGACGCAGCAGATCCTGGAGCTCCTGGTTCACACAGAAGAATAGAACAAATTAATCCTGCATCATTAAATCTGACTAATACGGAACCCCTAAAGGGTACGTTATTTCCTCAGTTTTCTCGTGATAACGAGGTTATTAATTTGAGATGTAATAACACCAGTGTAGGAAATGTTAAGCCTAGTTCTCTGTGTTTTGTTTTGGGCAAGGAATGAATTAATGTTACAACAGCCATTTGTCAGCTCACTTGATGGCTCACTATTGAGGTCCTGTTTCTTTTCTTTTTTTGAGATAATAGTGACACACAATAAAACTTGGAGCAGGTTCAGTGTGCACATGAGCCTGCTCCTCTCACTCAGGAGAAACTGGACACAAAAGTTTTTGGGCATTAATGATGTGATGCAATTATGTCAACAAATGCTTTTGAAAATATGATGTAGCCTCAGTCTAGGTGTTTGAAATAAAGAGCTTGGTGAGTGGACAGAAATCAGAAAATGATCAGTAGGCCTCAAAATGCTTCAGACCTGTGAGTGGACGCTATTCTCCACCACTGCAACTATGTGGGTGACCTCTGGACTCATCATATCCTCCTCATCGCCATCATAGGTGCAATGTAGTTAAGGAGTAGTGACACTTGATTGTAATAATGACTAATCACCTGTTATCCCGTTAACACAAATTGTCTGTGTAAACATGTCTCCCTTTGATAATGAGATCAAACTGAAGAAAGACGCTGTCTGAAAGGATATGTGAAAAGGTAACGGGCCAGCTTCTTCCTCTCTGAGGCAGGGAGGTTGTAGAAAAACACATGGACCCCCGACATGAAACTGGGGAGGTCTGTGGGGCCGGGGCTCCCAGCAGGAGCTGAGGAGCCCGGGGTGTCTGCGTCTGTTTCACTCGTCAGCTGCGGTTCAGGGCAGGATGTCGCCGACGTCAGGGTGGCGGAGGTGGATGGCTGCGGCGAAGCGGTATTCTTGGCAGCTCGGCTATGATAGTATCTGGCACAGTCAAGTTAAGGAGAAATTGCTCCAAACTTTGCGATTGATAAGACTCTGAGAAATATCAATATTTGTAGTTTCTGCTGAAAACCTCAAAGGATACATGAATGTGGGGATGCCCCTGGAGGCCAAGTGTTTCCTGATGAGTCGCTCCGTGCCATACCAGTTGAAGCCTTTGGTGGAGTGGCCGATGCGAGGAAGATGAACACTTGCTTTGACGAAGAAAACAAAGCCTGAACGTAAATTGCAGCCTCCTGAATTACTAATGTTTGAGTTCCACTGAAGCAGACGTACACGTGGGGAGGCAATAGGTATGTTTCCATCACCAACATGGAGAATATTGAGAGGTACATTCCTCTCTCGTGCGCTGTTCCTCACTAATTGTGTTTGCGTTCTCAAGTGCCTCCACAATAGCTACCTGCACATCTAGTCAGTCAAGTCTGACAATATTACAACGCTGGAGCCTAAAGGTGAGGCCTTACATTGTTTGTTCAGGCACTGGTCGATTTTGAGGGTTCTTTCAAACTAATACACATCCACACTGCACAGTCCGGTGGGTGTTTTCTTTACTGGTCTGTTCCCATCCGTGGAGTTCTGCTGAACTTACCACAGGTTGGTTCTTCAACACAACATGCCGGAACGTGATCACTGCATCCTGTCATCCCATGCAACATCGTAAAGGTCGCTCTCTCTTGTGCAGTAAATTTTCAAATAAAAAGTATTTGTCCATGTTTATCACCATGTGAGTGGAGAATCAGCAGGTTTTAGCGCAGATGACACAATGCTAAAATGTCTTATCGCTTTAAATGGGCACATGAACCAGTGTTCTGGTTTTAAAGATCCAGTGCTTTACTGTACCTTTGTGTCTTTTGGCTGCAGCATAAATCTTCTTCAGACCTTGGTCCAGTGCTGACAGGAGGATGCCAGACAAGTTGTTGGCTTTGTTCCTCTGCTGCGCCACTATCAGGGCCAACTGAGGTCGCAAGGAAGGAGGTTGACACAGTTTGAGCGTTTATCTCGTGATCAGTCAATTTCTTAGCCTGCTGCCACAATTTCACCACACGTCAACCAAACTGCAAACTGACGAGCTTCCACCAGCAAACCAGCCTGCATTTCCAGGCAGCAGGTGAATGCAGTCTAAATGCTCGAGCTTTCGTTAAAAAAAAAAAGAACATACTTGATCCTGACCGTCCGGTCTGGACTGTTTGTCATCGATGGGGAAGAGCAAAACATTGCCCAGGTCCAGATCTAAGATGAGTAATATGTTAACATTTGTTTGTCTTTTAGAGCCCAAAAATGAAAAAATGGCACAAGATTAACTTCCTTCCTGTATTTGTGCAAGGGTAAGGCCAAACTCACCTTTCATGGTGCCTGCCAACTCATACTGCTTCCGTGGTTCATCAGATCTCAGCTCCAGAGCGGTAAACAAGCCTCCCCTGCCCCACCAGCCTGAGTCATCTACACATCACTTTTTGATTAATACAAGGGCATTTCTGTTGGTCGGTCCAACTGGCACGTTGCTATGGTAACTCAGAGATCTCACCGACACAGTGGACAATGATGGCGTCTCCCTGAGCAGCATTTGGATGAGTAACATCCCCCAGAACGTAGTGGATCGCCTCGCCGTCAGAGTCTGTAGAACATGAGGTGTCATCACCCTCCTCCTCCTCCTCCTCCTCCTCATCCTCTTCTTCTTGCTCTTCTTCTTCTCCTTCACTGTCCACAGACGGCAGGCACCGTGACCTGTATCCACACGACTCCCACCATGCCATTCTGCAGGATTAAAAAAACTTTAATTTACAGAGCAGACTGTTGTCACGGAGTCTTCTTTCTAAACTAAAAACACTCCTAAGCCAAAGTGAGGCAACATTGCCTGAAGTCTCGACACAAACATGAACTTCTGCAAGAAAAACATGGCAAAAAAATGGCTTTATCTGTAAATACGACCCCATCAGATTGCACATCCTAGGCCCCTGAAGAATGTGCCAATTTGGGGGATTTTAAAACCCTCACTCTGGAGCCTTGCTTCAAGTCTAAAAGATCGGCGATGTCTTCGAAATGTCAGGCATGTAGGGCAAGTTAAAGCAAGGGACTCTGAATTTCAAACTGTTAGGGGGTGGCTTAAAACTATAAAAGACTGGACTGGGCCAAACGTGGGGCAGGTTTTATGACTTCTAGCAGGCCCAAAAACACTTGCTGCCAAAGACACCAAAGAGAAATCATTCAGTGTCCTACCTGTCTGTCACTCACCGTCCTGCCTCCCTGTGCTCTCCCTGTGCTCTCCCTGCACGTGACCAGAGTCTTCACAAATGTCAGAGTGAGTCTCTGGACTTTCCCCAGACCTTCTCTTGTCAGCCCCCAAGTAAAGACTCCAGAGAAAGTCTGAAGGAGCCCATGGTTGGTGCTGAGGTGCTGTAAATCATCTCCACAGGGGGAGATTATGTTACCTCCACAGATTTCTGTTTTGTTGTGTGTGCATCTGAGAGGCGTCTCTCGTAACTTTCAAAAAACAACTCAAGACTCTTCTATTCTCTGAATACCTCCTCTCCCAAAGCTGCTACCAGCTTAGCTGTGGCTATGATGCTCTTGTTTTGCAGTCCTACTGGACACAAACAGTCCTTAGCACTTTCCCTTCTAGATCTTTGCGTGTTTGTACTTGGATAAATGCGCCTGCTAAATGACTTTGTAGACTAGACAAATAAAAAAAAAAAATTCTGTTCATTGTTCATTTCAAGTGTTTCACAGTCACAGATCTTAACTTTTTCTTGTATTTTTCCTTTCGCTGTTCCTTCTTCTTATCCTCCTGAACTTTGGCTCTCTTGGCTGCAGCCTCTTGCCTGCTCTGCAGCCTGAGCTCCAGTTCCCCTTCAGTCAGAGGTTTCCTCTTCCTCGTTGGAGTCCCAAGAGCGACTGAGAGTAAACCCTGGGCACCAACACAGGCGAAACAACCGTCAAAGCTGCACAGATATTCTGCGAAATGTTGCCGTTGACGGTAGCCTACTGAGTGCCAGCCTGCTTTATTATGAACCTGCAGTGGAAATCACCAGTCCTATTATCCTCTTTATCTACTAAAAACATTCAAAGCTTTCAATTTCAAATGTGTATTTCGGCCTCAGTTGAAAGTTAAGGGGACAGAGTCTTACTCTGGTTTTGTGTCGCATGGCTCGTCCCTCTCCCACAGCATTCTGAAACACATCTCGCTGCTTCTCCACCAAAAGTGCAAAGCTCTTGTGGTCACCAGCGCTGGGCAGCTTACTGTAGTCTTTCCCCTCGAAGTAGTACATGTGGCCTAGAAGACAGTGAGTGCGTGGTAAACCAGGATTAGGGTGATGACGTTGACCGGGTGAATACTGTGCACATACTAACAAAGCCAGAGTGACACATTAAGTCACTGATTTGAGACTTTGAAGTGGTAAAACATACTCTGTGGGCCTAATTCAGAGCTGCTGCCGCCCTGCTTCTTTTTCTTTTCTTCATCTTCTTTGAATGCGGTGGAGACTTCGACATCCACCCACTGGCTGTTGCGCGTTGGACCGAGGATATTCTCGAGTTTCACATCCTGTATAGAGCTCTCTTCTGTAGACAGAAGCTTATCTACCCCAAACTTCAAGATCTCACTGAGCTATGTGGGGTAGGAAACATGAGCGAGAAGAAGTGGTGAAAACAACTGGAGGAGTTTTGAATAAATGCAAACACAGATTCACAGAAAACAGATCGAGGTGATCAAAGTTCGCAAACCTTGAGTCCCGCAGCGGCTGACTGAACTTGCTCCAGTAAAGAGAAGCGGCCTTCTTCAATGACAGCCTTGGTGAGGCGCAGCTTTGACACAGCTCGAGAGTACATCAGTTCCTCCACAGTGTGTCTGGCCAGGAGCCGGATCACTTTCACAGGCCTGGAATGAGCCACAGTCAGTTGAGTAGTCATTTTGATTTGCCCCTCTTTTAGGTTTAGGGTTAGTTACGGGAGTTATGGGGGAGGATGTTAAGAAAAGAACAGGGTCTTATCACAGCCATCAGGCACCTCTTACACCTCACCTGTTCTGACCGATCCTGTGGCAGCGAGCTGCAGCCTGCAGGTCGTTTTGAGGGTTGAAGTCACTATCCACGAAAATAACTGTGTCAGCAGCTGAAAGGTTCAAGCCCACTCCCCCTGCAAAGACAGAGCATCACGACTGACTAGGGAAATGCATTTATACGTTCAAGAAAAAGGCACTGAACGTGATTATCTGAGACTTTCACTCTGCATGAAGAGAGAGAGAGTCACAGCAGTGTTTCATCCTGTGGTAGCTCTTATCTCTATGTGCTTGCTACCCTTCCCTCCTTGCTTAGTTTTTTACAAGAACTGCAGATACACATTCGCATACCAGGTGCGGCTCAGACACTGCTCATAAAAACTTACCTGTAATGAGATATCACAGCTCACTGTAAGTTAAAAACAAGTGCATAGTCTTCAGTCACCTGCTTTAGTGCTGAGAAGAAAGATAAATATATCGCTGCTGCTGAAGTTCTTCACTGCCAGATTTCGTTCCTCCCCTCGGACCGACCCGTCCAGGCGCTCGTAGCTGTAATCTGAACAGAAAGCAAAGCCAATTCAGCTTTAAAAACAGGAAGTGGATTCAAGAACAATTGTGCCTGAGGTTAATTAGAAGTCAAGCTGTCTGAGAGAAGCACCGGACTATTGAGATGCATGTTCGGGTTTGGAAAAAATTGAAATTGAAATCAGACATTTAAACCTCAATACGAGTGAGGTTTGAATTAACACGAGAGCAAGTCAGCCTCCTCGTTCACCTCTGTACTCCAGGTAATCCTGAAGAATATCCAGCATCCTGGTCATCTGAGAGAACAGCAGGATCCGATGGCCTCTGCACACGCAAACAAGAAACATGTATGAAGTATTTATCAATGAATAAGCAACTCAAACTTTACAACAAGTGCAACAAAGCAGAGCAGTGCATTGCATCAGCCGTCAGCATCTAGTTCACATGGGTTCAGACGTCCCTGCCAGCAGGTGGAGACAAACGACTCGGCAGCTGCACGAACCCTTTGTGGAGGTAGGTCAGCAGACTGTCCAGGAGGCAGAGTTTCCCACTGGCTTTGATAAGATGCTCCCCCATCTCAAAAGGCTCAGGCTCCATCCCTGGACAAAGGAAACCTTTTCAATATAAAACATGCTTCTATATTTTCAGTGACGTTGATCTGTCTCCTTCACCCAGCTCACCATCAAACAGGTACGGGTGGTCCACACACTTCCTCAGGTTCATCAAGATGTTCAGCAGCCGGTTCTTGTTGCCTTGTTCATTTTCAAAAGCCTCTGAAAGCGCAGGTTCAGTAAAGAGAAAGCTTTTCAGCCATTTCCAGATTTCGACATCTGAGCGATGTCATTCTCTCTCCAGGGAGAGTTCTTCGTCTTCTACACATACGGCTCCACTTTGTCATCTTGAGCTATTTGAGTTCTTATAGTTATTTAGCTTTTGCGTGTTACAAACATCCTCATTTGTTCAAGGCAAATCCTGCAGATAATCATTCTGCTCTATCCTCTAATGGGCTCACTGAGACTTCTTATGGGGCTGGCAGAGACACTCCCGACTTCAGCACATGTCTGAGAGCATCTCATGATGACTCACAGACTCTGACTCTTACCCAGGTCCTTCATTAGAAGGGCTCTGTAGCATTGCTTCTGCAAAGCCGACATGCCATGGTACATTAGCAGCTCCGTCTTCTTCGGCAGATCTAAAGCCACTTCCGACTTGACTCTCCGAAGCAGGAAGGGCTCCAGGATGCTCTGCAGCTCAGCAGCTGGACACAGAGACAAAGCGACACAGTAAACCAGCGTGGATTAAGTTCACATCACGTTTTGCTGCATGTAATCCAAACATTTTGACATCATACCGAGAGCAGGCTTATGTTGTACATCTGAGTAAGACTTGACGAAGACTTCCGTCTTCTGGGCGGTGAAGATGCTGGGCTGAATGAAGTTGAGCAGGGAGTAGATCTCCTGCAGATTGTTCTGGATGGGCGTTCCTGTCAGCAGGACTCTGAACTCCACTGAAAACTGGGGAAGAAATAGAGAAGAAAACTCAATCACCTTGTCAGGGAGGAACAGGGATAATAGTCGGGATAATGAGGAGACAGAAAGTTGACTCTGTACCTTTGTCAAAGTTTCATGCAACACTGACTTTTGGTTCTTTAATCGGTGAGCTTCGTCCACAACAAGCACCTTCCAGTACCACCTGGCAGACAGAATGTGATGGTGTGTGGAGTCAGTGAGAATTCATCTCATATAAAACATCACATTTCATGGCATAAATTCTTTAATCAGGATCTTGAGGAACATAAGATGTGAAGAATCCATTATATTTGAGTGTTGATGCACGATTGTGATTTTCATAATTTTCCCAGAGAATGATTCATGGCGCTTAAGTAAATACATTTATGAACATGTGAAATATGGTACTGGGTATTGATGGAGGTCTGTGCTCATGTGTGTCATAGCTTTGCTTAATATCTGTCAAGCAACTGTTTTTTAATTTAAAATTCCTGCTGGTAGTTGTGTAACAGATCACACTCACTGTTTCAGGAATGAGGTGTCTTTGAGACAGAGCTGGAAATTACAGGATGGAAAAAAAAACATGTAAGTTTTAATACAGATTAAATGTCTTTTTAATTTTTTTTTACTAAACAGACACAGACCTCAAATGTAGTGAGAAGAACATGGAAGTCCTGTGTGTCTGTTCCTCTCTGAAGCTCAGCTCGTGTCTCTTTGTCTCCCGTATAACACAGCACAGTTAGGGAGGGGGCGAAGCTGCAACCAGCGGAAACACAAGGGGATAATTTTACATTTACCACACAGGACAGAAATAGGGTTATACACAGATTCATATTTGTTATGGGAAAAGATGTTTGTTTTGTGTATTGTGTCTCTCTTCCTGCTCTGCCTCCCTCAGGTGTCTACCAACAGTCACTACAGCCATTATTCCCATGATCCTCTGTTCGGCCTCATCCCCCCCGCATTGTGCTCCACCTGCACACCTGGTTCCCATTCAGCTCGTCCATCGCCATTAACCATCACCCAATCAGTTGCTGCCCTGTACCCTATTTAGTTCGCCATTTTCAGTGTTGCAGGCGAGGAGAGGGGTGGTATGTTGAAGTGCTGTGTGATTTCATTGCTATCCTGTGCCTTAATTGTGGATTGTGTTCCTCACCTGTTTCTGCCTGTCTTTTTCAGGGGAGAAGGGCTAGGTAAGATACCCTGGGGTTTACATCCTGCATGTAGGTAACCATTGTCTGAACACACTAGGAACACACTTTAAGTGATTTTTTTTTTCCCACCCAGACTACATACATATCTGTTACTTTCTCCTTTTCATACCCCGTACCATCCTGGGGAGAAACGTGGCAAGTGGGGGCTCATCTGGGAGAATTTTTTTTTTTTACATTCTTCCTGAAGGTTTGCGTGTAGTCTCGGTTGGTTGATTAGTTGCAGCCTATCCTGGGTGAGGTGTTTGAGTACTTTGTTGGGTTTACCATTTACCTAGTGAGATGTCGGACCTAGGTGAAGAGTTCATCAGGTCCCCCTCAGTGCCACTATTGGATTTATGTTTGGTGGCTGATTTGAAGGTGTTGGCTGAGCATTTTAACATAGAGGCACCCAAGGTTTGCGTAAAAGCTGAATTAAAAAGTCTTGTGTTTGAGGCACTGGTGGCCCAAGGGGTGCTGTCAGTGACTGCTAGTGAGGGCAGAGCGGTGGCCCAGCTGCAAAGAGTGGTGGTGGATGGAGATGAGAAGTGGGTGGGCCTAGAAGTTCCTGCACCTACACTGGGGTCAGAGGTCAACCCAGAGAAGGTGGAGTCCCCCCCCACTCTCGCTCTGAACGTCTCTACTCCCCTGCTGGACCTCAGAGTCTTCCCTCCCTATATCTCCTCCAGGTTCATCACGATCAATGAAAGATGCTCGACTTCGCCTAAGGGTGGCCAAAGTTGAAGCTGAGAGACTAGAGAGAGAGAGGGAGCGCGATAGACAGGCTGAAATTAACTGCTGTATTGAGATCTGTTGGATGCAGAGATCAAACTGTGGCAACTCGAAATGGAAGAGAAACTAGCTCTTCAAAGGGGCAGCCAAGGCGTTGTCCTGCAGCCTGCCTTGCAGCCCCAGCCTGCCTCGTTAGCTCAAGATGTTCTGCAACCTTCGTCACCAACCCCACCTGAAAGGAGGGATGAGGTGTGTAAGAACATTTCCTTGGTGCCCCCTTTCAGGGGGGCTGAGGTTGACTTTCTTTGGTGTGTTTGAGCGAATAGCAACCTCTTTGCACTGGCCTAGGGAATGGTGGCCCTTACTTTTGCAGTGAAAGTTGGTTGGCAAAGCACAGGAAGCAGTGTCTTCTCTCTCCCTTGCTGATGGTTTGGACTATGATTGTGTGAAATGCTGTTTTAAATGCTTATGAACTTATTCCTGAAGCATATCGACAAAAGTTCAGGAATCAGAGACAAAGTGCCACCCAGTCGCATGTGGAATTTGATAAAACCTTGGAGCTAACTTTTGATCGATGGTGTGCCGCTAGTAAGTGTGAAGATTTTAAATCTCTTCATGAGTTGATTATGTTAGAGGAGTTTAAAAACACCCTCCCGGAGAAAGTGGCCACGTATCTAAATGAACACAAGGTGGATACGCTGTCTCAGGCAGCTGTGCGTGCAGATGAATTTGTACTGACTCATAAGTCTACATTCCAGGTAGCTGCACCCCGCACTGAGACCCAAAAAGAATTACCTGTGCGTGAGTAGCGTCACTCTGTGTCATCAGGTCTTAAAAACAAGGAAGAGCGGGTGTGTTTTTATTACCGCCAACCTGGACACATGATTGCAGATTGTAGGAAGATGCAACAGCGATCGGTGCAGTCATCTGCCCCGACCCCTCAGGTAAAACATGTTGGTGCAGCCCACAGTGGTTACACCTAAGCTTCACTCCGATGTGGTTCGGTTTTGTGTTTAAGTTTTGATATGATGAGAGGGAGGGTAGCAAGTTAGTTTTTTTTTTTTACAAAGCCGGTGGGGGTGTTATAGGAAAAGATGTTTGTTTTGTGTATTGTGTCTCTCTTCCTGCTCTGCCTCCCTCAGGTGTCTACCAACAGTCACTACAGCCATTATTCCCATGATCCTCTGTTCGGCCTCATCCCCCCCGCATTGTGCTCCACCTGCACACCTGGTTCCCATTCAGCTCGTCCATCGCCATTAACCATCACCCAATCAGCTGCTGCCCTGTACCCTATTTAGTTCATCATTTTCAGTGTTGCAGGCGAGGCGAGGTATGTTGAAGTGCTGTGTGATTTCATTGCTATCCTGTGCCTTAATTGTGGATTGTGTTCCTCACCTGTTTCTGCCTGTCTTTTAAGTTAGTTTTTTTTTTTTTACAAAGCCGGTGGGGGTGTTATAGGAAAAGATGTTTTGTTTTGTGTATTGTGTCTCTCTTCCTGCTCTGCCTCCCTCAGGTGTCTACCAACAGTCACTACAGCCATTATTCCCATGATCCTCTGTTCGGCCTCATCCCCCCCGCATTGTGCGCCACCTGCACACCTGGTTCCCATTCAGCTCGTCCATCGCCATTAACCATCACCCAATCAGTTGCTGCCCTGTACCCTATTTAGTTCGCCATTTTCAGTGTTGCAGGCGAGGAGAGGGGTGGTATGTTGAAGTGCTGTGTGATTTCATTGCTATCCTGTGCCTCAATTGTGGATTGTGTTCCTCACCTGTTTCTGCCTGTCTTTTTCAGGGGAGAAGGGCTAGGTAAGATACCCTGGGGTTTACATCTTGCACGTAGGTAACCACTGTCTGAACACACTAGGAAGAACGTGTGTGTGGTGCATGTTTCCTATGTAGCAGGTAGGTAAGGTTCCGGCAGGTTAGCTAGGATAGTGACTATGTTTGTTAAAAGTAGAAGTAGGGATCAGCGGCAGGGAAGTTAGGGCTTGTGTGTTTTGTTAGCACCACCACGAGGTCCTTCTCCCTGCCCCCTCTCCTGGTCCAAGAAGCTGTTACCTGGAAATGGTTTTGTGGTTCTTTTCCTGTTTGGTTTATGTTGACATTGTTGTAAAAATCCTTACCTTAATTCTTTGTTAATAAATATTATTGTTTAACTGTCCTCCTGTATGGACATTTAAATGTTTACACCACACCCAGCATAGTTTAAGTGATTCCCCCCCCCCCAGACTACATACAAATCTGTTACTTTCTCCTTTTCATACCCCGTACCATCATGGGGAGAAACGTGACAATATTTAAATAGAAATATTTGAATAATGTTGAATCACAGATAAATGTGACAGTACCTTTCCAGCTCTCCTTTCCAGTTCTCCAAAACAGAGAGCGGGCTCACGACTAAAAACGGACCTTTACTTCCCAGAGCTCTTGACATGTACACCAGCAGAGAGATGGTCTGAAGGGACAAATTCTATCGTGAGTCAGAGGATGAAGGTGCGTGTGCTATGTATGACACGTGTTAGAGACGCTTTAGTCCAACAGAGAAACTCAATAGTTGACAAGTGTTCTGGAAACAAGTCACAAGTCCATGAAATATTGATCAGACACTCTGTGCAGAATAAAAATACATTTCTGGTAGGTATTTAGTGGAATAGTTTACTGGGTGATTCTTCTTCTGTTGGTTTGATTGGTGGCTGGCATCCTGTTTAGGTGCATTGCCGCCACCTACTTTACTTTATCATTTCCCTCTCTCATTCATTATTCATTCTCTCATTTGGACTTACTTCAGCCAGAGCTGAAGACACTGACGTTTCCAAAGACTCACATCTGTTAAAGTCACAGTTAACCATTACTAGGACAACTATGTTTATCAAAGTTAGCGACCGGTGGATCACGCACCTGACAGGTCTTACCCAAACCCATCTCATCTCCCAGGATGCATCCCTGCTGGCTGTGCAGACACCGGGTCAACCACTGCACCCCGTCCAGCTGGTAGCTCCTCAGCTGGATCCCTGAGAGCAGACGGGACAGTTGACCGCGGCTCACACTGGGTCTCTTTCTCTCTCACACATACACACACAGACACAATGAGAGAACGCGGAGTAGACTGAACTAAAGTTAAACTAGTTAGCTCGAACCTGCCACACTGACGTCACGAGTTTCCGTACCTGTCAGCCCGCATCGCTGCAGCTCACACTGGGACACAGGGGTAGACTTCTTCTTCCTTTTCGCCTTCTCCTTCTTCTCAGACAAGGAGGTTTTAATCCTCGACAGGAAGTCAGACATGTTTACACGGGGACGGGACCACTTCATTCAGGCATGTGCGGGCGTTTCAGTTTAACTGGTGTTTTGGTTTCTTTTTTCCAGTTGTTGCTCGCCGGTGACAGACCAGAGTCTATGTCGTAGACTCGGTCGCAGATTCGTCATTTTCCCGTGTGTGCGCGATGAAAACCCCAACACGAGTTAAGAGAGTTCACCCAACTCTGAGTCAAGGGAACCCTGACTCAGGACATGAGGATATCAAAGGCCTTCATCAATGGAACGCAGATAACAGGGTTCACCATGGCAACAGGTAAAACAAAGTCCCGCTCCTCTTACTAAATGACAAAATTAATGACAGTGAACGCATTGAATAAAAACATGGCGTCAGCAGCAATTGGAGAAAAAAAATGTTTCGTAAGTGTTCCACTCATACAAAATGATATATGTGTATATGTCTATACGTGTGTTTGAGCACCGCACATTCCAAAAGCTTAACTCCGGAAAAAGAAAACAAAGCACCAGAAGCCATGCTAACCAGTTCATCTGAAACACCGGCAAGTCTTCTGTTGTTGTTGTGACGCACAGGAGCACTTCCTGACTGCGTCACGTGACCCTGGGAGGGGAAAGTCGCGCGCCAATTCAATTCCTATTTGTGTCACGTCACTACATGCATTGTCTCGACGTATGTTGAAAAATAAAGTCATTCAAAACTGAATTACTAATTAAATACAGATGCCAAGAAAAAGATAATTGTTACATTTATTTCTATGGTTCAGAATAAATACCTGCACGTTGGACATGTTTTTCTCTTTTACAGCACTTGAATGATTCATCTTGTAAACTAATTTTAAAATTATATTTCATGTATTTCTATCAGTGATGAAAATAATGAAGGCAACATTTGCAAATGTACAAATCCTTTAACAATCGTTTATTACAAATATCTACATATATTACACCTATGCCCACACGTTAAACCTGGTTTAAACAAGTCATCAACAGCATAGTCACACATAGCAAAAATCAATCAATTAAATTAAAACAGGAAAATGATATAAAACACTTGAAACACATTTTAACAGAGGAGGGCAGCAGTAAGAGTCACAGACTCTGAAGCAGAATAATAATACATAATAATATCATCAATAAGAGACACGCTCGTTTCCCTTTTTCCAGCCTCAGGCTTCAACAGGGAGACGCAGCTTATTTCATGCAGAACGCCAACATCCTCAGCATGGCCTCCCTGGAAAGTAACGCACATGCATCAGCTGAGCTGTTGAGGCTCTGAGGGGGATTTTCAATGTAATCAATTGTACAGCAGATTTGGATGAAGGGTGTTAAAATGACAAACCTCACACATGGGATGTAGGACAGACTGTACCTGCGCACAAACACATCTGTGTCACACATTGACAGGAAATTCACGGTTGAAGCCATCCGCTAAAAACTTAAGAGAGATTCTCACCAGGCAAATGACAAGACTTGCAAGATGCAAAATAACAAAGCGAGGCCAAAGTTCTTCCACTGTAAGAAAACAACACTGCAATGAAGCACTGGACTTGAATAAAATAGGATCACACAGATCACTGATGATTCCTTAACGTAGGGCCAAAGGCCTTTGTCTTCATCTGTAGCTCACTTACCCAGAAAGCTGCACAGAGAGTCAACACCAGGCACGTCTGAAAGAATGAGACATGTTATCAGCAACCTGGACTTTCCAGTAGTAGACACTGTTCCCCATCGTCTGGTTTCTATCTCTACTAATCTGACTTTTCAAAATTCCATTCATTCATTATCTATACAGCTTATCCTGGGAGGGCATTAAGGTTAAGGTGACTCCCAGCTGATATTGTGCGCATCAAAAATTCCATTTCAATGGAGAATCAGTTACATCCAACCATGACTTGTTCACATCAGCCTCACCACACATAGACCACTGACGCACTGCTCCCTTCATTCATTATTGATACTGTCTTAGATATTAAGTATTACAACCTGAGGGTTGGGTATATTTGTACTGTATTTTACTTGTATTATACTAACAGTGTAAAACTTGTTTCAGTGTGATGTTCCAATAGATTACAAACAAGCTAAATCAACATTAGCTTTGAGCACTTACCAACATAATCGTGGTGGCCAGTGCTCTTGTTTTGTCACACATCCTCTTCAGCTGCTTGACTGGCCCCATCAGAAACATGGTGCTGGAGAGCAGGGGCCAGATGTGTCACCATGGAAATATGAAATACTTTGCTACTGTGATTGGACAATATGACTGAACATTATAATGAGATATTGATGATTATCAGGATAAATGTCACATGATCATACTATTATTGTGTTTTCATCGATTTTCATATTATTTAACTCTAACTTACTTTTACATTTTGATACAGATTTTGTTGTAAAGTGAATATTCTTCTGACATTGGGGCTCTTACTAAAATTAAAATTGAAGTTTCATTGTGCACACCAACCTGCCCAAGGCACATATGTTTCCAAAAGTGTAAAAGACGATGAAGAGCGTGAGTCCAATCCTGGGGAGGAAGAGCATGCACACTCCCTGCAACACAGACAGGACAGAGAAGCCTGCGGGTCACACATTATGAATCCGAAAGCATGTTTCCATCCGTCAGCTGCAGCAGCCCGAGCAACAACAGGCCCGTGTTGGTCAAAGAAAGAACGGCACTGTCTCCGCATTCCTCAGAGCGAGAAGAACCAGTAAGGTCACCTCCACCTGAGGCCTTCCTCATAGCACAGAGCAGAATCAGAAACACACCCGGGGGTAGATCACGACAGATAAGTGGTGCGACTAAATACATAAGACCATTAAAATTCATGAGCTAGGACAGCAAACGCTGATTTACATTAAGATATGTTTATGGATGAGTTACTGGTAATTGCAGTGGGATGGTGACACACTAAAGAAACGCTAAGATGAGACTTCATTGTACCACAGAGATAGAAAAACAAACCTTGGCCTTCAGCTCTATTTTGGCCAATGATTGTTATTCTTCATTTTGACAGACTGTATCATTACGTGATTATATTATATATTATTATATATATTATATATATAAAAAGAGTGATGGTCCCAGGAATGGCTGCACTGTGATATTGCCGTTACTGTGGGTTACCGTGTATCCTGAGTTACGGGCCGATCACATGCACATCCTTACCAGCACCGTGCACGCGCCGCCCACCACAAAGCAGCCGATGAAGCCTTTGATCCGCGTGGGCCAGCTCAGAGTGGAGGCTTCGTTCACTGTCTGCAGGAGCAGGGACAGAGCCGGGGACAGAGCCGGGGACAGGTGAATGTGCTGAGATCACAGTGTCAATGATGTCAGCTACACCTGCGGATCATTTTTACCTCCAACACGGTGCGATCGTCTCTCCGCGCCTCCTCGCCGCTGAGGACTGACTTCAGTTTATCCATCACCGAAGATCCTTCAAGTGCACTGAGGTAAGAGAAAGCTTGATTTCCCGCAAAGACGAAGACAATGCGCAGTTTCCCTATGAGCAGTGATGAAGAGGACCAGCGTCACATTTCATTTAGAAGCAGCTCACCTGGGCAGGTGTACCACTTCCGGTGTGTCACACCTGAGCCGCACAGCAGCAGGAGGTCTCACTCTGATCTTTTTTGTTTTTCTTTTTTCCTGAAACGGATAAAAGTGTATATGAAAAATAAACCGTTGTTGTTTAGACTAATCTTACATATTTAGCATAATTATTGTTGAGTTGATTCCTAAATAATATCTATACTTTTTAAACTTAATACAACTTTTTCTCTATACAATAAAATGTCATAGTGGTAGAAACTCAGATCATCCCCAGAAATGATTTTGATTAGAAATATAGTTTTGAAGAAATCACTTGTGCAAAATGACCATTACTCGTCTTTGTAATTGCTAGTCTTCTCTCTCCCATGTGGAAATCACACGAATATGCTTGTTTACACTTGTGCAATGATATGTGTATTTCTTAATATTTTATTGATAAAATATTAAAGTTACAATATAATCACCAGAAGCTGGAACAATATCAACAGGGATTTCACAATTAACATTTGCAGAAATGTAAGACGTCTTCGTCCAAATAAAAGATCTTTGTAGGCGCCTGTTGCCAGTGCTGCAGGGTGTGTTGTGCTGTTGGGATGGGCAGGAGGAGCCAGTGAGAGAAAATGGCGAGCTGCAGCTGGGTTGATGATGTGATTCACGAGTGATCATTTGGTTTATAGGTAATGTTCTGAGCAAAAGGTCCATACACACAAGACACCATTTAAAATGTATCCACACTGAATAAACAAATATATATTTATAACAACAACAATAATAATTTAGTCCATGTTCATCCCAAAGGGTAGAAATCAAACATAAATAATATATTGTTTGGCTTTGGGTTCAACTCACATGTGACTCAATTTCCTATCTCATTTTACTTTCAAGTAATGTACAGTATGCTGTACTGATGCTGATGTCATCACTGTTTTCACCACAAGGTGGCACTACTGAACACCAACATGTCTGACAATGTTTGGCTTGTCAAATGAAAAGCACTCAATTGATAAAAAAAAGATATGACAATCTAATGAATGAGAAAAGAATATGGCAGAATACATGCAAAGTAAAACAGATAACTCCCGTACACTGTTCAGCCAGGATGATGTCTGGGAGGCATTGCAGAATTCAAAAATGTATCATATAATCTGTATATGTTTTTTTTTAACAAATTGTCAAGTTAATTTTGTCCACCATCAATTAAGATATGGACAGTAAAGACGTATTGAATTCTAAAAGCCATTGATGAACAATAATAGTAAGAACACTTGATTAAATAAGGCGGAGGTAGGATATATTTCTTAAGTAAAGCACAGATCCTTGTCTTTTTCTTGCTGGAATGCCTTGCTTCCAGCTGCAATGCTGCAAACGTTATATCCCTGATTCCACTGTGATGTATATGAATCACTGTGACGTAGAACAACAACAGTCCTCTTCATAAAATCTCATCCTCCGACTCTGGGTCCCTCTCTCTGGGCTTCAGGAGTCCCATTTCCATGGGAGGAGTCCTCCTCAATCTGGAGCGAACCCCGCTACAGAGAGAGCACAACAAACAACGGACCTGAGAATGTGATGACACCAAGAGTCGATCAAACTTCCAAATGCATGAGCAGCAGCTCATAGGCTGTCCGGTATGGAGAAGGCTCTCACCAGCTGACAGCGCAGTGCAGCAAACCCACGACGAGCATGGCAAAGGCGAGGTGCCACGAGTAACACATGGTGATGAACATCATGTTGTTGTGATCCTTCATGTCCCACTCGGGGCCACTGGGAGGGTACAGCACAAAGCCGATCTGTGTCCAAAGAGAGGGTCGTGTCAACAAGTAAAAACCACGTGTCTTTGTAAATCAAAGTTCAGTGCCTTGTTTGGAGGAATTTGAAGATGCAGTGAGTTCAAAATTGAGACCTCCACCACCACTGAGTTCTGCTCACACACTAACATGTACACGTACCTGCCAGAACCAGGTGCCCTGCAGGACAGTGAGGCTGCACCGCACCAGCTCCAGAATGACGTTGCCTCGGTGGAAGACCTCCAGGAAAGCAACAAGGGCCCCCCCAAAGATGGCATAGAGAAGCAGCTGATGAACATGGACGTCCAGCATAGTTCTCCCATGGAGGTGGTAGAAAAAAAGAAATCCTGCAACAGCAAAGGAAAGTCACTACAGACAAATTGAGAACATAAATAACTCAAGCGATCGTTAGTAGGAAATAATATCTTCATTACCTTCATTAAAGAAAGCGATGGCCAGCATTAACCTGTCCAGAGCCAGTGGGACCGCCTCTGTGGTGTGGATAATCAGAGACACAATTCCAGCCAAGCCGAAGAAGAGGTACATGGTTGAATGCTGCCAGTTCATCAGATGTTCCCAGTGTTTCTCTGCAAAGTCGTACAACTGGAGCCTCGGTCCATTTGCAAAAAACTGCTCTGCCAGCATCCCTGCAGGACATGGCAGAATAAACTAAGTTCTTCTCACTCACAGACGTGTGTCCTATATGGAGTCTGCTTACCAAAAAAAGAGAAGAAGACTGTGACAGAGCTTTCAAGGAGCTCCAGGCGGCGCTGCGAGGCTCGGCTGGCGAATCGGGTGGAACCTACATTCTTGTTCCTGCGGGTGGCGTGCCAAAGCGAGTACTTCGCCGTCCACCAGAGCCCAGCAACCAGGAAGAAGCTCCCAGGGAGAGCGTGGCCCTTGAAGCTTCCCATCACAGCACCTGAAGTGTGGGAAGAAACAGATCTATAAGATGTCGTAATGAAGTAAATGCCTTTGCTGATTTTTTTTTCCCAACATGAACTCCTGTGACAATGTGAGTGTTCCATTTAAGATTAAAGTGTCAATAAAGGGCAGCACCCTAACCCCCCCCTCAACATAGATGGGAATGCAGACAGGAGCGTGTCGCGTACACAGCTGGAAGGCAACAGGCCTTGTGTCCTCTGTCACGCTAAAATGTTAGTGCAGATGAACTGGCTACAGTCTCCACTGATATGTGTAACAGGTCTCTTTAGGCCTGATTGACTGACTACAGCCCTGTTCCATAACTTCTAGTAAAAATGAAAATCTTGGAGCGCCTCGTGTGTAAAATCCCCTGTGGTCAGCTCAGACCAGCACCCGTTTGCATACTGGACGAATTGAATGGGTCTGTGGAGGATGCTGTGTCACTGAGAAGCCCCTGACACCTACACATGGGTTCTCTTTGAGAACTACTCTGCTTTCAATTTAATTTCACCAAGACCTTATTCAGTTGGGATCAGTCACAGACTCTTTCTGTGATTGCATAGAACACAGACAGTAAAGATGAACAACACAGTCTGGTTCAACTGAACTTCACATTTTGACTCTGTTCAAAATGTTCAGATTTGCTGACAACACAACAGCGGGTTGACCCCATGCAACGATGAATCAGTCTCCAAAACTAAATAGCTGGCGGGTCCCTTTCAAAGACATAGGAAGTCTCTCTCACCACTGGCCATCACAATCTGGAGATACAAAGAACAACAGTCTGCTCCTCTCTGAAGTGGGATGTATCCGCATCCTTTATTTATAGTCTATGATTAAACAAACAAGATTATTTTAACTCATACACTTCACAGTTTGGCATGTGTTTCCTGTGTGTTTTTCCAGCACTCTGGGTGTTTACAGTATTTTCATGCCCCTGACACGAGAGGAAGAAACAAGAACCTGGAGGGGGGGGTGTCAAGGAGTGGCTGCAATTTAGTTGAAGACCATAATAAGGCGTAATTACTGTGTGAGAGCTGGCAACAGGCCTTCAGCTGACCTCTGTAAAGTGTGTCTAGACGCGGACGGAGCGTTAGAGTGTGAAGAGGCTTTCACCTTTACCTTTAAACACGTGAACCTGTGTCCCTCAGAGCACTGTACAACAGAGCCGTTCCCTTCTCAGGTGTGACTCTGATCACATGATCTCCTTTGTAATAATTAGCCATCATTTCCTCAACAGTGAGATGTGCACATGATTGATGTGTGCAATGATCTCTGGCTGCGGACCATTCTGTCATCGTCTGTTTGCGCCTCCATTCTGCCCAGGGAACAGATGTATGCCCAATCAAAGAGAAGAAAGTGATTGATTATTGATTCATAATTGCTCCCTCTGCTATTCATTGTGTTTCTGTCTCAGGGTTTCAGTGTAAATATGAGAAGCGCAGTCATATACCTGCTCAACTTTAGCCTTCTGTCATTAAATAACGCTTGCTAAACTCTGAGAGAGCAAAGCGGGGGGCAGGCATCAATGAGCAGGGAATTTCAATAAGGTGCCTGGATGTACTTTCCTTTGTGATGGAGATGACGGGCAGCGTTCTGCCCGGCAACAAAGGGAACCTTTTGAAGGACGACACACGATGCAGGCAGATTTTTTCAGATGCTGAACTGAACTCCTCGCGCATCCTCTCCAAATTGGGGAAAACACTTCGGTCGCCATGGTGACCGCTCCATCATGTCCCTGGAGTGCAGTTGGACGACCATCAAGTGTCGCACTGATTAATCAACATCTGCGCGTTGTTGTCTCCAGATTCAGTCGCTCACACAGGGAAACACCCAACAGTCCACCATAAGTGGCTAAGCTGGTGGACGTAGCTGCACAGTGATGTGTCCAAGGGTATCAGAGGACATTTAGGATGAAAACACTGAGTGAATGACTCCATTTTGAGTTGAGTTGTCAGCGCCTGTGATCACTTGGATACCACGCGAGCGGTACAGAGGCATGTTAGTTTTCTTCAGTTGTTTTATTACGTCTGAAGTCTCAGTCGCCATTTACAGTTGTTCCATAGTGACCTCTTAGTTCGTGGACTCAAACACGTCAACCACCAGTGATGTGTTAAAGTGAATTTTCACTTGAAGAACTTTCAACTTGTCCAGTAATACCCCTTTAACTCCAGCAGTGCCCATCGAGACCTCTGACCTGTTAGTGAGTTTTTTACTGTCGTGGCAGCTTTAAGTAAATTGTGTGAACAGTGATTTTAGTTTATGGAACCGTCTCTGCAGTAAAGGGGGAGGACTGACACCAATAATCATCTGTATTGTATTCTCACATACGATCAGATCATCTTTAGATTCTGAATAATCAACATACATCTCTGTCCATGGTGTAGATATTTCGTTTAGGAATACGTTTAAAAAGCTGACCTCGGCAGTTTTAACCTGAACAGCAACTTTAATACCAGAGCAAGATCATAAAGAAATTATTTCTAAGGAGTACCGTGTGAACTCTTTCGTCTTTGCCAAGAAAGAACTGAAAAGATTTGCATACTTACAAAGCAAAACTCATGTAATGCCCTAAGATGAGGGGACTGAGATGCATTTTAATGTGCCCTCGACTCTAAAATGCAAAGACTGCAGTTCAAACGCTTCAACACGATTCACTTGAGTTGTACAAGCAGCAAAAGCAGATGAAGCCAGAGCAGCCTGGGGATTCCTGAAGAGCAGAGAGCAAACGAGGGGGTCTTACCCAGTGTTTGTTAGAGGAGAGGAAAAGTTGCGGAGAGTAAATTCATCCAGGGAAATCACAGCATCCTCCTCTGGTCTTCATTGGAGATCGCGGTCAGATGTGTTATGATCGTCAGTGAGATGAGGAGTAAACATCAGCTGTGTGTCTCCTCCGGGCCTCACACTGCGCTGCCTCAATTTTTCTCATTTTTCCGACTCCAAACACTTTTTTTTTTTTTTTAACTCCACCAGTAAACTCTCCCATTGGGTGACTAGTGGGAGCAGGCGTCACCGAGCTGCGCGCTGATTGGCTGAACCTCACGTCAGTCCCAGGTGTCCACGTGTGCACTTTCACTCCGCCTGGATCCCTCCCCTTTATATACAGTCTGTGGTCCTTCCCTCCGCGGCGGAAGTGGTCCCGGTCTCTGTCCAGCGTAGGCCGGGCCCGGGACGAGAGCTCCGGCACGTACACCGCCCCATCCCCCCGTCCCCCCCCAGTCCTCAGTCCTCTGGCTCCAGGTCTGATGAGTCAATCACAGTCCAGTGAGAGTCAGCTGGACAATAACTGTCACATTCATTGGATGAAGTCAACAACCAGCAAAGACAACAGGAAATAAACTGTTTATTGCTGAGCACATGGTGATATTAAATCCCCTGGATCAAACAGCCAACTCTGTTTCTACTTTTTCTTTTTTTCAAAAACCATGAGTATTGTCGTTTCTGGCCTTTTTGTCTTTCTGCAGTGAGATGATTTAAACATGAAAGCATAATTAAATTTGATGACGAATGTGAAGAACCTAGTGAGACACATAAAACTAAGCGTGCGTTGAATCAAAGCAAACCACCGTGAGGGTGTGTCACATACGAGTGTCTTTATTGAAGACCAAACAGTCTGTGAGCGACAGTGAACAGCTCTGAAGGCCCATGCCACGTGTATACGCTATATTTATCATATTCTGTGCTGTGCTTTTGGCAGAGTGAAGCTCCTCTACAAAGATTTTAATCATTCTTGCCCTTGAGAAAAACTTTTCCAATGAAGTAAAGTAACAAAATATTGAAAAGGTCACATGAAAGACGAAGAGTCTAGGAGCCAAATCTGTAACCCACAGAGGAGATAATAAGTAAAAAGAACCTCAATATTCCTCAGCTAAATTTGACTATTCCTAATAAACATTATCTGCAGTGTTTTAGCAGATTGACCTTGGTTTGATACAAACCAAAGCCAGACCTTTATTCACTGATTAGTAACTGAATTATATACATACTTACTGTTGGTAGATTTAATTACAACAATTTAGTAAAGTTATGTGCATGTCGCCGTGTAACACACACTATAAACTCTCATTAGACAATGCATGTGGATCAGCAGCACAGACAAGGCAGGGAGATGGAACAGTTCACCCACTCTCAGATCTGTCCATTATATCATTAAACTTCAGCTTGGATCTGCAACACATTGGAAATCCCAATATTCAGCACACTGTTGACACTCTGAAGGAGCCGCCGAGCACCTCTAAAAGTCACTAATTAACCACATTTCATTTGTTTTTGTGTAAAAACTCATTGGCATGTCTATTACAAAGCTGATGGTGGACAATTTCCTTTTTGTTGGGACTAGTTGCTAGGCAACAAAGCAAGAAACTTGTGCACGTGGGGGAATTTATTATCTTAGGACAAAGACTAACTACTTTCCATGTTAAGTTAAACTTAAATCAGGTTTACATCTAACAGACAGAGTCTCTGCGGCAGCACTGTTCACCTGCTCATCATTCATCTTAAATATAATGATAGATATACATGTATGATAAATTGTGTGTGTGTGTGTTAAAGTTGGTTAAATTAAACAAAAATACAAAAACAATCAAAAAAGACAATTTTATTGAATAATTTTAACTTATAACAAATACAATGCATTGCACCATATTTCATGGGTGGAATCCAGAGAAAAAGACAAAAACATCTTATTTTTATATCATAAACATTGTGAGAACAAATGACAATAATATAATCTCATATTAACTTGCCCAGTGCAGAATGTTATGAATCCCTCAGGCCATTTTTTTCATCCCAGTAGTTTAAGCAGAAGGACTGAGGTGCGGTGGAGGTCATGGGGTCAGTGGGTCACATGCAGACATGCAGCCATGGAGGGGCCGTCACGGGATATTGGTGCGGGACGAGGACCAGTAGAGAGGCTGCGGCATTGACACATGGACACGACATGTAGGACAAGTCTGTTTCTTCCACAGCCACTGCTCCATGCACTGAAACACAGTTCAAAAGATTCAAAAGTTGAAACAAATTTTCACACAAGCTGAATAGCAAGGACTTACACAGGCATTGATTTCCCTCACTGATGCCAGGAGGTTGTTTCCAATGTGTTGGCCTACAGTAAGCGAACGCACGACATGCCAGCTCGACGCTGACCTGCCCCTGAGCTGTGTCACATGTTTTTTAATCTACTGACAAAAAGCTGTTAAACTGATAAAAAAAAAAAAACAACAAATTTTCATTTTAAACACAACAGAATACAGCATTTGAAATAAGACTGAACACAAAAATACACAGCAATTAAAATTACATTTCTCTTACAGGTCCTGGGACTCTCATAAACAGCTATTGAATATGCTAAATGAGACACTTGAGCAGTTTGGAGATTTTTAATCCTTACCCTTTTACAGATTGATTGACAAATAGCTGTGTCATGAACGAAGGACCAGTATATCAATCATGAATGGCACAAATATTTTATACTTGTTATGTAACACACGGAGGCACAAATTCTTTGCCAGTGTGAAATTAACATCAGTTATTCAAGCTAATTCAAACAGGAAACCTAAGCACTGATGCTTCCATAAACCAAGAAAGTTTTTCGAATAAAACAACCCAGAACGTTTTTTGTATATTGTATATTTTGATGTTATACTCTGGATCCTCTTGGAAGGGCTTTTTGGAATAGGTTCCCATGGGGCAGCTTCACAGTCAAGACCCTGAGACCTGACAAGCTGAACTACCAGAGTGTCAGGAGATCAGCCTGATGTTTGGGCCATGGCTTCACATCCTCTTGTTCTTCACCTCCTTCCACAGAACAATATCAGCGATGTCTCCGCAGGGAGAGTTGACGACGGAGGGCCGGCTGCTCCTTCTCCGTGTAGATTGGACCGTCGGCCGACTTCCTCCTCTCGTCCGAGAGTCTCCTCACCTGAGACGCTGCTGCCTCGCTGCTGCTGCTGCCGTGGGGCCGGCACTGCTCTAACCTGCGAGCCGCCTTCAGCCCCCACCAAACAGAGACATCGCGATCAGTTCGCTCTTCATATCACTTCACGTCATGCGTGTCCAGGAAGAGAGCGGCCTTCATGCACCAGGGTTATCTGAGATCTGGCATGCTGGGACTTGAGGGAATAAGTGACGAGGCCTCTGCAATGAAGGTCAGGGTGAGGGGAACACGTACAGGCAGTCAGACTCAGGGGATGTTTTTACCTCTTTGTGGAAACGGTGTGTACAGTGCAGCTCTTGTAGGCCTCCGTTCTTACGTACGTCGTCGTAACAGATCAGACACAACCTCTCATCACCGTTCTGTAGAGGAAACCAAGCTTATAAACTATATAGAATACAAACCGAAGTGGTGATCACAGTTAGACATAAAATGTATAGATGACTATGAGCTTTTGGGACATGTCAACACATTAAGTAATACACCTTTTAAATCCCTCTTTAATCTTTAAGAGCTTGATAATGCCCCGTTAGTGAAAGACAGAGCCTGATTTAACCTGCTGTTAAATGGATCATCTACATCGCTCTGGGCTCAGGGGACTGCTGCAGCTCACCGGAGACATGGCCTTCTTATCACGGACATGGAGTCTCTTCTCGAACGACTCTGTGAGCTCCGGGATGGTGGTGATGCGGTTTTCTGGGATGGCGGTCTTTGGGCGGCTGTTGTCGTCCGAAGAAGCCCGGCGAGCCCTCTGGTGGGGCCTGACCTCGGCCTTCCCCTCTCCTGCTTTGATGTGGCTGGGGGAGGCGGCCATCGTCGCCGCATGGAGCCTGCTCAACTTCATGGCGTCTAACTGAGACTGTGGATCGCACAGAGTGTCGGTCAACAAGTGTCATTGGAACTCTTACACTCTTCCTATGATTGCAGAAAATGCACTGAGAGCCTATGAGAGCACACAGCTCTGCTGAGCTTCTTTCTGTGAGTGGGGTTAATCAGTCACTCGCTAATATCCTTAAGTAACATGTTAGTGAAGCGTCAGCCTAATTATAGTATGGACTGAGGCCAGTTCATTTAGATTTACACAACAGTGATAATCTGATTGTTGCTCAGGTTTAAAATAACTGGGAGGTGAATATTCTGCTGTGTTCTGCTCACAGATGATTTACTGCCGGATTGTCCTGTCCTGAATTGTAGTGGTTTTACTCTGGAGCCAAGAGATAAAGCTTGGCTGAGAACTATGAAATAACTTTGTGATTTAAAACGTGGTGCAGTGGAGCAACAGAAAAGTCCACCAGTGTGATCATGACAGTGGTGCGCTGCTCCTCATCTAGATTTGCACCAAAACTTTAAAGGCTGCTTCCCCCGACTAATACCACACTCTTCCACCAAATTATGCAGAAATCTCTCCTGCATATTTGTGGAATCGGGCTGACGAACAAAGAACTAACATCAACAATCAACAATAGAAAAGAAAGGCATGATTTTTAATTCTTGAATGTTGAAATTGATGTACGTAATATATCTGTGTGTGTGTGTGCTCAGTTTTTACAGTTGTGGATCAGCTGACATTGTTGTTGTGAGATTGGTTGAGGACATCATATTACTGAGCACAATAACAGACCTACATAGAGCTCATACCAACTTGTGGGCTGTCCATGTACATACAAGGGGATGGGGGGAGTATATATACAACCATTAATCTGCTGCCGTTGTCTTGTGAAATATAATGTAAATACATCACGCTTTCTTTATGCATCGACCTTAGTCTATAAATATACCGTCTCTGTCTGACTCTCAGCACTTTTTTTATTTATTCTAATAAATATAAAAAGATGCAGTATTTTCTTTTAAGTTTAAAAACCAAATATAATGTGGTCAGACATTCCAGAAATGGAATGAAATGGAAAGTGTGTGTCTGCTGTTAACCTCGGTGCAGATGAATGAAACGCTGTCTGTCCTTACCACAGTTGGGAGGGATGCTCTTCGATCAGCTTGTATTTTCCCAGGTCTTCTGAAGCTGTGTTTTCTTTCTCTAGAGTGTCCGCCCTCTGCTCCGTGACCCCAGTAACTACTCATCCATTTTGTAAAGTTCCCATCGTCGTCGTCGTCATTGTCCATAATGATCGCAGGCAGGAGCCTGAGAGACATGGTGGACAGGAGCGTCTCTGTGCAGCCCGTCCCTGTTCAACAGACGAGAGTGTGTGATCCCAGCTGAGTGGGACGACACAGGGTAAGCAACACAGAGCTGACCTACTAAGCTCCTCACTTACTGACCGCCCTACTACAACTAAGGTAACTTACTTCAATTAGATCCCCCTGGTGCCTGGAGCGCAGTCGCTGCAGTTGTGTTATTCTTGGTGGATCCAGAAATACATGGCAGGGCTTTTGCTCAGGCCTTAAATTAGCGAATCCCTTGCAGTGTATGAGATGTTAGTAATAGAAAGTAGAAATGATGGTGATGAGAATAAACAGGGAGGCAGGGAGGGATGGTATTTGGCACTGGGTGGTCACAGCTTTTAATCTTTCCATTACAGTCATGGGCCTGAGGGTAGACAACTGAAACTCCAATTTCCCCATACTTTCCACTCGCTGAGTACATCAAACCTGTCAATATTTATGGAGTGCACGCATCTGTCTGCCACTGTGCACTGTGAGCCCGAGGCTTGTGCACTGCAGGACAGAGAGGGAGCGTGGCTAATCATATTTTCTTGTTTTTGTTTTTAAGAAGTGCTTTTAAATTTTTACATATTGTTTTAAAAATAACAATATGTAAAATATACTTTCACTTGAAATACTTTCAAGTGAGAAATCCAACTGTACAATGCAAATACAAGCAATTTGAACAAATTAGTCAAACACACATGTTGTTGACTTGGACAAGACCATGAGGTTCAATTTGCTAGCATGATAAGGAGAGTGCTTTGCTAAAGACTCAAGAATAACAGGCTGTAATGGAGATGCTATTTAAAGTCACACAATCCTGTTATCCCACCTGTCTGATCCTACTATTTATTACGTTTCATTATGTCACCATTAATCATGTGCTTTCTATCCGTTATGCAATTGTATGATATAACTAATGGGAAACGCTTAAGGTGAAGCATTTTGCAGATTCAAATTCTGCTCATTAGCCCAGAGTTAGCCCTGAGGCTCTGTAATCCAGACACACATTGTTTTCAGATACTCTTGCTTCTTTGTACTGTTGCCGCAAACCTCAACTGAGAACAAGATTACACAAATCTACCTTTTTCCACCGACTGGAGCTTAATTCATACCACACATGGCTCTTCACATGGTAGACAATCATCAAGTGGCAGGGCCCAGAACTAAGCCAGGCTGTGCTAACAATAGCAGACATGTATAACAGGAACAACAGAGATGGGGTTGGGAATATTATTATAACCTCCATCAGAAGGATTTTCACCGTTCTGAAGTAACGACATCTGCCAGGTTATTCTAGGTTAGTTAATATATCCACAGTACAAGGTTATGTTCATCACGTGTTTTTGTTTTGAGGAATTGATTTTTCTTTTCACAACAACAAGCCACTGCAGAATGTGCTGAATGTGGACAAATCGAAACATACACATGTCAAATATTTCACTTTGAATATACAAATATAAGTCTGGAAACTGTATTTTTTAACCTGTTCCAAGTCTTGAGCAGACTGAAAGAACAGTAACCTGCAAGGACAGCGCTCCTTCCTCTGTTCCCTACAGCTGACTTTGAAAACTGTTCAGTGCTGGTCACTGTGTGAGGACAGACGCCCCGGGTGCACAACAAGCATCCTGGCTCCAGACAGACCAGCACTGGGCTCTGACATGGGACTGGGATACAAACACACAGTGAGTCACACGCACTCTCGCAATCAAACTACAATGGTGAATCCACATCGATCAGGATAAAATGAAGAGTGATGGTGTATGGGCTGAAACCCAACACACAATCCAAACAGATAATAGCCTTGGGTATTGAACAAGTAATGTATGTAAGTACATTACATGCATCACAGAGCTTGGTTTTGATGGAAGCAGTTGGTATTTTCCACCATAAAAAGCAGACATCCAGAGGTAGATATGTTGTCTTTAATCAGCTCAGTGTTTCTGTACAGCACAAGAGTAACGATACATTCAACAGAACAGAAAGAGCAGCACTGCCCCCTAGTGGCTGCAGTTTTTATATTCAAAGTTTCTTCAACTGTTAAAATAAAGTAACATTTAAACCATTGGCATTACAAAAATACTCAGAGTAATTAATTCACTCAGGCTATTATTGTTTTTATAAACACTGCCATTACCGTCCTTGTTTGTGTCAAAAAGGCAACTAAATGGACAAAGAATAAAAGGAACAGAGGATGAGACAAGAAAGGATAAAAGGAGAGCAAAGAATGAAAGGAAAGGAGAGTAGAAATAGAGGATGCCCTGAGAACAAGTGACAAAATGGAATGAAGTAGGTGACGGTAATGGAACTATGAACCAAATCTGACAGTAAATAATTTGACTGCCAACATTCTACTGGTATATTTACAGACACGAGTCTCCCTATTAAAACCAGTCTTGTATAAAATAATTAAAATTAAAAATGATTTAATGTGAATGTTCTTAAACCGCAGGTCATATTTCTCCCAGCGTTTCTGAGGGGCTGTTCGGAACTACAAAACATCCAGAGACCCGAGGTTTGTCCGCCAATATCCCATGATTCCTCGCGGTGCCGTCTCGGTGCAGTGGAAGACGAAGAAGAAGAAGAAGTGTGCGCAGCTCACGCTGTTTCCTGCTGTTGCTGACAGGCTAGTGGCTCACCAGTGCTCGGTTGTAGATCATGGCCGCTTCTAAGCCGGTGGAGCCGCAGTCCGGGACGGGGCTACCCCGCTGGCAGCTGGCCCTGCTCATCGGGACTCCCATCGTGTTGGGAGTGGGGGCGGTCTACCTGTGGAACCGCAGCAGGACGAAGGAGAGGAAAGGCACCGGGGAGCGGAAGACACCAGAGGGCAGCGCCAGCCCCGTGCAGGGCCAAGACGGCGCAGCTCGAGCGAACCGGGAGCAGGAGAACATGGTAACGTCCCCGGTGCCTGAAGGCTGCTCGAGCGCCCGCTGCCACCACAGCGGACACTGTGTTAGCGTGACCGTGTGATGCGCGCGGTTTAACGTGGACGCCTGTCAGTGCCGTAGTGCTACAGTCAAGGACACTGACCGTTACCGACCGCAGCACTGACGGCGGCTCCCACAGTAAGGCCGACTGCTACCGCGATAGCTGCCGGCTCATTCGTGGAAGATTAGCCTATTAGCTGCTAGCCAGCTGCCCTTTTCACAGAGCTAGGTTAGCACGGTGAAATGCTAGTGTTTCATACTAGCAGTATACACCTGTAGAGGAGGATTCGGTGACATGACCGGTCAGCCACGCGGGGAACATATGGAAACAAAATGACGCTTGTGAAACGAGCGTCATTTGGTTAGCACATGTTTCAGGGCATGCTAGCTTGGAGGGGAAGGCAAGTGTCGTTTCAAACAGAGGCAGGATCACTACGGTGCAGCTATCAGTGTCTGCCTTTACTTTCACTTTGCGCTGTCATGCCCCAGAAACAAACAACTGAGAGTCTGCCCAGAGACGGTTACTCACTGGAAGATTATGTCTGCAGCTCAGAGTCCATCAGTCCAGAATTACAATAGAACACTTGATTCTGTGGCAGAACTCACGTGTTTTGAGAACAAGAGTTGCGAAGTGCTTCTGCTGATGTTCCGGCTTTGTAAGACCTCCTTGTAGCAAAGAGGAGATTTTGTAGTGGTCAGATTACATTACACTATTATAACATTGTCACTTTAATGGAATTTACTCCTGCACACACTTCACTCAAAAGCCTATAAGATGCAGAGTTAGAACTTTGTTATGCAGAAAAATGTCATTTTAACCCTTAAATCCTTGATGTCTCTCTCTCTCTCTCACTCTCTCTCTCACACACACACACACACAGAGCCCTTTGGATCGGGCCCAAGCGGCAAAGAACAAGGGCAACAAGTACTTCAAGGCTGGAAAGTACGAGAACGCCATCCAGTGCTACACAGAGGCCATTGCCCTCTGTCCCACAGAGCAGAAGGCTGATTTGTCCACATTTTACCAGAACAGAGCAGCAGCCTATGAACAGCAGGTTAGCTCCTCCTTGATTTATTCTGTGCTGACATTGTTCAGATACAATAAGTATCACAAAAGATTGATTTTCCATGTAGTTAATCTGTGTGTAAAAATGTTTCCAGTAAGACTTGAACATCTGTCATCTATTTGTAAATGTTTATGCAATGGGTGCATGTAGTTTACTGTAATGTGTAACTGAAACTGAGTGACAGCTAAATAGTGAGTGAATGTGAAAACTGTGTCTATTCAGGTGCTGCAAAGCACCGGTTTTACTCATTATCAGGACCAGAGCTGTTCAATTTCAAGCTATTGGTTGTGATAAAATAAGCAAATGAATGGTCTGAGTTTCTGCGGCACCTTCTCTGGGTAGTGGACAGGGCCCTGGGCCCCTGTAGAATCTGATGCACATACTTTGTATAAGCTAATTGGTGTATAACTGTTTCAGATGAAGTGGACAGAAGTGGTACAGGACTGCTCCCAGGCTGTGGAGCTAAATCCACGCTACATCAAGGCTCTGTTCAGGAGGGCCAAGGCTCTGGAAAAACTAGACAACAAGAAGGAGTGCTTAGAGGGTGAGAGGCTCATCTTTCGTCTAAAGCTGTGAATGATCAAAATTGGCCCGACCAAATGTGTGATGCTTATTGCCAGTTGGTTTTGTTCCCCCCCAGATGTCACAGCCGTGTGTATTCTTGAGACCTTCCAGAACCAGCACAGCATGCTGCTAGCTGACAAAGTGCTGAAGCAGCTGGGGAAAGAGAAGGCCAAAGACAAATACAAGGTAATTATCTACTTTTCACATTTCTTTTTACTTTGTTCCCCTTATTTGTCATAAAAAGTTTATGGTTTGAAAATCTCTCTTCCATAGAACCGCGAGCCGATGATGCCTTCTCCTCAGTTCATCAAGTCCTACTTCAGTTCATTTACTGATGACATCATCTCACAGCCTCTGCAGAAGGGAGAGAAGAAAGATGAAGACAAGGACAATGAGGGCGAGGCAGCTGAGGTCACTGAGAGGTCAGATAATATTTACTTTTTTGGTAACTACAATGGTGCATGGAGAGTGCATACCTCCACCAACAAGAACAATTCCTTATCGAATTTTCTCTCCTTTTTTTTTTAGCTCTGGCTATCTGAAGGCGAAGCAGTACATGGAGGAGGAGAACTATGACAAAATTATCAGCGAATGCACCAAGGAGATCGAGTCAGGTGGCCGATACACCGCTGAGGCCCTGCTGCTGCGCGCCACTTTCTTTCTGCTCATCGGTAATGCTACTGCTGCTCAACCTGATTTGGATCGGGTAATCAACATGCAGGACGCCAACGTGAAGGTGAGGATGGCAGATTTGACCAACCTGGTTTTAGCTGAGATATGGAAAAAATATTTGTTTCGAATCATTGAAGGGCATGCACCACAATCCTAATTTACAGCCTGCTAACTCTTTGTAGCCAATGTTGAGGTTCCTTTGAATCTGCAGTTAATTCTTGGGATTCTAACATTTTAATGCACTTTGATTTAATAATTCTATACTGTGAAGATGGAACGCTTCAAAGTGATTGTTTTTCTTTCTTCCCAGCTACGGGCCAACGCTCTGATCAAGCGTGGAAGCATGTACATGCAGCAGCAGCAGCCTCTGCTCTCCACACAGGACTTTAACATGGCAGCTGAGATTGACACACGCAACCCTGATGTGTATCACCATAGGGGGCAGGTAGGAGGGCGAGGGCAAAACCTGTTTTGGCAACCTGTATGTTTGCACTACCTCTGCTGTAAAGCAAAAACAACAGTGGTCTTGAGATGGTGGCCATGTTATGCTTCATAACAAGTGTGCCATGTATTTCCACTCAGCTGAAGATCCTCTTGGACCAGGTGGACGAGGCAGTGGGAGACTTTGACGAGTGCATCCTGCTCAGGCCTGACTCTGCTCTGGCCCAGGCACAGAAATGCTTCGCTCTTGTGAGTTCTAAACCAAATATAAAACAAATTTTTAATATAATTTTACCTTGTATCCAAATTTGGACCCAAAATATCACTTTAGCTGAGTTTTTCTTTTTCTTTTGTTGCACAGTACAGACAAGCCTATACTGGAAACAACCCTTCACAAGTACAGACAGCCATGGACGGCTTTGAGGATGTTATCAGGCGGTTCCCTAAGTGCGCAGAAGGTTATGCTCTCTATGCTCAGGTATGAAGTCAAACAAGGACTATTTTATTATATTATTTATTTTATATTTGTTATTAAATATGATAACTTGGTTTTAGACCCTGAAGATGTTTTCAGTGTGATGATTTGTGTCCTTTTCAGGCTCTGACTGATCAGCAACAATTTGGGAAAGCAGACGAGATGTATGACAAGTGCATCGAACTGGAGCCAGACAATGCTACCACATATGTCCACAAGGGGTCAGCTTGAAGTTCATTCATGAATCAACTGACTTGTGTGGATGGAACATGTTGATAATAACTAACTGTGCTTGTCCAGGTTGTTACAGCTTCAGTGGAAACAAGACCTGGACTTGGGTCTGGAGCTCATCAGTAAGGCCATTGAAATTGACAACAAATGCGACTTCGCCTATGAAACTATGGGAACCATCGAAGTGCAAAGGTGAGATGTAACTTTTTAATTAAACCAGTCATAATATGTCATAATGATTTGCCTGAAGTAAACAGGGGATTCTCTTTTTCAGGGGGAATCTGGACAAGGCGATAGAAATGTTCAACAAGGCCATCAATCTTGCCAAGTCGGAGATGGAGATGGCTCATTTGTACTCGTTATGTGATGCAGCGTACGCCCAGACTGAAGTGGCCAGGAAGTATGGGCTGAAACCCCCAACACTGTAACTTCTCTTCCAGTTGATCATCAATCTCAGTCTTCATTGCTTAACCCTAACTGTGTTAAAATGCAACTTTCTGAGTAACTGATGTATAAAAGGGGGGGAGGGGGTACTAGCATATGACAAACAATGAAGAGCCCTACATATAAACAGTGTTTACATCACATCAAAAGGGTTCGTTAGGATGGAAGAGAAGGATTTGTATTCACTATCACAGCAAGCCTGTGATTAAGGCCTCTGTTATACTCGGTGGGTTTCGGGGCTGAGGGAGTGTTCTAAACCTACGCAGCCCTTAGCTGGTACTTAATTTGGCCCTTTTCACGACTCAGAGAAATAATAAGAGAAAATATCTGTCCTCTAGAGAGAAAAACATACATGAATGGTCATGTATGCCTGTCTAAATTAGTAGTAACTTAAAAATATAGGAGAATTAAACTGTGTGCAGTCTGTTGAACTGAAAAATGACATCAAGGCTTCTGTGCCACAAATCTGCAGAGAATACTGTGAGCTTTATATAGTTCTATTGGACTGTTCACTTAAGTTAATTTATGCTGATCTGAAGTGTTTTTGTCCAGCTACTTCCACATTGTAACTTCATCCTCATCAATCCTGAATGCAAGATTAAAATTATAGTCAAACATGTTATGTCTGTGTTTGTAATGCTGGAATTGAGCCCATAGTTGTGGGTCAACAGATAAGTTAGTTAAGCAAGTATATTTTTGTTTGTTTTGTTTTTTTAACAATGGGATTGCCTGTTTTCATTTTTATATACTTTGTGCAGCATGTTCACTTTATTAATAAATGTTAATGCAATGCTTGCGCTGTCTTGAACACTATGAAAACCCCAACTACAAGAAACTTTGGGCAAAACACTTTTGATTAGGAAAATTTAACAAACTGCTTTTTTGGGAAAATTATTTTCTTACTTCCTCTCGTGTCAGATTTCACAAGGGATTGTTGAATCAGTGTTTTTTTTTTTCCTAGCTCACCTTCATTGAGAAACACGAGTTTTTTTACTCTATTTAATTGTGAAAGGTTTATTTTCATGATTAATTTAGTTTCGTCTTTTGACAGGATAAACCATACAAAGGTGATTTTTATTCCTCTCTTCTTTTCAAATGATCTTTTCACAGCCCACGTCTTATTTTTTGAGCCTGCGTGCAGCCCTTAGGTTGTGTTGGTTTAGTGCATGATTTGGTTCTTATGTAGCATCTGTGCCCTGTGATAAATGGATGAATGTGCGTCGGGAGCTTTTTCAATTTTGAGAAGATTGAATCCCTCCTGTTGTTTGTGACATTCACTCATAAAGCAGCAGTAATGGCTACATGTCATTAAACATTTGGTAATGCCAAAGAACCAAATCATGCATTCTAGGTGCATCGGGTGAGAAATTATTAACGTAATTCAATTTGGAGGAAAAAGATTGCGAACTGGTTGTAACCTGATGCAAATTATCTGCAGGTATCCGGAAAATTCTGGTTGTCTGATAGAATCGGTGACGTGTGGTGACCAAAGTGAAAGAAAATATGAATCCTAATAAAGTTATAATTCCTGGAATGACTTACACCTCTGTTTCTTCTGGTTTACTTTTTATGGATGGAATGACTGCTAGATTCCAATGCACTGAGAACTCTTCATCTGTGAGTCAGTAAGACATTTGTTTTCATTTGAAATCAGAATTAATGAATCGCTATTACAGAGGATGGCTGAAGACAAGACAGACACAAATATAAACATCAAAATTAATAAAGTATTTAAAATAAGGTAAGAAGCACAGTAGTTTCAAATGGTGTGGCATTATTACAGAGATAAGTTGCAGGCCTATTTGTATTCTGTGTATATTCAACTGTATGTATTTCATTATAGTTCCCGATTAAACAGTGTCAGACAATGAATGTTCAGCATGGAGTTCTTCCACTTTAAAAGTAGTGCGTAAGTGTACTGCATTATGATTCAAATGTTGATAAGTTATGAAACCTGGTCTAAACGTGATGATTCAGTGTCCAGTTCTGTCTCCTCATGTTGGAATACCCATGGTGCAGCATGTCTGAGTCACCAACAATCTGCAGGTTCACTTATTAAAGCAGGAATGACAGTCAGCGGAGAAGGCTAGGAAGCGCTTATCAGTGACAGCCTTTTGCGACACTCCGGCCCTTTTAACGGCACTTGACGTGTCTCCATCAACACAACAATGGCGGACGCCGCGGAGGAAGCTCTACACGGCAGCTGGTGAGAGCTTTTGAACGGAGACGTTATTTCCTTTGTCAAACGCCAGTGTTGTCTTCACCTGACTCGATGTCACGCACAGCAGCTAAACGCGTGTGCGTGTTGTGAGTCTGCTCCGCTGACGACGGATGCTCCTTTTGTTCGGTACCGTTACTGTCCGGTAGCTAGCCGGCTAACGATAATTAGCTAAGTTGGTTGTGTTAAACGGCCGAGGCACTAAGACGAGCCAAGCCGAATATACGGCTTCTGGACAGATCAGCGACGACATGGGTCGTTTCATCAGTTTCCTTCTCTTGCCATTGGTCCACATTCGAAGTGTGACGACCAGTAAGCTAACATCAACTAGCTTGGTGGGTGTCAGTCGATTTCTCGGTTTTAAACGCAACCGGACCTCGGCCCCGCACCTCAGCTAACTCCGGTGGTCTGTCCTCATGTGCTGCTTTCAGATTTCTTCATGTTACACTGTGTGCTTATCAGTGAATACCTGCTGACATGTGAGGGGCTGTTAATACATGTCGGGATTAGTGTGGACGTAAGCAGTATATCCATAGTAAAGATTCCCCAGTGTTTCTGCTGACCACCTGTTAAATAGTCCTGTTGGTGTTCCGCATATTCTCAGGTGTTATTTAATGACGATGATGATCTATTACACCAAATATGTGACTGCCTATGATTAATGTATTCATCACATTTTGTGAGTCTGCATAAAGTCTGATTGATACAAGAACCAAGACACGGACCTCCTCATTTAAAGAGTGTGTGAAGTGATATTAACATTTTTGTAATATCAGCATATGTGTGCGCAACCCATTATACCTTTATGTGATAAAAACTTACTTCCTACAGTGGAATAGAGAAACATTTATACATCTCCCAGCATTTTCTGTCATGACTTGATACCAGAAAAGGAATAGCATGTATTATATACCTGGTTAAAACCAATTTTATTTCATGCATACTTGGTGGACATGGTTAAACCAGTGTGACTCTGCTGCCTCAGGGACCAGGATCTGGCTGATGCTCTGGATTCTGGTGGCTCTGACATGGAGATGGAGAGAAGCATCACCCAGGTCCAGGAACATTCAGCTCAACACAGAGCCAAGATGTGGAAGGTGAAGAGCAGGATATAATTATTCAAGCTAAAAGCATTTCCAATGTGACCGTTACTCTAGTTTCAAACTTAACTAGATCTACATAGTTTGTATGACTAAAAATCATGCTGTGACAGTGCCAGTTCCTCATTCAAGGCATGTCGACTGACTGGAAAGCCCAGACACACCCACATGTCAGACATCTGCTCAGTCTGAAACCACATACCTGTTTTTTATGAATGAGGCATGCACTCAAATACTGAAAGGTTCTTTGAGCACTTAACACACTGGTTTATTTCAGCTGTCGACATGTTTATCTGTCCAGATATAAATTAGTTTATGCAATCTATCTACTATCTGTTTTTTAATAATTTAAAATATAATGCAGTTTTTCACCTATTTATTTAAGAGGTAGTTGTATTTGCTCAATATAAAAAACAAAACAAAAAAACAATCACATTCCACATTCATTTTCTGACTGACATGTTATGGCCATGTTGTGTGGATACAATGAATCAACATTTAACAAAAGTAGTGATTGGTAGTGATTTTATTGTGGACAAACCAAATCTGTTGAATATGCAATGTTTTCATTTTATTTGAACATGTTGAACATGTTAAACCTGATTAACTTGTCAAATCTATAAACCTGATTAACTTGTCAAATCTGACAACTCGATTGCTTAGTAGATTACAGTCAGGATCATCTGGTTAATAAATCAAATAAGATCATTGCTTGGATTTTAAAATCTCTGAGGATTTTACCATCAGCATCAGTATTTATTGCCACAATTCGATCTTAGTGGATGTGGTTTTCATTAGTGCAGATGCAGTTGAGACATTGTTGGAAGATTTAATTGCAGTGTCACCTTCTCAACCATTGTCTTCAGCGTCTTTATTTTGTGTTGATCAGATTGCTCTCAATGTCTCTGGGAAAGGGGACAGTCTGTCTCCCTGGGACGGCATCTTGGATTTACCAGAACAGACATCCATTCATAATCGAAGTCAACAGCTGATTGGTGAGTAAATACATGTGCCTGCAATGCATTTTAATGACACAAAGATGCGGTAGTGAAAGTGCTTAATCAGCCATCATGCAGGATAACTATTAAGTCTGACAATGAAGAAGTGGAATAACTGTTGATGATACAGTGATTTTTGTCTTTTTGAAGAATGCTTCTCTTTTTGCTGAACTAGATGCATAAGGGAGGGACGAGTTCAGATATGCGATGTGACAAGTACCATAATATGTGTGGGAGCTCTTTTTGCAGTTTGTACAGTGTACAGTACAGTCAGTAGCATATTCTGCCCCTATATCATCTGTTTGTACTTTACTTGTACAATCCTTGAACACTTTCAAAAACTGGGAAAGAAAGAATTGCTCTTTTAAAATATATGTCAAATCTTGTCATTGATTTTTTACAATGTGACACCTACATTTTGAAACGATATTAATACAGTTACAAAAACCCACATCTAATACCGTCCCCGGTCTCCGTGTGTAGATCAGCGGGGATTGTCAGAGGAGGAGAGCAGTGACATGGTGTCTGATGTTGAGTCAGTCATCACTTTCTACTGTAAGTCCCGTAACATCACCTTCACTCCAGAGCTGAGCTGGCCACACCTGCTCAAACCGCTGCTAGGGCTTCTGCTTCCACGCAGCGATCTCTACAACTGCTTCTATGCTGTGATGAACAAATACATCCCCAGGTGAGTCATCTGGACTTTTCATCCCCTCTTTTCATCCCACTCACACAGACCCATCAACTTGAGCTGTAATAACTGGAAATCGGATTTGTTTTAGGGACTGTGTTCCAAACGGCCGACCCTTCCACCTGTACAGACTACTGCTGCAGTATCATGAGCCTGAGCTCTGCTCTTTCTTAGACACCAAAAAGATCACACCTGACTCCTACGCCATTAACTGGGTCAGTGAGTTTCTTGTCACATGCTATTTCCTGTAATTTCCTGACAGATTTTTATAAATATAGTCAATGTTTTTGGTTTGTTTTCTATCTGCAGCTGGGTAGTTTATTTTCCAGTCACTGCCTTCCGGAAGTTACCCAGGCCTTGTGGGACTCCTACCTCCAGCAGGCTGACCCCTTCCTCATCTTCTTCATCATGCTAGTTATGCTCGTCAATGCCAAGTAGGCAACTTTGGTGAAAAACTAGAGAAACATGATCATACTGAGGGACTTAAGATCTGTATTTGATTTGTTTGTTTTCTAAATCTTCAGAGAGGCCATCCTTACACAAGAAGGAGACAGCAAAGAGGAAATCATCAGTAAGTATGGCTTCCTGTTTTGTTTCTGGATTTGCTCTGTGTCTTGTTAAAACAGTTGGCATGAACGAGGCCTTTTCTGTCACAGAAATGCTGGAAGCGTTTCCTTCGCTCCTGGAATCTGAAGACATCGAAGATTTGTTTTCTCTGGCTCAGTATTATCAGAGCAAGACTCCTTTGTCACTCAGAAAGGTGAGGTGCTATGTACACATAGAGAATCTTGGTCTGGACACACAGACATGAGAGCTCATGAGAGCCAGAATTGTGATGAAAAAGCTAACAAAGTGGTGACTGGACAGAGTTCATTTGGCTATCCTTTCTGTTTGTGCCCTGGCAGATGAATCAGAATCTGTTTGGTAGCAGCCTGGTGGCTCTGAAAGAGGAGGACACAGACCTGAGTCAGGCTCTGTGTCTCCCTGTGTCTGTCCCTGAAATCCTGCAGGCCAACCAGCTTCAGCAGGTCAGGAGCTCTCCCCAACCTTTTCACTCTTTTAAGCCATTTTCACAACTGTTAACAACTGGAGTTCTGCCATGTGAGAAATTGGAAAGAGAAGATAACATGTGATGTCTTATTAATTTACCTTCAGGATGGTGTGCGGTTCTTTGTGGTGGACTGTCGGCCTGCAGAGCAGTATAACGCTGGGCATCTGTCCACAGCCTTCCACCTGGACTCTGACCTGGTGAGAGATTGAAAATATTGAATCTGATTGAAAATGTATACAGAATATTTAAATGTATATGAAGTAATACATTTGTTCCTGTCCTCCAACAGATGCTCCAGAATCCTTCTGAGTTTGCCCTCTCTGTGAAATCCCTGCTGGAGGCTCAGAAGCAGTCCTTAGAGTCTGGTTCCATCGCCAGCGGAGAGCACCTGTGCTTCATGGGCAGTGGCAGGGAGGAGGAGGACATGTACATGAACATGGTGTTGGCCCATTTCCTGCAGGTGAGGAGTGTTGAAAGGAAGAGAAGGATGGATTTACTGGACAGAAAGGATGTTCTGCTGTTGCATGATCTAACATCTTTGTGTTCTCTTGCAGAAAAACAAAGAATATGTTAGTATCACCAAAGGAGGTTTTATGGGTAAGGACACATATGATATATAGATAAAGATATATATGGGTAAGAATTATGAACTCACAGTACTTTGTGTGGTTTCAGCTCTTCAGCAGCATCTGGTTGACATCAATGTGGAAGGCCTGGACTCTTCATATGTCCACTGGATTGTCAGCACATCGGGGTCTCACAGCAGCCTCAGCTCTGCTGATGTAAGTGGCCATAGATGTTGACATCATATCAAATAATGTTATACAGGGTGGGTTACAGGACGAGTTTTACTTATGTGACTTTTTTTTCTGTTGTGCTTGGAGTGCCCCCTTTTGTTTCTGTAGTTTCTTTCAGAAATGCACACACAGACATTTTTAATATCTTTATTTGTATCCTTCTTTTTTCTGGGAATACAGGGAGAATCTCTGAGCAGCCCTGGAGACGGCAAAGGTGTCAAGTCCCTGGTCAACAAGATGACATTTGCTCTCAAGTCCAAGTCTGTAAATGTGAAGGAGAAGATGATCAGCTTCATTGAAAATACCTCCACCCCTGTAGACAGGTGAGCGTATGGTTTGTTAGAATAAAGCCAAACCAGAGCTTCCTTTCTCAGTAGTGATATTTAGTTTTGTTGTGTTTTAACTTAAGTTCATCAAACCTTGTGCCTTATTTCATGCTAGAATATCTTTCAATCTGCCTTGGCCAGAGAAGGTGATTCCAGATCGGTAAGCGATCCCTGACATCAAGTCTTTTGTCACCAGCATGCCCACTGGCTGTAGGCCCGCACCGGTCCACAAGGGGCTGTAGGATACTTACCTTGGGTCACAATAACGCATGCCTCACAACAGCATCTCTGCTGACGACACATTCCCATATAACGTGGGCAGGCTGCACACAAGACGTTTCTACAGATCTGTCTCATGCTTTCACTAACGTGTTGTCCTGCTGAAGCTGCTGTGCCCCTTCAGGAAGCATTGACTCATCTTTACACCCACAACTCACCGTCTCCTTCTAGTGCGAATAACTGAGGTGCTTCACGGTGAACCTCAGCCTCACCGCTGTTTGCTTGTAGATGCACCTAACAGTCTGTCTTTCCATCTCATTGTTCTTTTAGATGATAGCCGGGGCTATGAAAGACAAAATAAACACACCATAGAAGTAATTACAATGTTTTATTGAGTGGAATAGCCCTGAATATCATTCAGGAACTAACCTTAATTCCTGATGTCCCATAGAAACATCTCTTAACCTCTTTCTTTGTTTTCAGCAGCATAACACATGGCAGTAGAGGGCTAAGAGTGTTTACTGCAGCCTGGAGATCTTCATGCCATTGCTATTTGTGTTCAACCCTGCTGTTACATGTATTTCTGTCACTTTCAGTCACTTTCTGCCACAGGCATTGATGCCTCCATGTTTTAGTTCTGATGTAAGGCTTCTAGTTCCCATGTTTCTTGTTACTGCGTCTCCAGGCACGTGAGCAGCAGCGACCGTGTCGGCAAACCTTACCGAGGCGTTAAACCTGTGTTCAGTATTGGTGATGAAGAGGAGTATGACACAGGTAAACTGTCAATTAAAGTAAAAAGGTTTTAGACCTTATATAATATTCAAAGAATATGAGGGAGTTTTTTTAATGAAAATCCAATCTCTTGCCTGTGTAGATGAGATTGACAGTTCGTCTATGTCAGACGACGACAGGAAGGAGATTGTCAACATTCAGACTTGGACAAACAAACCGGACGTAAAGCATCACATTCCATGTAATGAGGTGAAAGAAACTGGCCACATGTTCCCAAGGTAAGTCTAATACATCAGTTAGGTGTGTAAAAATGTGACACTCTTGTGACACCTACACCCATCTTCCATGGCTAGATTTGTATTAAGCAAGCAAAGCTCCTTTAAAGACTCATCTTTTCCAACTGAAGTTGTACTTATACAATATATGGTTTGTCCCTTCATGGTCGATGCACAAATTTGAGTCGCCTGCATGTAAAGTAAAACACGATTAATCCACTTTTCTTTCAAATCAATTTAAAAGATTTATATATAGTTATAATTCAGAAATCCATGAATCTTAACCCCACACTGTTCTTTTGTGTTTCCAGTCACTTGCTGATCACAGCGACTCACATGTACTGCCTGAGGGAGATCGCCTCCAGGAAAGGCTTCGCCTACATCCAATCCAGACAAGCACTAAACTCTGTGGTGAAGATCACTTCCAAAAAGAAGCACCCCGAACTGATCACGTTCAAGTTCGGCAGCAACAACTCGGCTGGAGTGGAGATATCAGCCGTTGAGAGGTGCTTGTTCACAGACGCAGATTTCACAACATCATGATACCACTTTTTGTCTGTGTGTTAAATATGAACCTGGGGTCAGCAACAGCTGCAAACAACATCAATGTGTTGTTTCAGTGGTTCCATTTCGCTAAATAAAATATATTGTCGAGCTTTCTTCTGAGCTCATCTACTTTCATTTCCTTCTCTTAGGTACTTGATACCAAATGCAGGCGACGCCACCAAAGTGATCAAGCAGCAGATCATGAAAGTCCTCGATGCTCTGGAGAGCTCGTAAAACAGCTGATGGTGTCACGACAGAGGGGTTCTTGACAGCTGGCCGTGACGCAAACTGTGAATAAGAGTCACCGTTTGCCAAGAGTGAAATCTTGTCCCACTCTCCCTCGGCCGTCCTCCCTCCTGGACAGATGCAGTGCAGTGCAGTGTCGGCTGTGCAGCCCTGTGTGTCTGTGTTGGGGACAGGGGAGCTCACCACTGACCGCAGACCTGCGGGACAGAATGTGTGTTCAAATACTTAGGTGCTCTGCAGTTTAAATACCATTCGATATGTTTTACTTTACTCTTGACAAAACTTGGGATTACAGTGCAATTCCACCCTGGCAGTTTCCCTCTGGCCTTAACGTAGCGTGCTGACTGATCACTGGCTAGCCTGTTCAATCACTACACGACTGATCCTCTGCTTTGATTTGTAGTGAACGGTGTCGCAGGTCAGTCATGACTCAATTAACTTTTCAGATGTGTCAAGTAGATTTAAGGATACTTGTTATGGTCAATAATTGAGCATAAGTCAACAAACAAAGACGCACACCCCCTCCCTAAAAGGCAGTGCAGACACATGAGACAAGTTTTCTTACCAACCGATTTTGTTAACTTTTCTTTTCCAGCAGGCTCCTTAAATATATACTGTTTGAGGCTGTTTGGATATGCGATGTGTGTATATATAAGTATATTATGTAAACTGCTCAATATTGGCACAGATTGCGATGTTGCTCTGAAAGCATATCCCGAACTCTCAAACAAGCTCAGAGTTTGAAGTCCCCTTTTTCTTTAGAGTAACATAGGAGCCTTTCCCATAGTTTCTGGGTGATCTCTGCTCTCTACTCTAACACACAGCAATTAATTAACCTCATCTCATAGCAGTGTGATGTAGCTCTGCACAAGTATTGCTCACACCCTCTGGACTGCATCAACAGGAGGCTCAGTGGTTGTTTTATGAGCCTGAGCGCCTTAGTATTTTTGCATCCCGTTCAGATTCAGTATGTGAATGATTTTAGCCACTAATAACACGTGCTTCAGAGAGAAAAGTCACTACAACCAGGACTGGGCAACACTGTCTACTGTATTAGTGGGAACTTCTAATCTCCAGTTTGCGCGCCACTGTTGCCTTCAGCCTCATGCCTGTGATGTGTGATACTGGCACCAGCAGTGGCAGCAGTGTTCAGTGTATCGCTGCTTCCCCTCTAATCTTAAACTCCCCGACCGACTCTCCCTGGCTTCGTTCTTCCTCACCAGTTCATTTGTCTAGTGGTGCAGACAGCCTGGGTTTCAAGTGTCGAGGCCTCTAACATGATTCAGTGCTTTCCTGACAAGCTCCAGTTAAAATTCAGCAGAAGAGAAATCATCCTGGGCTCAAACATGTGGCACATTTCACAATGTGCAACAAGAAAAAACACAAACGCCAAACCTTGAATTAAGAACTCCTGAAACTGGTCTTTCTTCACTGCGGCCCTTCAGAGCATTCCTGTGTAACCCCTGCATTGTGTTGTACTTTGTAATTTTGTGATACTTTTCAGTATTCTGTTAACTGGAACATCCTTCACTGAGAGTGTTCACTCTTTACATCACTGGCAAAGGATGTCAACCACTAGTTGAAATGCAACATGTCTCAGATGTAACTGGCACCTTACTGTACTGCTATCCTTTTCTAAGCGTTGCTGTTTTTAATAAATGGAGATTATTCAACTGCACCTGTAAAACCCCTCATTCAGGCTTAGTTATGTTACTGGTTTGTTGAGATATGTTTGCTGGGACTCCTCTCACCCTGGCACTGGATTGGCAGCAGAACGAACACCCCCCCCCGCTGACGTAACTGCGTCTTTACACTTCAGATTAAAACCTTTGAACTTTCTATTAGGTCCAATGTTTGTAACAGAGTGAGTGGAGACAGTCAAGTCAAACTTAGTCACGCTTTTTGTCACCCTCTTGACCTGTTTAATTTAAAGCACCTCCCCGAAGGCGCAGACCGACTGCAGGGTCTTATTTTGAAAAGCAAACAGCCACCCGGAAGCACATGTCAATCCTGTCCAGGATCGAACTGTGGAGTAAACAGACAGAGTCCACATGTCCGGTTTAACCAGAGCAATGTCCAGTAAGTCAGCTATGGAGTTTGTTAAACCAACCCAGAGTAAAGATGGTGGCCTGGTGTCTCTCACGGTTGTTCTTTGTGCGGCAGAGTTCCGTCTGGCGGTGGCGCAGCTGCAGGTGAGCGGAGTGAAGGCGGACAATCTGAGCCGAGCCCGGAGGCTGGTGAAGGAGGCGGCGGGTCGGGACAGTCAGGTGGTGCTGCTACCGGTGAGCACACTCACAGCTGACACGATCTAAAGTGTCACTGATTGTTGTTCTTCCGGTCTGTGCAATATTGTGCTCGAGGACCATGTTTGCACAGATGTGTTTAACTAAGAGCACCACCCATTGTGAGATATCAGATCATTTTAGCAACAGCCATGGGCCAAAGTTCTCGAGATTTTGATCTAATCTTATTCAAATATCAAACTCCACATGACAGTCTGAGTTCTGGATTCTAGCCACATCTCGCCTCTTGCTGTAAAACCAGATCAAGCGCTCTCTGTTCTTGGGTTTAAACACAGGAATGCTTCAATTCTCCCTATGGAACCAGCTTCTTCTCTTCCTATGCTGAGCGCATCCCAGGCGAGTCCACCCAGGTGCTGTCAGAGGCAGCCAAGGAGAACAAGGTGTATCTGGTGGGAGGTGAGGATCCATATGGCATGGCATGTGTATTATAAATGGCTTGAAATCTCTCTATCAACACAGGAGAGTGTGTGATGCAATGTATTTGCATTAACCATGTGACACTGTGTTTGCCAGGTTCAGTCCCAGAGGAGGATGGAGGGAAGTTGTATAACAGCTGTACAGTGTTCGGGCCTGATGGAGAGCTCCTTCTCAAACACAGGAAGGTGTGTGTGCGTCGACTGCTCTTTTCTTTTGTTTGTCATTTGTTTAAAATGAGATTATAGCAACAGACTCTTCTTCATCTCTCTGTCTCTGTCAAGATTCACCTCTTTGACATCGACGTTCCGGGGAAGATTCGCTTCCAGGAGTCAGAGACGCTGAGTCCGGGAAACAGTTTGTCAATGTTCGACACGCGTGAGTGGCGTCTGCCGACCGCAGCTTCCCTCCCTGCCGCTGTCAGAGCGTCGCTTCGATGTGTGTTGCTTTCTCTGTGTTTCGCCCCGCAGCGTTCTGTAAAGTCGGCGTGGGGATATGCTACGACATCAGGTTTGCAGAGCTGGCGCAGCTCTACAGCAGGAAAGGTGAGAAACTGAAGTGACTCCTGCTCGTGTGTCATGAGCTCAGTGTTGGGTTGTTTAGCTGGGTGGGTGTGTCCTGCTGTCCTCAGGGTGTCAGCTGCTCGTCTACCCCGGAGCCTTCAACATGACGACTGGCCCAGCGCACTGGGAGCTGCTGCAGAGGGCGAGGTCAGGCTAACACCACCATTCAAAATACACTTCATATTTTCCATATTCTCTCGTATTCTTTTAATTTAAGAACAGTCTAAAACTCAGGAAAAAAAATCACTTAAATAAATTACCAAAACAATGTACATTGACTTATTTGTCTGCATTGTACTAGTGTAACAGTGTTGTCTTCCATGCAGGGCGGTGGATAACCAGGTGTACGTGGCCACAGCTTCACCTGCCAGAGATGAGTCCGCTTCATATGTGGCCTGGGGTCACAGCACTGTTGTGAACCCATGGTGAGAAACTGGCTGTAATCTAAAGCTGCTTTACAACCTGCACTGAACTCAGGATCTTCTCTGGGAGGGGCGGCGTGCAAGATTGCAAATGTTAGAGAACAAACCTTTATTTGGATATTTTTAGATTTTTTTTTTCCCCCCAACCTGTCATTGCAGGGGTGAAGTGATATCCAAGGCAGGAGCAGAAGAGGAAGTGATATACGCTGATATTGGTGCGTGGAAGAGCGGAGTACATGCAGTGTACATGCAGAGAAGATCAAACTATTGTTTCCACTTCTCTTTTACGTGGTGAGTCTGCATTTGACCTGTGCCACCTGTCCCCAGACCTGCAGCACCTGGCCGACATCCGGCAGCAGATCCCGATCACGGCTCAGCGCCGCGATGACCTCTACACGGTGTCGTCTGCACAGGAGGGACAGAGCTGAACGGCACAACCTCGACAAATCAGGTGCAAAGACGCCGAATGCAGACGGTGCATCAGACTTCAGTCTTCCTCTGGTTAGTCAGGAGACGAGGTTGACTGAGTCCCAATGATTTCAGCGTGGCAATCCTGCCGGTGTGTTAAAGATGGAACTGTGATTACACTGTTTGTAACATCAACTGAAATAAGTTGATAAACAGGAAATTGAGGTCATATATAATTGATGGTTACAGACGATGTAATGTGACTAATCCTCCAATTATTTATAATGGTTCCATCAGTTTGACTCAGCACTTAGTCAGAGGAGACATTTGGATTAGTCAGAAATATTCTAGATTGAGACAGAACAAAAAAAAAAATCCATTCATCCATTCTGCTTCATTTCGACTCATGAAACAGCTTTGGTGATCCCAAATGTTACTATTATATTTTCTGTCATGAGTAAAACACATGAATACATCTGTCAGGCAAAATTGAAGAGCACCAGGTTTGAGACTGTGAATCTTTAATAAATTTTGTAACACAACTTCTTTTGTACATTGTACTTGTATGTCGCTTTGGATAAAAGTGTCTGCCAAATGACTTTGTAGGATTTGTACAACTTCTCCCCACGGGAAAAGAGTGAAGGGGAGTCCAGTAAACATGAAACAGAGTTACAGATGGTGAGAGGTGAGATGAGTTGAGCAACTTATCTTATATCTATAAAAGCCCACTGCTATACATGCACACATATACACACATACACAGACTATTCTTTCCTTCAACTCTCACATCTCACCCCCTGACTTTAAGCAGGAGTTCAGAAGTCATGTTCTGCAGTCCCCATAAAGCAAGTGTTCACGGTGTAAGGTCCTGAGGAGTGAACAGAATCAACTGCACACTCAGACTAACAAACAAATCAGTGCTTTGTCGCCTCCAGCTGTTCAAGTGTCACTTCAGGAGGAAGTTAAACATCCGTCTCTTTGGACCCTGGCTTCATGTCCTCTGTCTCCTCCTCGTCCTGGTGTCGCCTGTCATAAGCTGGAGACAGCAAACATCATTCAGGTTTTCAGCACTCACGCAATGACAGTAAATTGGAGTTCAAGTGTTCAAGGTAAGTCAAGTTAATATCATAAATACTTTCTCCTCTCACGTTCTCATTTTCAGGAAGAACTGGAAATACTGTTCTGAATAATTGTTGGGAAATGTTCAACTCCCTGTCTGATTATAAATCAATTGCAATGCATTGGTTTGATTCAATGTGTTGTCAAACCTAATATTAAAATGAATCCGACACATCCCCACAACAGCTCCCATTGCGGGCCATTTAAAAACAAGATCGGATGATACCTACTTCTGCTCAGCTGATGTTTACGGAACGCCTTCTTCTTCCTCTTACTTATCCTGTCCAGATGGATCTGATAGCCCACTCCCACTATCACCATGATGCCCACCACCACACTGAGAGCGGTGCTGAAGATCCACATGGCCTCTGACGCTCGTTTGTTCAGCGGGCCGCTCTGCACACCGTCTGAGCCACAGAGCAAACAAGGAGCTTATCTCATGTATGTATCTTCACTTCACCCCTCATACATGTGTACATGTGACTCTGAGGTTTAAGGTGGTTTTTTTTAAAGTTGTTTCTCCTCCTCTAGCGGAGGATGTGAAACCTTGTTAAGCCCTACAGGGCAAACAGCGATTGGTGAATATGGGCTACAACATAAAATCGGATCAAGTGATTGATTAGTAACTCACAGTTCGTGGCTGTCAAGGTCTGGTTCATGGACACGTTCTCTATCAAGCAAGACACGCTGGTGTCTTTGGAAACGTTGACCGTCAGGTGGCTGGTGATGTTGTAGAGCTGGGAGTCGGGCAATGATTTGGTCAGGGTCCTCACTGAGCCTTCAGGAGGCTTCTTGGTGTTGTTGATGAGCCAGTGGACGGCAGGTAGAGGGAACCCACCAGTGGTGTGGCACCAGAAGGCTGTCTGCTCTCCCTGCTCTGCCTCCTCCCTGTGCACCAGTGGGGGGCTGAAACTGGCTGCAAACCGCCATCAGACACTGGGTTACTTTCAGGCAACACCCCTTGAATATCTGTCTGTCTCCCTATGCACACTTTTGGACTGAAGTATGTATTTTTTTAACCTAGCATTATTATTTATCTGGTATCATACCTGTAGCTTTGTTGATTGCTTGCACTATTACCCTAGAAACACACTTTTTATGTGTATCTGCTGGTCTATCCATCACTGACCTGCTGTTGTGAGACACACAGTGCAGATGGCTGCACTTTGATTCCCCTCTGAGATGATGAATAAACTGTAGTAGGTGTTGTCCTCTTTGGGATCCACTGTGGGCAGCAACAGGGACACGTTTCCCGTCACAGCAGCGTCAGCTGAGACCGCCGCGCTGTCGGTGCTCCGTCTGTCCCACTGTCCATCCTCCCCCCAGTCTGACCTGAGCACCACCTCATCCCCTCTCCTCCACTCGATGGACACGTTCACAGAGGCGGAGATGTTAGGGTAGATGCAGGGCAGTGACACCGGCCGGCCGACGATGCCGAGGACACAGTCTGGGTCTGTGAACAGAGGAGCGGAGCAGCGCAGTGAGTTTCAGTGACAGCTCTCCATTCGGTGTGTTGATGTGCACCTCCACGCTGAGTCACCTCACCCAGACAGGAGCAGACAGTGATGAGGCCGAGCAGCAGCCCCGGACAACACAGTGTCCCCGGCATGGCAAGACACAAAAACACCAACAAGTATATGTCTGCCTCTTACTTCACGGAACAAACACACATCTGTTCTTCTATTAAAAAACAATTGCTCTCAACTCTCCCTCCGCTCATTCACGTTAGCTCACACTGAGGAATTCGCTGCCAGTCATGTTGTGGCTTGCTGAGCCATACCTGGATTCTCTCCCTCTCTCTCCTTGTCCTCTCTTGTTTCTCTATCTCTGCTGTAAATGGCCTGTGGCACCTTCAACAGGATTTTAAAAGCAAAAGGATTCCCAGGCAAAATTAAAAGACTTAAAATCCAGAGCCTGCAAAGCTTCCAGTATTTGCGATCCTGTTGAGAGGCATTGTGTGGAGATCAGTCCGACCTGTTTGACTTCTTTTCACAGTCTCTCCCTCTCTCTTCCACACACACCCTCAGCCCACAGTTGTGATGTCACACAGTTTAATATGACACCAACACAGCTTCAAGCAATGAGTGTGAGACAGACTGTTTGTTTGTATGTATGTTAAACTCTTTTAACACCAATCATGTGATTTAGTCTTTCAAAGAACCTCTACAATGTTACAAGAAGAGTTTAAAATTATGTTAAAATTTAGATTTAATGTAAGATACAGTGCTGACACAACGGTAAGAGAAGGTACTGATTTCTAAAAGACTATAAGCCTAAATGTAAAAATTCTCTGTCATTTTAGGATTTCATCACTTTTTCCTGTCTCTTTCCTTTCCTTTCTTGCATAGTTCAATTCTGCTTGTCTAGTTGTTAAATTTATTTATTTTTCTCTGTCATGTGCTGTTTGTTTTTTCTGTATTTTATGATTACAACAATAATAATATATAAGCTGTTTTGGTGTCCATATACATATAGTTTCGATGAATATGGAAATTAAATGGTGAGACGAAGCTGACACAGGAAATGACGCAAAGACGATGGCAACAAACACTTTATCTCTCTCAGCTGAGACTGACAGGAAACCTCCCCCCGCCCAGACTGTGACTAATGCTTCCCCCAGTGAGATTTACGAATCAAATACAAATTCACAAGCATAAACACGAACACGTCTACACACACACACACAAGCGTCCGCATCTTAATAAATGTAGGTTTAAAGCGCAGCCTGAGAGGAAAAGCTGCCTACAAGTCCTGAACCAGGGCTAAAACACTCAGGACCAGCAGGGGCTGGAGAGCAGCATGCTATCTGTTAGCATCGTGCAGCTAACGCGAGGCTGTAGGTGTGAAGCGGAAACATAGTTCATTGACAGGAGGGGGCAGTGTGAGCCCCGCCAGCCTGTACCCAGCAAACAGAGGAAGAAGGAGAAGGAAACGTCCACAGTGGGGTGAGCGGCCACGGTCAGTGTATGTAGTTCAGAGGTTAAGCGCGAGGCCGAGCTGCTGATGGCAGCACTGAGCAGGGTCTGTTCAGGGTTAGCACCCTGCACACCGAGCCTCCACAGAGCGGCGGCGGCGGCGGCAGCAGCCTGCTGTCTGCCCCCCGCACCTCAGCGCGCACACACCGTCAACACCCGCAACCTGCGGGGGCCGGGAGCCGCGTCCACCCTGCAGGCGAGGGGTGTCACACTGTGGGCCCGCAGGTTGAAGAGGGAGGATGGAGAGCACACTGGCTTCACGCAGCAGCAGCTGCAACAGGAGGAGGATGATGAAGAGGACATGGAGGACAGTGAGGTGGAGGAGCTCTTCCAGCAGCAGGGGTCGGAGGGCATCACAGGGGGACAGCACAGGGTCTTCATCGTCCAGCCTGATGTGAAGTGGGGCAGCAGGAAGCAGTATCTGACCACAGGTAACAAGACTGCATAGAGAAGTTCTGAAGTATTTACATTTTTACAGCAACACAAGGAACCTTCAACCATGTATAGAGTACTACTTTATATTTATTCTCTGTACATGATACATTGTAATTATTACAACACAGTCATCTCATGCGAAACATGAGTGGAATATTTACTCTTGTGATCTGCTGTTCTCTGCAGCCGAGCTGATGATGGCCGAGGCCGTGGGCCTCGTCAACACTTTAGACAGCTGGAGAGTGGTGGACAAGATCATCCTCTCCACCAAGACTCCGGAGAAGAAGAGGATCTTTGGCAAAGGCAACTTCCAGGCCCTCACAGGTACCACACCCACTGTCAGTGTCCACCTGTGGATCTGTGCACCGACCCCAACCGCTGTGACGTCATCAAACTCACCTGTGCTTCCAACCAACCCATTTTAGAGAAAATCCGACAAACAGCAGGGCTCACTGCTGTGTTTGTGAACGTGGAGCGTCTGTCGCCTTTGTCCGAGGTGAGCGTTTCGGTCAGATCCTCCGGGCTGCAGACACAAAGGCTTTGTGCACTCAAGCTGGTGTGTCATCCTCACAGAGGGAGTTTGAACAAGCATGGGGAGTTAAAGTCTTTGACAGATACTCAGTGGTCCTTCACATCTTCCGCTGCAACGCCAGAACCAAAGAGGCCAAGTTACAGATCTCTCTGGCAGAGATTCCCTTGTTACGGTAACTTTTTTCCTTTGTCAAATTTTTTTGTCTGTGTGTGACATCACCACTCTAGAAGCCGCCCAATGAAGAATCAGCATAGAATCTTATTCAAAATTATGAGGAGTTGAGAAAAACAAGAGTAGGATACTCTTAGTGAGGGAACTCTTTCAGCGTGTCTTTAGACGGATGATGTCTTCACCAGGAATGTTTATTCTCAGTAACACCAGGCCTCAGGGAGACCAGGCTGATGAGCCTCACAGAAAATAATCTGTTTTATCGCCATCAGCACAAATCTGAAGTATGTGTGAGATGTTACAGTGGCCACAAACCACTATTTTTCATGGGTGCGATGCAGAGTGTCCGCCCAGAGATATCTTGTTCCTTCCTCCAGCTGTTATCTGTCTGGCTTTCTTACCCAACACACACTGCAATAGAAAAAAGGGGAGTGAGTGTTATGATAGTGTTATCCGGTGGATTTAGGTTATCTTCCTTCACTGTATGTACTGTCTTCTGGGTGGGGGAGATGTAAAGAACCAAACAAACGGCAATTCCCGAAGGAGCCATTAGTTTTGAAGTATTGTGTACAGGAGAATAAGGACAACCATCTCTTGAATTAAGAGGAAACATGTGATTGCAGAATAATAAAGAAAGAGAGAAAACTATAGTCCACCTGCTGTGTCATCATTAAAATGTTATTTGTCCATGTTCAGTACATGGATGAAGGTAGAAAAACTAGTTGTGGCCCTTTTTACGTAGCAGGTGTAGAGAGTGTGTATGTGTGTGTTGTGTCCTGAGCTGTTGTCGTTTCTGGTCAAACACTCCTTATCTCACTGGCAGATCTCGTTTGAAAAATGAAATGGAAAACATGGATCAGCAGGGCGGGGGAGCGAGATACATCGGAGGTTCAGGTACTGTGTCGTGGCCGCACCGCAGCGTCACATGCCCGCCTGTGTGAACAGTAGCTGAGCAGCCTGGGTAGAACAGCACTCTCAGTTGGTATGTGGTCATTACAGGTGAGACGCTGTTTGAGGTCCAGCAGAGGCTGTTGAAGGAGCGCGAGATCAAGATTCGCTCAGCGCTGGAAAAACTGCGCAGGAAGAGGAACCTGCTGCGTTCTCAGCGCAAACGCTCGGATTTCCCCATCGTCTCTGTGCTGGGATACACAAACTGTGGTGAGACTGGAAACAAACACACGCACCAGGTCAAGCTAAACACTGTACCAGTGCTGTAGGTATTTCTCTCCCCTTGTCTGCTCAGGGAAAACCACTCTGATCAAAGCTCTTACTGGCGATAGCGGCCTCCAGCCCAGAAACCAACTCTTCGCCACCCTGGATGTCACCGTCCACGCCGGCCAGCTTCCCAGCCGCATGACCGTCCTGTACGTGGACACCATCGGCTTCCTGTCCCAGCTGCCCCACCAGCTCATCGACTCCTTCTCTGCCACCCTGGATGATATCAAACACTCCGTATGTACCTGAGGCTCACATCTCTGAGTGACGAGGCTGTTGCTCACAGAAAGAAAAAAGAAATAACCACATAGTCGATTATGCTTGTCTCGCTCGCACTTCCAGGATCTGTTGATTCATGTCAGAGACATAAGTCATCCGGAGGCGGAGAATCAGAAGGCGAATGTGCTGAATGTCCTCAAGAACCTGAGGGTCCCCGACAGGCTGATGAACACCATGAAGGAAGTCCACAACAAAACTGACCTCGTGAGCAAGTAATAGCAAAAAAATCCTGTCACACCTTCAAGTGTTTCCATATCTGTTTTTAGACTTTCAAAATAAGATCAGAGATGTTATTGATATGTTGAGTTACATTTCTCAAAAGCAACAGATTTTGCCTCCAGCAGCTGAATTTAAAATGAAACCCTTCAAGATTTCCTTCTTAATTAGGAAGAAAACTCTAAATGTCTTTTGTAATCCTTCTCAGCTATCAGCCTGCAGAGCCTGAGGCACTGCCCGTATCTGCTCTGCTCGAGCGAGGCCTAGACGAGCTGAAGCAGGCAGTGGAAGAGGAGATCATCAACTCGACGGGGAAACACATTTTAGATCTACATGTCAACCTCAGCACTTCTCAGTTGAGGTGCGAGCAACTCTTCTCGCTTTTTAATGTTTAAAACAAGTTAGTAAACGTGCATCTTCATCCACAGCTGGCTTTACAAAGAGGCGGCCGTTCAGGACGTGCAGGTGAACGCAGATGACGGCTCGGCTGTCGTCAGGGTTCTCATCAGCGCCGCCGCTTACGGCCGCTACAGGAAACTGTTCGCGGGCAGATAGAGAGGTACAGAGGAGAGGGAACTTAACGATAACTTATTGTCCCATTTGGGTTAAAAAAAGTGTAGCTCAAATGTAAAATGATTGTATTGTACAGAGTGTACATAAATTAAACATTCTACATTTTGTGAAAGACTGATGTGTGTATATATAAATTGAATGTTACGGGAGTGGTTTTAATTGGGATTGATAAAAACACTTTCAGTTAAATCAGGGATACAGAAACAGCAGATTTTATTCAAAATACAAATTCCTTCACGTTCACATTCTATATTCGGACAAAAGTGAATGTTCATTGACAGAGATACAGAAAAGGGCAAATGAGGTATGTCAGCTGTTATGGAATGAAATCACATCTTATAATTCTTTCTTCATCAAACTGGAATTCTTCCATACAAGTTTATGGTTGAGTGCAATGACCAGAGAGCAGAGTGGAAGTGTCCCCACAAAGTCTCCAGCGATGATGTTCAAGCTCTTGGACTGCGAGCCAGGGATCTGCTCCTCCAGCCACATTCTCAAACATTCCCAGTTACTGAGAGTCAGCATCCGCAGGGATTCCTTCGGATGAATGGCGACGTAATACTTCTCGGCGGTCAGGTTCAGGCCGGAGACAAAGAAGCCATCTGAGGAAAAGGTATGTTTGTGAATAGGATCCCATGTGTAACAGCAACTCTGGACAGTTCATATCTGAAACCAGGTCAGATAAAGTAAAGTTAAACTCACCCGGACGCCCCATGTCTTTGTTTCTGTCCAGGAACTGGATCACTCCTTGTGCCGTGCGCTGGTTGGCCCAGAGGTAGGGGATGTCAGGCCAGAGCTCCTTATGTCTCATCACACTCTGGGAGTCATAAGTCAGGATGACCTGGTAACCAGATGCCCACAGGCTCCGCAGGGTAAGGACAGACTCCTGTGGAGTGCAGGTTTGATGTGTGAGGCCACGGTGTAGTTTCAAAACCGTACAACTGTGGAAGGAGAAAGGAAAAACGAACCGTCCGGGGACAGAGTTTTGAGCCAAACAGCTTCTTCAGGGAGAAAATAAACATTTCATGACATGTGTCATCCATCCCCTCAAAATGGCTGCAGCTGAGGATGACAATCTCTTTACGATGGGACCTCAGCCAGGTGGCCACAGATAGCAGTGTCTCCTGTGGAAGAAGGACACACTCTAGATATTCAATAAAACTAAAGCATCTCTATTACTTTCTCGCCAACTTACCAAAACTGTTAGATGAGTGTAAATGATGTGGGTGAAGTACAGGTCGCTGGATGGGTCATTCTGTTTATGTGCGATGCGAAGGTCAAAAAAACGAATCCCCATTGAAAGCTGCTCCTCAATGTTTTTGTCCTGAGGAGAAGACTAGCTCAGTTCACCGATGTAACCGTATTCCATGAGAATTAGAGCTGTTGAGTTAAAGCCATTGACGGAAATTCTTCTTAGGGAAGTCACACAACCCACGTTCACCAGTCACAGTGGGTTAGGGTGAGAAAACACAGAGACCAACACAAACACATTCTAACCTATAGTCAATCCACATTCTCATCCCAATTTGCACGTCTTGCACGCCCATGCAAACGTGGAGTAAACATGCAAACTTCACACAGAAAGCCAGAAACCACCATGCAGAGCAACAATGGGAATTTAAAATTGCCCTTTTTACTCAACAGAAATATCAAAAGTAACGTTTTCTGATGTGTAATTAATGTGTAACTGAGAACCTGTCCACAAACTAATTCATCATATCAATAAGTCAATGTGTTGCCTCACAGTTTGTTTCCACTGGCCCCTCGTGGCCACAGAAATCTGTTGATGTCCGTTTAAAGCTCTGGAAATCCACTAACAGTTAATCCAGTTTGTTTGTTGTCTGTTTTCTGGCTAATTCACATTTTCATTCGCTCAGAAACTTTAACTTTACAGTTTGTTCCAAATCACAGGAGACAAAAGGAGTGAGTCACCTGGTTGAATTGAGGATGAATATCTTGAGCTTTATCCGCACTACATGTTATCATTTGTTTTCTGTTCTGTCTGATTAGACCTGTTGTTGATTGGTTGGTGGTTTAGATGAGGTCATCAAACTGCGTATCTACAGCAGCAGCAGCAACAACATCAGCATTAGGCTTCCACAACAGTCGTCCTGTGACACTTCTGATACCAGACATACCTGTGTGGTCGCCCATTTAAAAATGGTCGGTCTGGTTAAGCAGTATAAAAGTCTATCCACAACCCGGAGGGAGTGGGACTCAGACCGGACCAGAGGGGAGTTAATGTCCAGGCAGTAGCTCATGGCATCGTGGCTCCCTGCATCAACACAGCAACAAAGTTAGACAGAATTCAACATGAAATGGTTAGTTACAATTTCATGTGAATTTACTGTGAACTTGAGTCTGAAGATGGTGTTCCTACACAGCTGACATACAGCGTATTAACAACAATTCAGTGACTCATTCAAACTTACATATAAACCACACAAAAATTCAGTTTCAATTTATGAAAGAAAATGCTCATTGCATATAAACCAGTTAGGATGAACTGATCGCTCTGTACCACAGACTGTTTATAGACTCATTGACAGGAAATCAGGACAAGTTAATTAGCTGCAGAGCCAGGACAGGTGCACAGAGCATTCCGACAGACAGGTTTGGAGCTGACACTGCACTGGTAGGTGTATGTGACTGACTCATCTCGAAGGAATTTGTCTACGTATGGAATGAACCCTGGGACTTTAGTGTGAGGTGGTCTAAAGCTTCACACAGAAAATCCAATCAGTGAATACAGATGATTGTTACATGATCATGACACAGAGGTGTGACAAGCACCAGCTTTTATAATAAGAACATTCAGGAAAAGAAGGCAGACACTCAGGTGCTGATAGAAAGTCAGAAATATGCGTGTTTAAATATGTGTAGGGTCATACATACCGGGTATGGCCAGCTCTGTTAGCGGGACGTCCCACAGCTGCTCGGGTAAAGCTGACATCCAGTCCTGGTAGCTGCTGACGTCCATGTCCCCCAGTCTGTCCCAGTTCTGCTGCCGAGAAGATCAGGTCTGAGTGGGAGTTAGATAGATGTGAGAGACCCGCTGGGTTCAGACATCCTGTGATCTCTCCTTCTTTTAACCATCGACCACACGCCACAGGTCCTCCTGGGGGAGGGAGGGAGGAGACGTTTCCTGATTCTTCAGCTTTAAAAAGTGGCAACTTTATTAGCAGCAGCATGTGCGGACAAGGCAGATGACTAATCTGTGTCAGGGGCGACTCATGCGAGCGACGAGAGACTTCCTACAGACCCTGTAAGACCATAGGTGTCTGTGGACAGAGGGACGTCCGTGCAGTGGTCACGTGTGTTTGTTTACACCTTGATATATATCATTACAACGCTGTGTGTGTCCCTCGGCCCGTTTCAGAAAGCAGGTTTAGTGAAAACTCTGAATTAGTTAACCCTGAGATCATGTTTTTTTATTGCATTATATATATTATATAAGTATTATATTTCATCATCTGCCAAGTCCGTTTTGCATCTGTTTACGCACTTTTAAATGTGCACACTTTTTTTTAGTTTCTTTAGTTTCTTCTGTGTGCTCACTTTGTGCAGATGCGGTCATTAGATGCGGCCCCAGGAGTGTTTCTTCTTCTATTGCTTTGACTGACGGCTGGCATCATTCACACGTGCACTGCCGCCACCTACCGGACTGGTGTGTTCCTTTCAGTCCATTAGCAGATGGCTCAGACCTCACAAGAACGGAGCTGGAAAGAAAGTAAATATCATCTGTTGATAACTTGTATCTCTCCATTCTCGTAGAATCAAAGTTTAAGGACATTTTATAATTACATACACATTTACTTTTGAATTAACCTAATAATCGCTTCATTCAACCTCAGGTCTATTTCCGCTTTTCATCATCGTCTGTTGGCGCAGTGCCTCAAATCCACCACCATAGTAACTAGAGCCAGTAGTCCTCGGCCTGAATGGGTGAGTAAATGAAGTGAGATAATCAGCTTAAAAATGCTCGGGTTTATTTGAAAAGCTCATCTCCACAGGCACAGTGGTGCAGCATCACTTTAAATCAAGGCCTGCTCTACAAATTAAAGTCAATTATAAGTAGAACAGTCAAGGTTTGGTTCATGCAAATAACGTTCCCATGCAGTTTCATGTCTCTTGTACATTCTCTATGTTCAAATACAGTACATCTGCAGTAGGTGGTATAGTTCTGCTACCTCTCGACCGTCTGATCACATTTAGAAAAGTGTCTACATCATATGTGCTCTCTGAATACATTGTGCTTACTCTTTTAAATGTCTGCGGTGATTAGGTGAGATTAGTAGTATCATTATTGCTTTGGTCACCACTGGTCACCTTGCTGAAAACAGTGCATTGCATAAAGACTGAACTGAATGTAAACATACAAATGCAGGTGAAAATACCAAACGTCTGTTTCCATGTACCTTTAAAACTGAAATGTACATTTCGCTGCCTCAATAAGTGCATTTATATTTAAGTAATCATTTCAAGTACTATCGTCACTTTTAACAAAACAAGCTCATGTTTCATGCTTTGATTCACATTTTCGTCTTGGTAAAATAATGCATACTGGTCATGAGGACCACTTCAGTAGTTTCTCATTCAGTGTAACAACAGTTGGTACAAAGTGGCTCTCTGTGATGAAGTCCCCAGCGATGATGTTGAGGGAGCCCACTCTGGAGCCGGGGGTCTGCTCTTTGACCCAGCCGAGCAACGTCGGGTACGTGGACATCACCAGGTCCTTCAGGGACTCTGTTGGGTGCGTGCAGATGTATTTCAGGTCCTCGGTCAGATTAATTCCTGTGACAAAGAAACCTCCTGAAATGCAAAACATGCACACATGATGTTATGATGGCTGTAGATCAATTACAGCATCGACTAAAAACTCACATTTCTGTCTGTGTCTGGTGGTCTATCTGCAGCAGATTACCTGGTCGGCCATGTTGCTTCCTGTGCTCAAACTCCTCAATAAGAGCCTCAGCTTTGCATTTGTTGGCCCACCAGTAAGGAATGTGTGGCCACAGCTCACTGTGACAGCTGGCGATATTGTGCTCATAGGAAATTATCAGTTGGTAGCCGACAGCCCACAGGTTCCGAAGAGTTAATGCCTCCTGAAATGAACAGAATCAAAGGCGTTGAGTCATATTATGGGGAAATATCCACAGCAGCGGCTTGACTAGTGTTTGTATGAAACTGGAGGAGAGGTTGTACCGTTTTGGGACAGAGTTTGGAGGTGAAAACGTTGCGTATGGTTGTGAGCAGCAGCATGTGGAGCTCTGGGCTCAGGCCGAGGAAGTGGCTGAAAGAGAGTATGACCACTTCCTTGGGATGAGCGTCCAGCCACTCTCTTATCTCCCGGAGAACAGTCTGTCAGAAAACAACACAAGGTACCATTTAGTCAGCTGTGAAATCACAACTGTCAGCCTCTGTCAAAGGTTCAATGCTACACAACTGCCTAATTGCCAGATCTGGGCCACAAGCCGTAGACATACGGCATGTCAACTATAAGTGTCAGAGGTGGGCCCAGTTTGCTTTGTGCTATTTGGGCAATGTTCACCATTATTCACTTTAGGGCCATCATCAGGGTCTATCATCCGTGAGTCTCCTACATCACCACAATGTTGTTGTTTTTTTAGTGATTTGTTTGGCCAAAGAGACGACAAAATCATATCACGATTATCTAACTGCAGTGAGTCAAAGTACCTCCACAGTCAGTGTGGTGTAAACACCGTGGTAGAAGTACAGATCGGTGGAGCTGTCATTGGGCCTGTGTGCAATCCTCAGGTCGCAGTATCTGACCCCACTGTCCAGCTGCTGCTTTATAGGGAACTCCTGCAAGACAAGCATCCAGGAATTCACTGCAGGATCATTTCACTTACAAAAATCTTGTGCATCTCCTTCTGCCATCCATTACCTGGGTTACTGCCCACTTGTAGACGAACGGCCGAATTAGAGGCTTCATGTATTTGTCCAGCTTCTGAAGCATGTCTGGTTGGGTGAGGTCAACTGGGGATCTGTCATTCATATCCAGACAGTAGGTTATTGCATTGTGGCTGCCTAATTGGGGTGAAGATAATACACATAATCACCATTAGACAGATAATTATTTCAGGTAACATGTATGGTGGCCCTGAGATCTCAAATAGCTACTACTGAAACACATGCAAATGAAAAACAAAACACAATCGGCTAAATGTAAAAACATAGAAGCTATAACTTGTGTGGAAACACCAAGTTCCCTTGTTTATGCGGTGTTAACATATTCCCTCAGGATGCACCGAGAGGTGAAAGAAGCATAACTTAATTAATTTCCTTCCAGTTGTGCTGTTTTATGTGATGTTAAGGTTCAAGGTAAAAAGTTTGTAACTGTGACACCTCTGTGTGCAGCAGTACATTTCTTTAGGATATGAAAAACATCTTATTTTATACATGACTCCCTTCAGTATTACATCGTTGTTGATTTTTAATGCTGCTTGTGTGTGGTCAAACTGGTGTGGCTGGTTTTACGTGTTTCCTCGAGGAACAAAGGGTCAGCTTTCAAACAGAAACCAGGTGGATTCACACCACATACACAAGCACGCATAGTCCCAGCGAGACCATTCAGCCCCCAGTTACACTGCAGGGAGCACATCAGTGGCTGCCTACCTGGGATGGCCAGGTGGTGCAGCGGGGTGTCCCACAGAGCGCAGGGCAGGTGAGACATCCAGCTCTCCATGGGCAGCTCACTCAGGCGGGACATACCGAGCTGCACAGAGATGAGTGTTCAGGGTTATCACCTCTGGAGGCTGTTATCACCTTACTCCACACACACACACACGGGGCTGTGTGTGTATGTGTGTGAGCGATCAGACAGGGCAGAGCCTGGAGTTCAGTGTGACTCAGTAAACATGGAAGAGGTGTACTCACTGATCTGCGGCTGTCTGCTCCGCGGTCAACCACACAACACGGTCACTGTGAGACTACAGCCGGGGGAACGTCACAACATGGCATGGCTGAGCATCACACATGTTTGCGGATGAGATCCGGGGGGCTGCGGCGTGGCCGCGATGCTTCAGTCGCCGGTTAGCGACGTAGCCCGGGAGAGGCTGGACCATGTGCCCGGCGCATTACCCTTAACATCCGCTATCGCTCATCCAGAACATTACCCACGTATGTTGGCGCTGCGCTGCGGCAGACAGAGTGCGGGACAGGGCGACGGGTGTTAGTCGGTCCCCGGAGGTGCGGCGGGATGTGCGGCGGGGAGGGCGGCACCGAGCCTGCTGACAGATCAGCACATACACAGGCTCCTCTTAAAGAGAACGGTGAGCCGACGGTCACTGACGCTCAACTGACGGGGGAGACGCTGCTCCACCAGCTCCTGTCAAACCCGGGTCAAAAGGCTAGTGGAGAGGGTGTGGTCAGAGATGAAACAGGCTATGGCCACGCCCTCAGTCACCCCACAGCGGCGCGCTCTGTTGCTAATGACCGGAAGTTAGCATGCTATCATGCTAATTCAAAACAGGGTTATCAAAAGTTACTGCGAGCTAAATATAGGTCACTTAGGACTGCTACTACTGAATTCTGTGTCTTTGAGTTCCTCCAAAAATGTGATACAAATCATTTGTATTAGATATCATATTTCTATTATATATGTTACTTGATCGACTTGCTTATGTGCAGAGCTTTTTATAAATGGTGAATAAACCTGAAAACTACCTGGGTTTTTCTGCAGTGATGGATATATAGTCAGTGTGTATCGTAATGCGTGCTTTATACATGTGTTCATATTATTGAGCTTGTGTCGTATTTTCATAATTCCCTCCCAGTCACAAGGTCCTGGTTGTTGTTAGGGTTAGAGCTAGAGTCAGAGCAAGGTTTAAAGTTGGTTGTAGGGTTAGAACTAGGGTCCGTGCAGGGTATGAAGGTGTTCGTGTCAGAGTTAGAGTTAGGGTTACTGGAGCCATATTTCACTTTATCTGAGATTAACTTTTGCGCTAAAACAGAAACTGATTGTCTCTGTCATTTGGTTTGGTCAGGTCTTGCTCAGCTTCTTCAGTTTGTCAATAAATCCTGAAACAGCACTAACAGTGTGGTGAAGCAATCACTAACTTTAGATCAGGTCCGTTACATCTTCTCACAAAGCATCATCGGGGAAACTTCCTGTGAGATCAGCCTGCATGCCTTGATATTTTTATTAGCTGTTACTATTTTTAGGAGCCTACCCATCACTTTCTTTGCCAGTGGACATTAATTTATCTTCCCTTTTCATTATGCCCTGAACCTCAACCAAACAACTTTCTTAAAATGCCTCCAATTATTGAAAGAACACCATTATTAAATTTACATTTTATTTGAAAACTTTACTTTGCAGTAAAATATAGAAGAAATATAACAGCATGTTGAAATGCAGAAAACAAAGGTGTTGGACGTGTCAGTGTTGAGTTGTGCACCTGTTTTACAATTTGCAATCACGGTTTGTTTTGAGAAGGTGAACAGGAAAAACTGCCAGTGTTTGTTGATGCTGCACAGGAAGGAAATCACGCACACACGATGGAGTTGTGGAATGTACAGTAGCGCAGGTCAGAGGTGATATCATGTTTCACTTAACACACATTAAGTTTCCGGTTGTAGCGTGTCTGTTCATTTTCACAGGCATACACCTCGACAGGTTTCACCTCTTCTCTCGTGTCTCAGCCTCGTCCTGAATGGTTAACTCAGTGTAGCGGCCACATTGCAACTGTTCATTTCAGCTGTGTTTATTGGAAGAGAACTTAAACAAAAATATGTTACTTGCCAACATCACATCCAGCTCATGCTACATAACAAATAGTACACAATTGTTTTTGTGAAGTACGGTAACAGTCTTTCATTCTGTCCTACAGTGTTGAATTCTGTTTCATAATCAAACCTCCAGCTCCCTGCACCCATGATCAATCTGCTGTAATCCTTGTGGCCAAAATGCTTTCTAGCAGTGTTATGTCACAGTGACCTTTCAAATATAAATCCTGAACCTTGTTTATCCTCGCGTTAGAGAACATTGGTGCCAAATTTGAAGAAATTCCCTCACGGCATTCCTGAGATATCGAGCTCAAAACAATAAGTCTGAGGGTCGGACAAAATGGAAACATGTCTCCAAGTTGTCTCTTTACATTTCATCATTCAGGCAGTTATGGTACAGCTGCTTTTATTAAAATGCCTTAGTAAAGTCAAATAATATAGTTTTTGTGGTAAAAATTGGTTCACATTTGGCAAAAGTTAGATCTGGCACCCACTGATCCAAGAGCTGAGTCTTTGATGGATGCAGTTACATTTCCTCCCTGATTGAAGGTACTCCCTGTAAGAAAGCGCATTCCAACACAAAGGCATTCATGTTTAGAATAACATGATTCCACTAATTGACAAGTGTAAATACAGTCACCTGTCAGTTGATCACCTTTGTGGTAAAATAAAAGCCATTTCATATTTCATTTCTGGCCACAGTGACAGTGAAGGAGCAATTCAGTGGAACATTTGTTTCAGTTAGGAAATATTTACAGCCCAATTTGACCAACCTATGCACAACAGTTTTAGTCAATGGCAGATTGATCCTGTGTACAGGGGAACAGGACTGTTCAATACAAAGTTGTGCCGAGTACAAAATGTGACGCTGGCCACAAACAAAAGGCAAGCATGATAATCTCAGAAGATAGGTTTGATCTGTTAAATCAACACTGTAACAGCTAATTCTCATGAACTCTACTGGTTTATTACAGGAGACAGCACCCATCAAATATCTTCTGGTTCATGTGTACAGCACCGTGAGCGCTGGGTCTTGGTCTGGTCCCTGATTGGAATGTGTTCAGAGAGACAGCCTGGCACTTAGGAAGACTGCCAGAAGGTCGGGAGAACATCAGTGGCAGTGAGCAGAGTAAAAAAAAAAAAAAAAAGAACTAAAACAACAACAAAAAAATACAGCGGTCACCTTTGCATGGGGTGTCGGGAGCCCAGCAACTGTTTCCCCCGACTGACTCCTTCCCTTGGAGCGTCAGCCTGCCGTGGGTGTCTCCCTTTGGCCTCTGGCTCTGAGTCACTGAGCTCCAGGTCAGGACAGTATCCGTCACTGTCCTGGTACGAGCGCATGCTTTTCACCTTGTGTTCAGACACAGGTTTAGGCCACAGTCTTTCCTTGGCAGACACTTTGCGGGACAGTTTGTCCGAGGCCCTCAGGTCCTCTGTGGTCCGTACCAGGTTAATGGTGGCCTCTTTAAATGACCTGCCGAAGTGCTCCATGGCAGATTTACGAAAGCTGCTCTTGTCATGTGAGGCATCCTGGTGACTGGGGGTCTGGCAGGAGTTGTCCCTCTGACACCCAAACTTCCCTAGGAGGCCGTTAGGCTTTGCTCGGTCCTGGTCCAGCTTGCCGTTGCTGTTAGACGAGTGGCCGTGGAGTGCAGCGTGTAGGGATAGCGGTTTGCCGGTTGGTTTAACGGGCAGCGTTGAGTTGTTCGAGTAGCTCGAGGAAGCCAGGCGGCCGTTGGAGCGCTCGTCTCGCCGACTGCGACCGTGCATTTGAGGTTTCCCCTGACCCAGCCCCTCACCTGTGTATTCTGTGACATTCCCACTATTGTCCGGACAGAGGGGCCCATTGCCAGATTTGGAACTGCAATTTCCATTTCCAAGACTTGAAGCCTTGGGCATTTTTAGCTTCAGAGTAATCCGCGGAGGAGGACGGAACAGTGTGTTCTCCACTGCGAATGAAGCAGGAAGGCCTTGGGATGAGGGGAAGACAAAACATTGCAGATCAGTAACTGGCGATCCCAACACAGTATCACCAAACACACAACCATAATGAAACGTTCATCTCACCCGCAGACTGCTCCTGGTTCATTAGCTGCACGTGCAAGTTAAACATCTGCTCCTGGGATTTACTCTGCAGCAGCTTCAGCTTCTCCCGCCGACTCACCATGTAACACAAATTCCTCACCTGCAGAACACAGACAGGAAGGAGTCAGGTCAGTGGATAAATACAGTAAATCCATAATTTCATTGTAGTAGTAAACTAGCCAATCCTGTGCCTTGTGAGGCTCACGTTACCACCACTTCTTTTCTGGCTTATATATAACACCAGATATGACTCTATAAATATATGTATCTTTTACACAATAAAAACTAATGATTTGATTTGTGACATCATGCTGCTCAGCATCTACCACAGAAAGATGGGAGTCAACACAGGAATTCCAGCGTATGATCCGTCAGCATCTTTGAAAACAAAATGCCCACAGGAACAAGCAAACTACAAGACGAATTAAATTAAGGCAGCGGATACAGTGTGTACAGGGGAATGTCCTAGACTAAGCAGGAAAAAAGAGACACTCAGCACTCCAGAGTACAACACACTGCAGTGAGAAATAAAACACCCACCCTCTCTAAATCCTGTCGTAGGTGCATAAACATCCGCATGCGTGTGTGGATGCTGTCCTCCTGCGGCTGCAGCACCAGGTTCTCCTCCTCCTCATTAGGGGGCAGCAGAGCTTTGTTAAAGCTCCCTTTCCTCTTCAGTTTCCAGTACTGGTAGATGAAGTCCACCAAGTGCTCAGAGAGCCCGAGGGCTCGTGCCAGGTCATCCAACTGGATCAGAGTGTAAAAGTCCTCCTCCAGCTCCTGCAGTCTCTGCGCTCGCTGGCCCCCCTTCCCCGCCTCGGTGGGGGGTTTGGAGCGTGCCGGGCTCAGGCTAGCCTCCCCGGCTTTGGATTTGCTGTGCTTGAGGCAGAAAGACTTGAACTTGACTTCATCGCCCTCGTCCAGGATAGTCTTCATCTCCAGGCTGTGCTCGAAGGCACATGTCACATGGAAAGGAGTGGTGCAGTTCTTGACAGAGCACTGCAGGCAGAGAGAAATTGTGTTAGGATTATGGGAGTAATCACTTTTTCAAAAAGGCAGTCCGAGGGAATCTGGACTCTTCATTATTTTTAAACAATTATTTTGTTGGTACTGCAGAAAATAGATGGAGAAAACATGAGACGCACGTTTACATAGAGATTTGTTTAAATTGTTTTCCACTATAGTCGAATGTGTCGGGATGTCCATAAAGGATCGATCAACAAACTTCTTGAAGAAGCTAATAACCAGCAATGAATGCACAGATTCACACTCACCTGGATGCAGGCGCCGGTCTTCAGCTTACACAGACTGCAGATAAGAGACCAGCGGCTGGGTGGGATGTGGGAGATTTTGGTGATGGGCTCCATCCTCTCTGGACAGGCGATGCTCACCTGCAGGGCAGCAGAGCAATCAGTGTGGTGTTAGACTGCTGACACAGTTACCGATGCAAAACTGCTTAGAGAGGTTGTACGGGTAGCACAGGGGAGACCTGTGTTTACCTCTGGTATCCACAGGGCACAGCTCACATGGGCCCACTTGGTGCCTGCTCGTGTTGCCTTCATGGCACCGCCCTTTTGGGGACACAGAAGGCACTGCGGGTCGAGGCTGAGGACACACGTCCTACACAGCCAGTTTCCAACAGGCACTTTGACAATGCCGTAACAGGCCTGAGGGGAGAGGCGAATGGGTTAGAACATTTTGGATTTGGTGACCAGTACGGTCCTGGTCAGACTCCAGTATTTCCATGTTGTGACAAGAGAAGTTTAATTTGCCCCGCCCCAGCTTGATAATGAATCAGAGAGACATTTCAAATATGGTGTTTGGCTTCATTGCTGCATTGCATAGCTGTGTGCAGCACTGCAGAAACTAGCGACTGGAACAATAAACATTCTGCCAATAACCGACCAACCAAATGACTAGGCACAGAGCTCACGTGTGGCCTGCGTGCCGAAAGTTGCTCTCGGGTTTACCTGGTGCACACAGATGTTGCACTTGTCACAGAACACCATGTCATTCCCCTCTTCGCTGTCCGGAGAGCGGCACACGTCGCAGATGACGTCCTCGTCGTACTCGATCCCCAGACCCTCCACCGTCTCGATGGCGTGGTTCATGTTGTCATGGCACTGCCTCTCCAGGGCTTCCATGATGCGCTCCATCGTCAGCTCGTCTATGGGCTCCTCCCCTGGGAGACGCACAGACACAAAGTTCCACATGGTCAGAGAAAGCCCAGGCTGTCAGAATATCATGATTCCAAATCGTAAAGCTCTTGTTTGCATCTCAGGGGGACAGATGTCTGCTGCTGTTGATATGATCTATCACCGGGATTGAATGTTAAGATGGATTATCCCATTGCAATCCCGATCCTTACCCATGCGGTCAAGCTCTTGGTTGAGCGCGTGCAGCCAGAAGAGGTCCATGTCGTCCAGGTCGTAGCGACACATGGCTTCCGCCAGCTCTTTGATGTTAACGTAACCTGGTTCAGTTGACTCCTGACAAGAGCACTGAATGTACTTCCTCTGGTGGGTGTACAGGACTTCCTTGGGCTTCTCCACAACAATCCTGAGCACAGACAACACGGTGCAAATCTGTCAGCCCTGCAAGGGTCTTCAAACAGTGAAAGAAATAGTCTCTGTGTGCTTACCTGACTGATGGCTCAGGGATGGTGTCTGGACTGGCAGGCACCTGGACACCCTTCTCCCACTCCTGCTTCCAGGTGTCTGCCAGCAGGTAGTAGTCCTCTGGGGAGACATGGTGCGAGTCTGGCAGCTTCATGGCACTGATCAGGTCTTTTCTGAACACCTGCAAGAGAGGGGAGGCGGGTGCAGGTTGGCACACAGTTACATATACTACATATAACAAACAAACCCACAATGCAACGCTTCTCTGGGAACTTACTTCAGCCGGTTTCTTCGGGTTGGAGGCGGGGGTTCCAGGTTTGCTGCCATACTTGTTTGACGAGCAAAAGGAAGTTGAGGGACCTAAACGAAGAACGAGACGATTTAAAATACAGTCCAGCTCAGGCTGTGGGGGTCTCTGGGGGCAAATGACTCACTCTCATTGTCAGAACTGTCGCTGCTGCTTGAGGACCTGATACGTTTCATCCTGTAACATCCTGCAGAGTGGAAAAGACGAGACTTTAAATATGGTTTTAAAAAATTAAGGTAATTAAGAATGGTATTAAAAACATGTTCAAGTTCAATTGCAAGTGAAGCTATTTTCAGACATGAACACTGGAATATCTGTAGAACAAAGCAGGAAATTATTTGGGTAAGATGTGTTTACTAGAACAGGAAAATGTCCAGAAGATTCTGGATACAGGAGTCAGGGCGTGAAGTACACATGTTGCCACATAGAAATCACATGTCTGTGTCTCTGTGCCCCTCTGGAAAACTCCAGGAAGATGTCCTGAGTTCAGTGCATGTCTGAAAGCAGCTTAACTATTTCCAATTGATACAGATGTGGATACTTACCATAAATTTCAAATTGAAAAGCATGCTAGTGGATTCCTCTGATAAACCCTAACTGATTAACTTCAGTCCTGAAAATAAGAAATATAGGAGAGTCAAATCAGCAAATGTTTGCATGTAAACAATAAGCATCTGTGCCGCCTACATACTACATATTAGTGCTTTGCCCAAAACCTTGCAATATAATATATATAATCTAATCCGTTAACAGTAACACAACTATTTCAAATATAATTCAGCAGCTTGAAGGCTTGGTTCTATGTTTTTGTTATTCATCATCACTAACTACAGTATGAACCATGAAGGTTTTAAAAAATGCAGGAACTTAAACGAGGTGCAGCCCCCAATACAGTACACTGTTTCAACAGACAGGACATGCCTCACATTCCTCATGAGGACAGGAGGGGTGGGAGGGGAGAGGAAATAAAGCCAATCCCATTCCAAATTATATATGGTGTAAGTAAACCTACAAACTGTTGCTATTTTAAGTCATGCAGCACAGACACACTGCAGCAGAATGTGTAGCAGCAACAAAACAACCAGGACCTGGCATGAACAGATGCCTCGTCTGAAAACACAGACCTCTGTGTGACTGAGTGCAGCGGCCGCTTTGCTCAGAAAATTGGCAATTACTTTAAATAGAGGACAGTTAGCTTTTTACGTCAATCAAAAAAATCAATTTGTCTGCAACTCTAGCCCTCAGCTCTAATCCAGATGAGATGAAGTGGGGGACAAGAGAACTAATACTGAGACAGAAAAGCTTTTTAAGAGTGTAGAACTATATAATTGTGAAGTGAATGTGTTTGGATTGTGGATGATTGATCAGATAAAACAAGCAAATTGAAGACATCACAGAATATTAGGGCCACTTCAAAAGGAGACAATAGTCACGTGTCATTTCAGAGGATCATGCTGCAGTCAGTGCCAAACTGAGGAGGGAAGACCATCCTGTTGAGTTATATTTTTGTATGATTTCACAACTCAGATTCATGTATGTTATTGAGATCCGGACTTTGCAAGCAATTGTGTAAGAACCTCTGCCCTTTTCTGAAGAAAGAACGGCACAGACTTGAAGGAAGTTCTTACAGGTTCCATATGAGAGAATGTTTGGTGGTGTTGGACTGTGAGCTACGGGCTATTTAAAGGGATTTGGTAGTTTCTCTAGAAACAACAGGAGTCGATTTAAAGCAGTAGTTCCTCACTGTGCTGATCTTTGGGGCGCCTGCTGCTGCCAAGTCATTCCATTAATGTTTGGAACCAGGACAACAAGACGTCATCAAAGCGCAGCGTGTCTCTGGACTGTCCTAAATACAGAGTAAAAAACTCTTCCCGCTCTAAACCAGCACTGTGATGTCAGACGGCAGAAACACAGGAGCCTGAGAGTCAGGACGCGATGTGGAGCTCACGCGTGAGACAACTGGACACAGGCTGTGATGTAACGTGCGCGGAAATGACGTCACGAGGCTCGCAGCGCGCTCCTACGACTTAACGGGATCCTTCCCTGGTCTCCTGTGCGATTTACACGCTTTTCAAAATGTGCTAGCATGTAGCTGCTAGCTGCAAGAACACTGTTAGCTGGGGCTACGCGCAGACGGCGGGCTGGAAAAGACATAACTCCGAGCGGCTGCCCTGCCCGGAGAGCCCGGTTGGCGCCAAACAAACACACACACACACACACACACAGAGGCCCAGAACGGGCTACACTGCAGGCTGTGGAGAAATCGAACATGGGCGCCACCTCCAACAAAGATGTCACTTCCTAAAGGCAGCAGGGCTAAGGTTTGTGGAGCTGCTTCATTGTTTAGGGCAGCGAGAAGTGAGCGACCACCCGGGTCCCCAGAGGGAGCGGGCAGACAGTGTTAGTAGTGGGGGCAGGAGGCCCCGTGGCCTGGATACACCATCCAGGGTAGATCCTGGCACAGGGAGCCCCGCTGGACAACACGGGCATATTGTTCACCTCCCTCCGTGCCTTACCTCCAGAACACGCGGCGCTGTCCGCTTCAGCCCCGCCACGTCCCCCTGCACACACACCCAGAAATCCGGGGCTCTGCTCCCGGCTGCGGGTCAAATGATGGTTTTGTGTGTCCCCCCTCACTGGGAATCTCCAGAGCTGCGATCTGTCCTCCTCCACCACCACCACCACGGCACAACGGCTCTATTGTACCGCGCGTCCCACCGGGTCCTAAACCCCGCCGAGTTCCCTCTGTCCTGGGTACGCTCAATTTCAACACCGGCAGAGCGACGGGGGCGGATGATCCGTTTTAAGGTATGGGTGACATAAACCTTTCTAAAGTTTAATTCCTAAACGGGAGCACATATTTATATTTATAACGAATGCATTAATAGCACGTGGGTTGACAGGATGTTTAAATAGTTATATGAGGAGTTAGAATAATCTATTTATCTTCCCATATGTGTGTATGTGAGAGAGAGACAAGAGATACAACACCTATTATAGGTTCAGTATAGCAGATCTCTTATATTTTGTTGTGTTTGTTGTGACACTACAAAAGACTGGGTGAGGTCAAGCTGGTGGCATGATGTTGAAAAAGGTGGAAGTCAAATAGCTGAAGTGAAAGATGCAAAACTGTGATTCACTGGAAAAGATAGCACATTGTCAATTCCAGATGCCATGACTTACACTACAAGTTGCTCTGAAGCTTGAATGTTTCAGCAGTTTGCCTCTATTGCAACACTGGTGAGTGATAAACCTGAAGCCAGAAATGCAGGAATGTACAGTGACGCATAGAGGAACTAGAGGAACTCAGACTGACTATAGTTTCAGTCTACAGCCGTCATCACACAGATTTATTTCACTCATGACAAAACTGGTTGCACTCGATGAAACTTTTGCTAAATCGATGATGCGCAACATGAAATTGTTTCTATACAAAAACACAGAGTGGAGTATAAAACAAATATTACAAATAGATTTTTTTCTAAACAAATCACATCATTTGCCTACATTAAAGTCAGCATTTGTACAACTTAAGCATAAAACCCATCAACTGATCTGAATTGAAGTTACACTCAAGCTCGTCACAACTCAGAATTGGCCTTATCACCTACACAGCATGTTTCTAAAACAAAGTCAAGTCCACAGCCTAAACCATATACACAAATCCATACAGGAAATAAAAATACGATTTATAAATACAAATATTTTCCCTCATGCTTGTTCTCATGGATTTTGAGTCATTATGTCAATCTTTCAGAAGGTGATGAAAAACACATGCTTTAAATTAAAATTGATCTGATTTACAGCAAAGAACTACATTCACAATCGATAAAAGCAACTGGATTATCAAATACATTCATAGAAAATGGAATATTCACAGCATTCGTAGCAACTCATGGACATTAAGTGGTTTACAGCTAATATTTTTGAATAATAGAGACTGAATCTATTCCTCAATAATTTCCATACGTACCTATTATTTTAAAAACAGGCAAATAGTCCAAGCACAACTGGCATTCAATCCAATCTGGGCGGCAGATGGTTCAGAAGGTAAGATTCAGAGAGTGAAAGCAGTTTGTTCGATAAACTTCTGTGGTTCACAAGCCCATCTGCATGTCGGCAAAGTTGAAGAAGCTGTCCACATCTCGAGAGGATGTGTTTTTGTTATCAGAGACAAAAACCTGTGGGGGACAAAAGAAACACATCACACTCTAAGCTTTTGACAGTATTTTAGACCGAGGAAAGATGTATGCTACAAACAAAGTCTAATTACCTTGGTGCCACTGAATATGTCGTTTGCGATGTTCTTGCAGGCTTCCACAGCTCCGTCACCGTTCAGCTCCAGGGCGATCACAGGGCCTGTGGTAAGACACAAAAGTCACAATTCTTCAGCTAAATAACTGCAGCAACTCTACAGTAACCTTCACACACTAAATACAGGCCTCCCTCCTCTTTGCAAAAAACCCTGTGACATCTACATATACTCTGGTTGTGAAACAGTCACAGATTACGAGGGAAATGAGGATCATGTACTATTCGAGTACACATGAGCATTTAAATGCTGATTCATCTGATTTTAGCAGTGTTTACCAAATGGGGCCACTGGGAAACGAGTAGTCAGCAGTATTAATAATAAAAATCATGTGAGAGTGTTGAACACAAGTTAAAATGGCAAATGTTGTCTGAGGATGAGCACTAAGAGAATGGAATGGAAGAACAAGAACAGAGTAGAGCTGTAGGAAGATGTAAACCAGAGTCTGGCCGCTGTCCCTACCTTTGGTGATCCACTCCACGAGATCCTCTGCACTGTGTTGGAAGACCCTTTTCACATCTTCCGGTCGCATTGAGACTTCCTTTGTCTGGATCAGCACAAAACCTTTAGCAGTCGCCTGTTCCAATGAGATTTTAAAATACGAGGTTATGTAACCAAAGTTGTCATGAACCATCAAGCATTTAAAAAATCCTCTCTGTCAACACCCAGGGTGACACTGTCATGCAGAAAGACTTCTCCACGTCCTCATATGTCCACATGTAAATCCAGCCTCATGCTTATGTGAAGGAGTAATCCATATTTTGACAAGCGCACACACATAGCTAAAATACTTGAGTAAGACACAGTCATCTTCAGACAGCATCTTAGCAAGTTAGCTAAATAAAAGAAATAAAATTGCTCTTGAAGGATACTGAGGACATAAAAATATTAATGATTGATCCATAATGTGATTCCCAACTTGATCTGGCAGATAACCAGAATCAGCATTACATACGCTTGATTTGATTTCTTCCTTTTTAACATTTATGGTTCTGTGTTAAACTTGTGTTCCTGTTACAAAATGGAGCAAGTGTGACAGTCAACACTGTGGAGGATGTTTCTATTGATGTGCACAGTAACCTTTTCCAGCATGACTGACTTTACCTGACTGTCTATCACTGTTAGTGATCAGTGAATATTCAGTGTAAGTGATCTCTCAAACTCCACTTCCCCTTTAAACAACACCTCACAGTAAGAGATGTCAAATCAAGCATAACGTCCCCATAGTCTCACCTCGTCGATCAGTTTGCGGGCATTTGCGGTGCTGTATTCTCCAGCAAAGAAGACAAAGAGGCAGGACTCTTCACTGTCCTTGCGCCTCCCCCCCTTGGTCAAAGGCACAATGCTGCGATTGGGGTCAGCAGAAATTCGCACTGACTTGAACTCAGACTCTGGATCTGGTGCTGGGACAAAATCCAGAACGGCTGAAGCCTCTGGCAGCAGGCTCCAGTTGTTCTCCCCAGACACCGGCGTGAAGTCGTGTATGTTGCTCCAGTTGTTGTTGTATATACTGAGCCCCGCGTCCCTGAAGTGGTAGGCCAGCTCAGGATAGAAATACTGAAAACAGCCAAACTTCATGCCTGTGGAGGACTCAATAATGGGCTGAGTGGCACAGCATAAGAAAACGTCCATCTTTTTACAGTCCCGCGTGCGAAACTGCTGACAGGCCACCACGCACTTGATGTCTTTACAGTCTCTGAAGAACACGCTGCCCTTAACAGGTCCGAGAACAATGCGGCAATTGACACAGTCGTCGATGGTGATAGTCGCCGAGTGGTCGAACACGAAGATGTTGCAGTTCTCACACTCTTGGATGACAAACTGTTGCCCGTCCAGTTTGCCAGGGAGACGGCCCACTGTGACATCTTTGAGCCCTGTCAGCATGTAGTCTTTAGGATCGACCTATGTGAGGGGAAAGGGGCCAGATGAGTATTTAGAGATGCACATCATTTCAGATACATTGCCATCTACATCTGCTCTTCATACCAAAGATGCATTTGTGATGTATCACTACAACTACAAGTTCCCCATACATAAGTCATCGATAATTAGACCGCTGGGACTTTTAATTCAGTTAAGTTGCAGCTCATGTGGTACAAGTTTCAATGTCAAGTTTGTATTTCTCATGTGTCAGTGAACGCTGCAGTGCAGTTAAATGTTTTGGAAAAAGACAGTAATAATTAAAACTAAAGTACAATGAGCTTAATATAAAATAGTCTCAAACGACAAACTTTGAGGATACAGTGGAACATTTGAGGATGCAAGTGCACGAGCCAAAGCGACCATTCATTACACCCAAGTTACAAAGCTGTGTGGCGACTCCCCGCTGACATGTCAAGACTATTTGTAGTAACACGTCTACCGTGCAACAAGAAGAGTCAAAACGGAAGTTGATCCACTGCTGGGTTAACGCCTGTGAGTGCGGTCAGCCGAACAACTGCGGGCCACACAAAGTTATGCAGTAATCCGTTAACGAGATAACATGGACACGAAATGTGAGGCAGAGACAGGGAGAGGGCGTTGAGCCTAAACTCAGGTGTTGTCAACACATAACGAGTCTCGAGCGCATCCGCTGGCTGGTTAGGTAACATCGACCTGAGAGGAGCTGCGCAGGTGGTGGCGAGAAAGAGAGGTTCAGGCAAGCTAACATCGCCATTATGGAACAATTACAGGCTGTCGCTGACACCGAGGCAGGTTTGAAGAGTTAGTTTCATCAGCGGACGGAAGCCGATCTGAATAACAATGTGGTCGCGTGTTAAAGATGTAGATGACTATCAGACACCTGGGAGCGAGTGAGAGCTCGAGTTAAAGGGTGATGAGTTAAGCAAAAAAAAACAAAGTTAGCAGCTAAAGTTAGCACCTGCCACCCGAGTGTGTCAATATCTCGCGGTTACCTTCTCTCTCTTATCCCAGCTGTACTGCTTCGGAGCCTCGTCGGTGTTGTTGCCAAGGGGAACCGCGTTGCCTGTCGTCGTAGTATCGACGGTCGTAGTTGTCGGCGTCAGATCCTCCTTATCCGACTTCCTCTTGGATTTCTTGGAGAAGAAACAGCCCATGGTGACTCGTGTAGCAGCGGCCGGCTGGCGTGCGTGTTTCTCGCCGTAATGTTTGATCCGCGAACACCAGAAATGTGAGTCTGAAGCTTACGAGCGCTTCACTTGACCAGATTTTTTCTTCGCTTCCCGTTTCCACAGCTCCGCCTCAGCGACCAATCAGCGCCGCGGTGGTCAACGCAACAGCCAATCACAGAGCCCGGCTGAGGGAGGGACTCAGGGAGGAAATGTTCGCACCCATGAGGCGTTTAGGGACAAACCACGAAAAACAGTTTGCGTTAACCTGTCTTATCTTCATCTTATCTCAATGCGTGTGTATTGAAATATTGAAATAAGATAAAACGCATGCACACTGAAACAGGTGAGCATGAATGCATCGCCAACTGCACATTGGGCTCACCTCTCTGGGTGCTGCCTTCATCCCTCAAAATCACCTTTGACACACTCCTATGTTATAAAGAATAATAACAAAGAGGTTCAATAAGATACGTGACATAGTGCTTGAATAATTGGATGTAAAATTATACATGTTAGTAAAGGTCTGTGATGATGTATGGACACTGTTTTACACTTCAGCCACATTTATGATCAATTTAATTTGTAGTTGGAAATAATGCATTGTGCAAAAGAAATAACACAACAAACTTACACAAAACCTATTTAAAACCAGACAGATTAGCTTGCAATTTAAGCCACTAGGACGCTCTAATAATAGGTAATCCCCCATCATGCATCTGTGAGAGGTGCTGTGAAGCCCGGCCTCTCAACTCTGTGTGACCATATAATCATTATGTGACTGTTACTTTTGGACTATCAAGCATCTATGTGGCTGGGCCTGTAGGGTGTACAGTAAAGGTTAGAAGCATCTAAAGAGTATGGAGTACAAATTCACTTGGAAGGGAAAGTAGCCAAGTGACAGAATTAGAAATCAAATCAGAACTGCACAAGGTGTGGTTAAGAGACACATGCTAATATAATTATCATAAACATGTCACCAGATGTTTTGAGAGGTGTTTAAACAGTCACAGGGATGACATAACATCTGGTGCACTGGCCTCAAATGAACTGTAGTTGTTTAAGTTCTTAATCCATTTGTAAAGATTCACCCTCCTCTTACAGCACTCTGTCTCACCAGTAAGCATTAGTGGTGATGGTGTTCTCACAGTTACAGCCTGCTTAATGGCAGTCCATTGAACCACAGTGAAACCAGCAACGCTAGTAGCACATTAGGGGCACAACTGGATTTACCTGTTAGGGCACCTTGGACCTTCCGACCACCACCCTCCTCAAATCCACCGTGTAACTGTCAATCTCTGTGGCCTGTCTCTTTGCCCTGTCCCCAACTCCCAGTCAGTCCTTTTTAAATACATATTTCTTAAATGACCTTCATTGGGTAAATGTAAAAAACAAAAATTGTGACAAAGACAGTTAACAATTTATGGACTGCCAGTTTCTGACCACTGCTGAAGTATACCCAAGCACATTGTTCAACAGACTGACTATCCACTGACCTGAATCAATAACAATGCATGTGCCAAGTGGTAAATAGTTTATATGAACAGTGTGTGACATATATTTAGACATCTGTGGAATCAATAGGTGGATTCTGGAAACAGCTGAAGTGCACTTGGGATTACGTAAATAAAAGCAATCCAATATAATGCAATGTGGCCCTTAATTACAGCTTTAATATCCTTTCGCTCAGCCATTCGTTCTCCTGTAGCTCCATTATGGTCTCTCCCAGGTCCCCAGGGAAATGTCAGACTCTTTAGCATCTAAATGCTCTGCTATGTTTAACAGTTATTTGTCAACTGTCAGTCAGTTGGTGCTGGGCAGGAATGCACATATCCAGTATAACACTGTATTCTCTTAACACACACAGCTAGCTACCAAAGAGTCTGATCAGAGTGAAAATGAGCCAGAAGATTAAAGCTGTGGACTTCAAATGTTAAATTGACCTGATGGAAGTTTGATAGATGGACAGATAGACAAATAGACAGATACTTTATTAATCCCAAGATGGGAAATTGTGGAGTAGTGCACTCTCTAAACAGTCTTTTTGTTGTGGGGCTGCTTGATATTTAGGGCCACAGAAATGACCCCCCCCCCCCCAGCGGATGTCTCCTCCGGCTGTTCTTACACAAAAAAAGGTGAGTTCTGTTAAGTTAGACACCACGTGAATTTCCTGTTTTGAAGGAAGGCTCGGGCACTGAACTGCACAGTCATCAGGATCCCAGCACGGTGACTCAGTGGGTTGACACCGGGGGACTTCGGCGGTTGCAGCCAGGGGCAGCGCAGGCTCGGCGTCCTCGTGCTCTCGCCTCGCGCAGTGTGCCTTTAAAAGGTTGAACTCGCCGGTGTGCGGACTCTGAGCCCTGGACCGCTTCCCCGCCTGCTCGGCTCATCTGTGTGTACCTGCCCGCAGTGACATGGCATAGAAGCAGCCAGCAGCAGCAGCAGCAGCATCCTGCACCATGGTCGCGCTCCGGCAGCCGAGGCGCAGCGGAGCCTGCTCGGCCGCGGACGCGATGATGATGCCCGCCTGGATCTTACTGAACACGGTGTCCGGACTGAGGGCGCAGGGCGACGGAATGGAAGAACTCACCACCGAGAAGGAGGCTGAGGAAAGTCACCGACAGGACAGCGTTAATTTGCTGACATTCATTCTGCTGCTGACCTTAACCATCCTCACCATCTGGCTCTTCAAGCACAGACGGGTCCGGTTCCTCCACGAAACCGGGCTGGCAATGATTTACGGTGAGGTCGCGTGATGAATGCACAAACACACACACACACCACCACCACCACCACCTCCCCGCAGGCTCTGCGTGATTCAGGCTGCCCTGTGGCGCTCGCGAGGCGGCTGCTCAGGGACCATGGGTCTGATTCAAGTCTGGATAATCTGACGCGATTGCAGCGGCTCAGTCTTAACTGGGCCACGGCGGTTTCTAGAAGGTGCTCCAGGCTGCTGTCTACACCGCAGTCTGACTGACCTGGAGTCAGCTGCCGAACATACGTGAAGGCCTCCACGCAGTGACCTTTAAGGGTGTTATAGGGTTTAACCCTCCTGTAACTCCAGTGTATTTTAAAAACCCGTTTTACAGTATGCCAGTACAATACTGCTATTAATAGCAGCTTTGACAGCCAGTAGCTGCTTGACCACTCACGCTCTACTTTTTCAGCTCTGTTTTGGTCTCTCCCAGAGACAGTTTCATTCAAACGGCCATTCATTTTGCTATGGAAAGTGTTTTTGGCTCAACATTAAAGGTTCCGTGTGCAGAGTTTGTGGTGGTATCTAGTGGTGAAGTTGCATGTTGCAGCTGATCCCCCCCCCAACCCTTCACCCTCCCTGTCCAAACATGACAACCTGTTGTTCTGTTGACATAAAAACGGGAAAGATCTTTAGTTTGAACAAACATTGGTCAAAAAGCTTTTAAACTGAAGACTTGTATATAAAGTATTTAAACATCAAGGATCCACTCCAGGGTAAAACATCACTGGAATTATTTTATATTTAATTTCTGTCAATTTATTTAATTTTTATAATTTAACTATTTCGATCCCTTATAACTTTATTCTGGTTCCAGTTGGACTTTAACAACCTATAGCTTGACTACTCACTCTCTTTTGACCTCTGTTGCAGTTTCTAATCTCTCTGGGAAATATCTTACTTCTTAATGTCTGACAGCTACTATTTATATAGTGTTGTTGCTGGGCAGGTTTGGATGCAATACATTTACCAAAAACCAGTTCCACCACATACATTTGCCTGCATTTGAAACAGAGACTGAAGTATAAAGTTGTGGCCTTAAAATCAAAGCAATGAGCAGATGGAACCTAAATCAGTCCCACATAGCTGAAGGGAATTATTGTTTTAGACTTGATGTAAGATATCCTCCTGTGTAATGCCTTATAAATATGGATGTGGGCCACCTCAGGCAATGATGCAGCACTTGTGGCATGGACAAAATGGTTCTTGAGCCTAAAGTTGCGCACTAGAAAAATTGGCCTTAATTGGCAAACATTCAGTCCTCAATGTAATCTAAAACCTAAAGTGACCCTTGTGTGATGAATCTGGCCTAAATGCACAAAACAAATTCGGGCCACCCTTGGTACCCTCGGTGTTGCATTGAGACGGTCTGTCCCAAACATTTCTATGTGGGGCTCTCAATAGAAAAGGGTGTCTTCAGTTAGTTACTGTGGCACAGTGATGGAGGACACATTAACACAGCTCAGTGGTGTCACTGTTTGAGGGACTGGCCTATTTCTTTTATGGTATTTCCTCATTCAAATGCAGAAAACTTTCCATGAGCTGGAAAGAACCTGAATTTTCTGACCACAAACTGACACAACCAATGGTTTAATTGTCAGCCAGTACTCTAGGTAGAACCTGAGTGGGAAGTGCCTGTTTGAGCGTTTATATCTTTGACAACACGTGTCAGTTCCCTATATTAGCCTTTGTCAGGACTAGTTAAACATAACCTGGCTCTAGTTTGGCATCTTTTCACAATAGTTGAACAAAAACATGAACTAGTCACTGTTTTTTCTGCAACTAGTGGCACTATTGTCCGACTCGTTCCCGAAAGAGAAGTTACTAGCAATGTTGTCCACCTTCTGGTAGGAAGATGCAGCGAGTGCAGTGCTGGTAGCTTTGCTTGGCCATGTCTCCTGCAGATAGCTGCTGTCTGAGCAGAGGATTTATGTTCTTTAATGGCCGGCCTGCCTCCTCCTGGATTTTGCACTCTCCACTTCTGCTTCATTTTTCTCTCTGTGCTCTGCTGCTCTCTGATCCCGAGGGCTCGCGATGTAGAAGCACCTTGAAAATGCTTAGCTGGCTGGTACCTAGTGCTTAGCTGATTAATAACGTAGGCGATACCCATGCCAAGGGGAAGTTTTTTAAATTTTTCTGTCTCCATCTCTCTCTTTCAGGGCTGCTGGTCGGTGTTATTCTGCGATATGGCATACCTGCCACCAGCTACCACAACAAGACGCCCCCAAGCTGCTCCATGAAGGAAGGACCTGCCAGCACCCTGCTGCTCAATGTCAGCGGAAAGTTCTTTGAGTACACTCTCAAAGGGGAGATCAACTCCCGAGAGATTCACAACGTGGAGCAGAATGATATGCTGCGCAAGGTACAAAACAAAACACAAATGGCTGATTTCCACTGGTCAAACGCACGCTTGTAAAGCTTTCAATTCGGTTTCTCCTCCAGGTGACATTCGACCCTGAGGTTTTTTTCAACATTCTGCTGCCCCCCATCATTTTCCATGCTGGTTACAGTCTAAAGAAGGTGAGATTGGTCATGCATAGCTCAGCATCTGTGACTCTTTCAAAGCTGAATTTGTCTGATACGCTGCTTCTTGAGCTAATGTTGTGGCAGGGCCAAGTGAATAGACCTGCTGCCACACGCTGCTCTCTCATTGGACGGATGCAGAGCTAAGAAAAGCTCTCATTGGCCAGGCTGTGAGATTGTTCAGAGCATAAGTGGGCCTTTTGAGGGGAAGTCCAGAGCAGATGTCTTTCACATCCTTTCTGGCATTTGCACAGGCAAAGAAAAACGGCTGATGGTGACAATATGAGCCGTTTCTCCTTTTGATGACTGTTGAGCAACAGACTTGTATTACTTGGAGAGATGCTGGAGTAGCTCTCAGCTTTATTATTATTTGTAATTAAGCACTGGATCATTATTACAACCACATCAGGACCTGTGGCAATGTTGTTGAAATACTTTAGAATCATTCCTCGTCCTCCTCAAACAGTTCTACAATATTCTGTCACTTTTTAGGTTTTGTGCTGAAAATTGTCTGCAGAGGTTTTTTTTTTTTTTCATCCTAGTTCATCCTACCTGGTTTATCTGTTGTGAAGACTTAACATTCTTTGTTTTTTATAATGAAACTGAATCAGATTTACTGCGACTTTTGGGGATTTTACAGTTACATTTTATAGTTTGAATAATTCATTTTAACTCTTTTTTTTAATCGTTCAGTGCATGGTCGGCTATTTCAGATGTTTGTGAAGCAATTGACAAAATCTTTTGACCCAACTTCACATTCACAGAGACAAAAAAACACGATTAACATTTTACCTTCTCCAAGAGTTGGAACACTCAAATTGTCCAGTAATTGTGTCCAGTAAACCCATCTGATAGAAAGTGAAAGTTATTTTACAAAGGAAAATATTTTACTTTGTTTGGTAGCTTAATTTTTCTGATCATGACTCAATTACCTGCAAAAAAACCCAAATGTATTTAAATTGAAGGTTGCAGCAGGATTTAATGGCTTAGCTAAATGTTAGCGGCTGCAGAAACAAAGAGAAGTGTAGAGCTTGGAATGTTTGTGTCTGTCTGGTCCATTTAGTTCGTAAGTGCTGTAAAACATTCTCAGAGAAGTCCAGATGCTATAGAAACATCAGCCTAATAAAATGATCATCTGACTGAGCTGTCACGTCAGATCTATTTCCTTTTGACTCTATTCGCTTGTCTTCAAAAGTCATTCCAGGGCAACTACTCAGGAAAATACACAGATATTCAGTTGAACCTTAAACCCAGCGTTTCTTTCTAAAGGTGCAATGAGAGGGTTCCAGTTGGGAGTGATCTGCAGAGGCTTATTTGTTTAGCTTGTTTGTCTCTTTCTTTTTGTTTGTTTTACAACCAGTCAAACAACGGAATCCGTGTTTGTGCTTCAGATTCTGCTCAACCGGGAGTAACTCAGTATAAAAGACTTCAAGCCCTATTCACAACCTTAATGACACAGGAGGAAACAAAATGTCATCAGTGTTGGAACATGTAGCTCTAAGTGTGAGAAATACTCTCCAGTGCTAACTTTGTCACTCATATCCAATCACATCCAGTCCCTTTCTTATTTTTTCATCTCAGTAAAGTTTCAATTTTTTGAAACAGACACATTAATGTCATTAATGTCGGTGTGTAACTACGTTTATATTGACAAAACTGAGACGGAGACAGAATGGTACCGAACATGGCGTTTGTTATCGCCACAGTGCTACAGAGTGACCTCAGTCAACAAGGTCATGGACGGCTCTGCAGTGTAGAAGAATCTTTAGAAATAGTTCCTCACAAATAAATGTTTATTTGTTCAAAGTGAGTAAATGCTTGTGTTTTATGATATCCTACTTTCATTCTCTCCCCTCCTGCCTTTTTTTGTTTGCTCATCCCCTTTTTGTTTTCCAGAGACACTTCTTCAGGAATCTGGGCTCCATCATAACATATGCATTTCTTGGCACCGCCATCTCCTGCTTTGTTATTGGGTGAGCATCTACCTTCTGTTCATTAAATTCATTAAACCAAACCTCACAAGTGGATATCAGTGTAATCCAACCCCTGTCCATATCCAGTAATCTGATGTACGGCGTGGTCAAACTGATGCAAGTGGTCGGACAGCTGACTGACAAGTTCTACTACACCGACTGCCTTTTCTTTGGTGCCGTCATCTCTGCCACAGATCCAGGTACGGGGATCGATCTCCGAGAGTTTAGAGGACGGAGCACGTCAACAGTTCAGTGTGTGAATGATTCCCCTTTGCTTTTCTGTGCGCAGTGACGGTGTTGGCCATTTTCAACGAGCTCCATGCCGACGGGGATCTCTACGCTCTGCTGTTTGGAGAAAGCGTCATGAATGATGCGGTTGCCATCGTGCTTTCCTCGTAAGTCACGATCAAGGTGGCGTCATTTGCCTCATCAAGCCTTCTGCTCCCTGCAGGGCCAGACCAATGTTTTTACGCGTATGTTTTTTTTTTTTAAAAAACCCTCATCCCATCTGGTGTTAAATTCAATACTCATGTGTGAGACAGAGCAGCAGAGCTTCGCGCCTCCTCTTGGCAGACAGACAGCGCTCTGCCTCCCTCTGTTGGAAGATGTCCAATCTCCTCCTACTACACATTTTTTTAGGTCCACTTATGTGATTTCATTTGTGATTTCGACAAAAAAATGAAAACAAATTCCTAATGAGCACAGATAATTTCACACAAGTACATATTTCTATTTATAAAGGGGACTAAGTCATTTCAAAACATTGCCGACGATTGATTCATGTGTTTTCTGGTTGCAGGTCCATTGTGGCTTACCAGCCCAGCGGAGCAAACACACACATGTTTGATGCCGCAGCCTTTTTCAAGTCAGTGGGGGTTTTCCTGGGAATATTCAGCGGCTCCTTTTTAATGGGTGCAGCTACTGGAGTTGTCACTGCTCTCATATCCTTCTGTTTTCATGCTCATTACTGGACAGGCTGAACTATTTCTTGGGACAGTCTTTGCATTATATTGTTTCTCTTTAACACACCCTCTACGTCACCAAGTTCACCAAGCTGCACTGCTTTCCACTGCTGGAGACGGCCCTCTTCTTCCTCATGTCCTGGAGTACCTTCCTGCTGGCCGAGGCCTGCGGGTTCACAGGTGAGCTGGGGAGGACATTTTTTTTAAATGTGAAGAGCTTCTTCTAGATCTTCATCTTCATTAATGAGTAAAGATGGACTATCAAAAGGTCCTCCAGTCATTAAATATCTGTGAAAAAGACGAGAGTGTTCCAGAAAATTTGTGTTCAGTGGCAAATGCACTTTATCCACACAGAGCTTTGTTCCACGCTCTCTCTCTGAAGTCATTGATTTGTTCCAAATCACATAATTATGGGCACTTTAAGCCACTTAGTGAACAGAATGTGTCTGTTACACAGATGAAATGTGGCAGGGGCTGAAACAGATGCTCGAACAGATCATATGTGACTGAGCGTCTTCAGTTTGGATGTTTTTATATCATCACTGCAGCGGGAGAGGCGTCACACTGGGTGTTCACATTAGTCGCGTCACTGTCGCAGCCTCTGCATTAATGCTTCTAAACGTGTGTGGTGTGTTCTCCAGGCGTCGTGGCTGTGCTCTTCTGTGGCATCACACAGGCTCACTACACGTACAACAACCTCTCCGAAGAGTCCACAAAGAGAACCAAGCAGGTAGGTTCTGATCACTTCCTGCACACAGTTTATTTTGAAAGTCTCTTCTGAACCCCCCCGGATACGACACACTGGGTGCTCGGCCCCCGGTGCCAGATGGCTCCCTGATCAGCCCGCTGTGACCTTAATCAGAGCTGTCTGAGGACGTCCCTCCTGACACAACGGTTTAGTTTCCTGGGGGGGTTCATTCTTGAGGACACGCAGTAGATTAGCTTGTGGGCGACTCGCTGTGTGACACATTTTGGAGCCGCGCTCCCAGTATCTTGGCAGTCGTTGTGAGGCACTTGCAAAGTTAGCTATGTGCGCACGCCAAGGTTAAAGCACTTTGCTAAGATTAAAACATTTTTATTTTGTCTCTGTGTCAGCGTGCTCTTGCCTCCGTCTCGTTCCTCCGGCTCCGAGCATCATAGATGCAGTGAGCTCTGTAATCATCATGGCAGCCGGAGAGTCTGCGGGCTCAGTCACACTGGGAGAGGAAAAAAAAACTGCTCCCAAAGCCCCTCTGAATTCTGAGGGGATAGACGAGGAGCTTAGCTCAAAGGACCAGGCAGCGCAGTGAGAAAAATACAAGAAGTTCTCTTACAAAGCCTCAAACTTTAAAGCCTCTTTTTATGGATTTCATCTATATTCTTGTTGTGTATTCATGCCTTTCTCAACTAACACCGTGATTATATGTTTCTTGCAGCTCTTTGAGGTCCTTCACTTCCTCGCTGAGAATTTCATATTCTCCTACATGGGCTTGGCTCTGTTCACCTTCCAGAACCACGTCTTCAGCCCCATATTCATCATCGGAGCCTTTGTATCCTTTTGTGTCACGACTAGCATGAATGTTTCTGAACTCCATTCAGCATAGAACTATAGAAGATAGAACATAGTCGGTTCCAGATGAATGCTGCCCAAAGGTCAATCAAGTCCTTCAAAGGAAGAGTTTACTGTTATTCCTTTAAGTCGCTTTGGGGCACGCTGATGTTTCAAGTTTTCATTCGAGAACGTCCTGACCTGTCTGTCAGATTGCCATATTCATTGGAAGAGCCTTCAACATTTACCCACTCTCCTTCCTCCTCAACCTCGGCCGAAGGCACAAGATCAAGGGGAACTTCCAGCACATGATGATGTTTGCAGGTAACAAAGAGAGAGTTTTGTTTCAGGGAACAAATTGCTGCCTGGATATAAAAAATCACACCCCTTAGTGGAGCATGTAGCCAGTCTATCAACAGACTTTGCCTCGACCACGTACTGGGTCCTGGTCACAAAATTGTGGGCATGGTTATAATGGTAAAAAAACAGAATATTATCAGTTGATTTTTATTTTTTCTGTGGGGGTGTGATCCTTTGCAGGTCTGCGAGGTGCGATGGCGTTTGCTTTGGCTATCCGGGACACAGCCACCTACGCCCGGCAGATGATGTTCACCACCACCTTGCTCATAGTCTTCTTCACTGTGTGGGTGTTTGGTGGTGGAACCACGCCCATGCTGTCCTGGCTGCATATCAGGTAACATCCCATTCCGACTCGTCTTATCCTGTGTTGTTGGGACTGTCCAGGAGATGGGGCTAGAGTTCTCTTACTGGCCTGCTCAAGACCAGCGTTAAATCCAGTTTTTTAACTTGACAAAATAGTTTTTTTAAAAACATATTTATTGGATTTTTGTAGACATCCCAGCATCCACTGTTGCAGGAAGTTGAGTGACTCATTGACTCTAATTTTGATGTCATGAGCTCTTAAAACAAAAGTGATGCTAAATGTGGACATATCAGCTCCATAGCTGCAGGCTGTCACTACGCTGTCCCAACTTGAGACGTTATCAGAAGTTGGACTGTTGCTGTGGAGCTTTACTTGTGTCAGTTTACAGCCCAGCCTCACTTATTTTTGTCTGACCGCGATGCACTGGGAGCTCCTATTTGTCATGATAAAGCGGATTATGGGTTGGCTGTGTGTGTGTGTGTGTGAGATAGCATGTGACAGAGTGAACAGCCTCTGTTTAATATGGGTAATGCCTCCTCGGGCCGAGTAGAAACTATTGTGTTTGGTGGCGGTTAAGCGTGCTGCCAAAATCTCCCCATGAACCCATTACCATGGTTACAGGGACATGTGGTGCATGGCAGGCGGATATGGGCCGTGCTCCTCTGTGATTCCGGTTATCCTCCTATTTACATGTGCATAAATTTGCAATTTTTACTCTTTTTTTTGGGGGGGAACAGATTCAAAGCCCTGCAAAGGAGGAGGGCATCACGTTGCACAGGACTTGAGGAATCTACTGTTTGTTGCCGGTTAAGGAAACATTCAGAATAAATTTAACACCGAAGATTACATTTGCAAGATGTGATTGACAATTTTATGACCCAACGCTGCGGCCGGGAGTGAAGCTCACAGCTGGGTGATGAGCAGGCTGTGACAGAGGTGGTTTGTGTCATTGGGTTTTGATAGATGATCTCTGATCCTCAGCAGTGCAGCCACAGGGGGAAAGCGTTTGGTCAGAGTAGAGCAACAAATCTCTCACCATAGTTGGGTGTGTGCAGTGTTTGGTTATTGCTATTTTTATGCAACTAACACTGATGATTAAGCTCTTTAAAAATGTAGGAGGGGTTGCAAAAACGTGATCTCTCAACCAACAATCCTTTCTTTGTGTTGCCTTCACTGTAGGATTTTTCCGATCAGTTCTCTATGTGTCTGATTTCTAAAATTCAAATCCATAGTAAAACTGAAAATATTGAAAAACACCCAGTGAGTCAAGAAAGTGTAAAACCATTCCTGGATCCATCCCCAGATCCGCACCCACGTTTTCTGGGTTCTTCTCTGACCCACATTCTTCCACCATGTTGTGTGTAATCCTGATTGTAAACAAACAAACAAACAAGGGTGAAAACATAACCTCCTCTGCAGCGGTAACAGCAACCGTAATTGTGTTCAGCTGAAATATCTGAAATAAACGCTGATGGAAGCTGAAGGGTCAGACAGTGTGAAAATAAAAGTTAAATTAAAAGTAACAAAGCACATTGATTAGCATTCATAAAGAATGTGCAGCTGTTCCATTACTTCAATTTATGGCTTTAACTTTCCCTGTACACATGCTGTAGTTTCATTGCCCAAGAGAGTGTAATACATATAATATATAAAGACAAGAGTTGAACGTGATATGACACACACTTCAAAGTCAAATACGAAAGAAGTCTGAATTACATTTGAGATGAATTGTGATAAACTGGCTGTTGTCCCGCTGAAACCAGGAGAAATATAATAAAACATCAGATAAGAGTGGAGTTCAATTGGACATGTTAAAGTGGAAAAGCTGTATAATCACCAGTTGAAGAGTTAATGTCCATGCCTGAACATCTGCTGATCCTCTGTCTGGGGATTAGTGCATGTCCCCAAAACAGAGGATCATATTTGGCCAAGACTGTCGCCAATTACTGTTCTAAAAAAAACTGTTATCGGATTAAACCCTCATTTATGTTCAGTCACTCCATTAAATGAACACAGGGCAGCAAAATACCTTTTTGATCCTCCAGCGATGGGTAACAACTTCTATCATTTCCACTTGTGAGCAAATTTGAAAAATCCCATTTAATCCTCATGAAAAGAGCAGGAGTGAAAGTTCAGAGATTTGTGTTGCGCTGTGATCCCTCCGCTTGTTCAGATCTTTATTGGACCCCGAGGAAAGCCCAGGAAACGCACCTGTTGATGAATGTGTTTATGATGTGACAGAGTTGGAGACGCCGGTGATGTGCAGCGGCAGGAACGTCAGTACGGAAAGTGGAAGTACTTCAGGTGCTGTATGTCTGAACACATTTGAAATCAGTGGTGTTGGGAAACTGCGCCGTGTCTTCAGGGTTTACTTCTGTTTTTCTGGTGAAGGGGAAATCCTGCATCCTGTGCTAAAAAAAAAACTGCCTCTCATAACACTTTGAGTATTTTTCACTGACTCAAGTTGGGTGTTGGATGTCAGGGTAAGAATGAAACTGAATGGCTCCTGACGAGGTGATGCTGGTGGAGTTGCCATAACAGGGTCAAGTGCTTTTCTCTGGATGTCTGTGTTTCCTGTTGGATCTCTGTCAGTCGGCCTCCAGTTTGGAATTTGGCAGAGAAAAAGAGCAGACTCCCTCCATTTTGACTCTAGATTGCATGACTTCCCTAGAAGACAGAAACCCTGCTGAAGAAACTACTTGTGAGGAATATTAGACAGATTTAAAGGGGAGGAGAGGTTGTTTTTTCATGATTGGGATTAAAGGTCAGTGGGTGAACTAACAAAAGTCTATGAAACTCTCTCTCTCTCTCTCTCTCTCTCTCTCTCTCCCTCCCTCCCTCTCCCTCCCGTCTGGCCACTCAATACTGTTTCTAATCAGTGGAAATGCGTTCAAGACCGTGTCTCTCTCCTCTGGGGCCCCTCGCCACTTGTATCTTCTAATCTCAGGTCCATTCCTCAAAGATCCCCCTGATGCAGGCCGGCAGGGCAGGAGAGGCAGCTCTCAGTGTGTGTGTGTGTGTGTGTGTGTGTGTGTTTGAGACTGTGTAATAGGTCTCACTACCTGGCACAGTGTCCCCAAATGTGTGAAGGCTGAGTGGGTATGGTCAGAGTTAAGCTCGTGGTTATGGTTAGAGTTAAATCCCTTTGCAAGTCCGTACACAAAGTCAGCAAATATGACATAAGACAACGAGCCTGTCATTTGTGGTTGAATGTCCTTATTTGAGCGGGTGAAAAGCCCTTAGAGAACATTGGACATTTAAGGCCTGCTCCTTCTCATGGTGCTGGCGTAGAAATATGCTGTTTCTCCTTCACGCAGTGAGTCGATGTCTCTTGATCCTTTGTTGGTAAGAGACACTGGGGAGATTTATTTCTGCTCAGCTATGAAGACAAAGAAAATGTGCTGCAGTCACTTTTAAAGGCATAGTTTGAAATTAGGGGTGAGTATGCTTTTGTTTATCAAAGAAAAAAAAAACTTTAAAGTGAAGTTTAGAGGAAAAAGGCTAAGAAATGACGGCCAATATACAGTTGGCAAGTCCCCCTTCATTGCACGAAAGTTTTTCACCCCAGCTTTTGCACAGATTAAACAAACATGTAAATTCTGGAGCTTTTCTGCTCTTTAGGGCAAGCTTCTTTAAACTTTTAGACAGATACAGGCTAGCTGTTTCCACTTTATATGCTAAGACAGCTAGCTGCTGGCTGCAGCTTATTTTTCGCCGTTCAAACATGAGAGCGATATATTGATTTTCAGATCCGACTCTTGGCGATAATGAAAAAAGCACCATGTCAAACTTCCTTTATGCTAATGTGATACACAGTAAAAATCCCTGGGACAAACTTGACCCATTTTTGGGTTAATACAGCACAGGCGCTGCTGTTTGGGACCAGAGACGTTACAGGGACTTTAGATTTACCCAGTGCCCGTGGGGAGAAAACCTATGGGTCTCTAATTAAAATCCAAGACGTGTGGGCCGTTCAGACCCAGTAGCAGCTTTGAATTTGTTCTGATGCCAGGACTGCGTCAATGTTCCATTGACCATAAGGGGGTCCATTTCTAGAATGCATCATGTGCTTTGACATTAAGCATGGACACACACAACTAGTTCAGTCACATGGTGGATTAGTAGGCCCGTCATCAGCTAATGATGTGACAATGATTTAACTCATTGATAAGAATCAAGCTTGTTTAAGAGGATTATCTTAAACGCTGTTTCAACAGATATTTACAAACTGTGCCATTTCTGTCTTTGTCTCTTCATTTGAATTTGTCGCTATGTGGTTGACGCTACTGCAGTGGTTTCCTGCCACTGACAGATTTAACTACCCGTATCTCTGATGTGTTGGTTTTCAAAACAACTTGTGATCAACTCTTCCGCTGACAAAATGAACCTTCTTCAAAATCATGACAAATTCCTGAAATGCATGAGTCACATGTAGGATACAGAGGTGCAGGGTAATTGGCTGACAAACCCTTTTGACTGTGAACATATTTTGGCATCTTCAGGATTAAGCATCACGTTGGTGTTGTTGTTGTTGTTGACGACATTTCCTTCCTCTCCTCCTGTGCTGCAGAGTTGGTGTGGACCCAGATCAAGACTTACAGTCCTGTGGAGACAGCTTCCAGGTCCTGCAGGGGGTGAGGCTCCCACTTGGACTGTCACATATATTATTTACATCCTCAACTAATGCTATTCTCACTGCAGTTGTGCTTCTGCAGTTTGTCTTGGAGCACAGTCAGCAAATCTGACGACGTGTAAATGGCTCTGCTTTGGGGGACTTCCTGAACATGACGGCGAAACAAGCAAACTCTCATTAGCTGCAGTGCAGAGTGTGGTTTCACTTTTCACCACTTGTGATGAGAAACAACTTCTTCTCTGCTCGTTAAATGTCTTATGCTGCATCCTTTTGTCCTATGTCATTCAATATGTGTTGTAGTTACACAACTACTAATTATAATATTTAAGCATTTAACTACTTCTCAGTCCAGTGCTGAAGCCACCTCTTCCTAACTTATTAGGAAGAGGTGGCTAATATTAAAAAAGTGACTTTAGCTTTATTTGAATGTTTATAAGAAAGAACCTAAACGTGCACACATGACATCACATTCACACGTGATAAACCTGTGATACAGATTAAGACGTAGACAACACCGGACGTCAGAGACAACACTGTCAGCCCATCATCATACACTGAAATGTTTCACACACAGATAGTGGCTGACTGCTGATCATACATGCTGCATATGTTTGCACATACAGGAATTGGAGCATCAGCATGTACATTAATTTCCTGGAAAACACGTGTGAAAAACCTCCTGTATGGTAATGACACAGAAAGGGGAAATAGAAATCCTGTACAGGCCTTAGATGGCCAATCTCCTTTTTGTAATCTCTCTAAAAGCACGTGAACGCAACCTTCTTGGCGGTGAGATCGTGACGACTTGTTCTTGTGTTCCTGCAGGATGGCCCTCAGGGGGAAGGACAGAGTAAAACCAAACAGGAGAGTGCGTGGCTCTTCCGGCTGTGGTACTCCTTCGACCACAAGTATCTTTTCTCTGCTGGGCTTCACTCAACTAAAGAACGTGTGTGTTTCAATTTCCTTTAGAAGGCAGCTGTTTGACCAAACCCTTTGAGATGGTATCAGGTCCAGTCAGGGTGATCGTGATCTTCTCTTGAACCCAAAACGTGATCGGCTGCAAATACAGACACGTGACGCCAAATCAAAAGCACATTTGAACCTGCAAAACAAATGCTACAACAGGAAATATTAGATTTTGCCTAAACAGCATTTGTTTCTGCATTTGGCCTCTGTACCTCCTATGCTAAGTGCAAAGTCACGGTTGTAATTGATGTTATTGGATCAGAATAACGGACGTGAACATGATTGCCGGTCCTGCTCCATGTCACCCGCCTTCCGTGTTTTAGCAGCTCGTCGTCTCTTTTCCTCGATGTTCATTTCCCTCGGCTAAACAGCTGCCTCCCTGGGCGGCTGCTTGTGTAGCTGCTTTTGATCGGAGCAGCTGTGCTTTACAGCGGAGACGTTCTCCTTGGTGAGAACGCAGATATCTGTTGATGCGTACATGTTCTGGCAGGGAGCAGCCTGCCTTTCCCTAAAGGACCTGTGACCTGACCTGTTGAACAGGCCACTGGGATTTCCCAGAGTGCAACACTGGCCTGATTAATTACGCACACGAGGCATAGGGTCCCTCTGGTCGACTCTCTGCGGTCCCACTGCCAAGCATCACAATATCTCTTTACCCTCGACTGCTCCCGGAATCTCATGCAGATTTGAATTTGAAATGCACGCTGCTGCCAAACGCCCCCACGTAATGGAGATGTATTTCTTTATTGGCAGGGTGTTTATTTGTGGGCCACCGCAGGGAGAGAACGACACTTGCAGAAAATCACTGGCCACAAGGCCTGTTCTAGTCAAACTTGTGTTGGAGTTAACTTTGTCAGATATTTGGCCAATAAGCCATGTAATTATATAAGCTTTAACTAATGATTTATCAATGCATTGTAAATTCACTTTTAAGATGAACTATTGTGGGATGCCACACTGATTGAAATCCTCTGTCTGCATGACTGTATAAATCAGCACTTTTGGGAAATGGCTGCGGGACTTAAAAAGCTTATAACATCTTATCACACAGCCCTGGTGGATTACTGTAAGCTCCATTTATGAATGCTTTATTGACATTTGAGATTGCGGACCGACTTTTGCCGAAGGCTTATTAGACAATAATTTAATTCATAAATAATAGCAAGACATCAACAGGCATTATTGGCTTAATTTCTCCCTATGTATCATAAATTCTTCGGTTTATTTTTTGAGAAACATCTCTTGACGGTTGCGTTTGTGCCTGTCGAAGCTTTCGTTGCAAATGTTAAGCTAACTTCGTCCAGCCTCTGCAGATCATTTTCCTTATTAACTGTCCAGTTACCTGAAGCCCATCCTGACACATAGCGGCCCACCTCTGACCTCCACCCTGCCCAGCTACTGTGGGCCGCTGGCCAGCTGTCTCACCAGCCCCCAGGCGTACGAGGTGAGTGTGCACACCAAAGGCCTGTAAGCCTGCAGTAGGCACACAGTAACACGTCACCACCGACGTCTACGCACCGAGATGAGAAAGCTAATACCACTATTGTGTGTATAGGCTTAATGTTTATAGACATCATCACAAGGAACCAGCCTGTTCAGTGTTCATCATCAACTGCATCTGAGATGTGTAGATTGTTTGCTTATTTATTGCAAAACTGAAAAGGCAGCTTTGATCAGAGACGGGATAGTGACTTCTGCCCCTGTTTACAGTATTTATGTAAAACACTCTCTTGCTGACAGTGAACATCAAACATGTGCTTTAAAGACACAGTGACGTGAAAATATCCCTGTGTCAAATAATTATTTTCCAGGATGAAATCAAAATGCATCTTTTGCTTTTGTATGGTAATATTTTTAACAGGGTCATTAATACATCACAAATAAACTTGAGACTTAGATTTAGATTGTGTTCACTTGGCAAAAAAGGTTCTCTTACCAGACACAGCAAATAAAGATACGCAGTTATATTCATCTAAAGGCTATGATTTGAATTCAAACTATGGCACAATCATGTTGCTGCTGCTACAGTAGAATAGCTTGGTTCGTGATATTTTTTGAATCAAGTCAAAACATAATGATTCCATAAAAAGGAGATCATTTTGCCTCCCTTCCTGTATTTACATGTAAGCCGGGTGGCTCGGGACGGCTCACTATGAATACTGAATCTATTTTCTCTCAGGAGAACTATGGTCAAAATATTCACAAGACCTTCCAGTGAGCAGACAAAGCGAGGGATTAAGCGATGGCCAGAAAGCCTTTCTGTATTCAGACGGCACAAAAGACTCTTTTCAGCAACTCCTCCATGATGATCGCTGTTCTGATGTTTAAAACGCAGAAACATCCTTTGAGGGAGCGGTCACACTCGGATTCACTACGGCATTTTCTCCTTTTCATCTCATGCGAAATACCTTTCTTATAAAACTGGGGTCACAAATCTCAATTTATTTCCTTACAGCAAACTTGAAATATTCCGTGGTATCGCATTTATTTTTGTCATTCTCTGGGAGTTTAGTTCCTTCTTAGCTTCTGCATCAGTAATGTTTTCCTCTGCTGGCGTGTTGCTCTTGGTTCGCCAGCCCTGGGCCGCCCGCCTGGCGAGCCGTGAATTTAGAATGATGTTCATATGATCAAGGCTGTCCAGTTGTCTCTGTTGCCAAGTGGGGAGACGGGATTAAGTAAAGCCCTGTGCCTCCTTGGTTGTGGATATTAATATTCATTTTGAGGGAATAAAATGCCCTAAAGATTTTGCTTTCTACTGACTTCAAGTTGTAAAACATTTTTAATGGGGTCGTATATGCAGAGCACATTTTGAAAAGATGGCTTCTGTCCACACTTTTCTTATTGTTATCAGAACCAAAAACCAAAATCCCACCTTGGCAGTCAATCTCTTAGTATGTTCTGACTTCCTCTCGCCTGTCTGTTGCACTCAGACACAACCTCAGTATTGCCTTTTAAGGACATTGACCTTTGAGAAAAAGGAAGACAGAGGTGAGTGCACTTTGACTTTGTGAAGAGGCTCAATCCTTCCTCGACACAGCTGGGCAGTGTCGTTTTTAGAAGACACGAGTCAAACCAGAGAGCTGTGGGCTGTGGGCTATTTTTAGCTGCAGATTAAATCACATTTGGTGCTTTAGTGAGTATTTACTGTCGTGGGATGGTGAACTGTATTTGGGCATTCACACGAAATAAACCAGTGTGTTTATGGTGATTAAGAATGTGCTCGCTCGCTGAGTGCGACATAAACTTGTTTTGGGTTTGGAACAGTCATGGGGATCAGAGGGAGTCAACTTTGTCATCTTTGCCTTTTCACTGGATTTGACAATGACTCTGTCTTTTTTCATTATTTCCCCTCCCACATAATTGTTGCGTAGAAAGGGTTGTGTTGTTACACAATATTTAATCATGAAGGCTTTTTCTTGGATCCTTCAAACAGATCGATCCCGTGCTGACACAGTGTTAACTCATCCCGTTCTCCCCAGGGGACATGGGCGGATTATTGACCGTCAGCCAGTCAATTACAGCTGCGAGGAGCTCGGCCTGAAGTTCGTTGTTTGCGTGTTATTGTGCAGCCTGTTGGTTCCTGTGCTCTCCATGTTTCAGCTGCTCTCTCGGCCAGTTGCTGCAGAACAGGCCACTAAGTGAAAGTCTCCTCTCTTCCCTCCCGTAAATCCACAGTGTCCCCTATGAGCCTTTGTAGTCTGTTCATCTGTTCACGCCACACGCACCCACGCCGTGTGTCCCGCATCTGCGTGTCACTCCCCTGTGTTACCCATCCCTCCCCTCATGTTCCCATGTGGATGTGCTTTCAGAACCACGAGCAGCTGAGGGACCCCGACTCTGACCTCATTCGTAGCGACGGTGACCTGACCTACACATTCGGTGACACAGCGATCACAGCCAACGGTGCATCTGGCGGCGGTGGGGGGGAGGGCGCTTCTGGGTCAGGCTGGAGCGTGAATGGAAAACGGAGCGGCAGCACCTCGGAGGAGGCACTGGAGCGTGAGCTGGACTCCCGCGAGCAGGAGCTGCTGAGCCGCGGCACGCGCCTGGTTTTCCCGATCGAGGATCATGTCTGACTCTCCCTTCCTCCCTGCCTGCGCTGTCCACTATCCTGACCTGACCCCCCGGACCAACTCTCCCTCCTCTCTCTCTCTTCGTATCCTGCGGGCAGAGCGTCCAGTCCTTCAGAGATAAGACAAAGCGGAGATATGGGAGCAGACAAGAGGGGAGGTTTCAGAGCGACCAAGCTCCCTCCAGGCCTGGAAGTTCAAGGATCATTTCCATCCTCATGACAGAGATGGAATTAATTATGCGAGAGACATGTGTCCTCAAGATCCTCCTCATGTGTCAGAGGAGTTACTGAGATCCACCTGATATTTCCCCAACGCAGGGTGTGGGGGTGAAATAACCCCATGCGAGATTGAACATTTGCACTTTTGAACATTTTGTGTTTGTGAGCAGGAACAGAAAAGAGGTTGAAAAATGAGCCCTGGCCTGACAGTGATCCCTCCTCATATGATCCAGGAAGTTTGTCTCCACAGCACATCAGTCTGCAAACATGCAAATCCTCCAACCTTTAGCTCCACACTGCAGACAATGCTGCAAAAGAGGCCGCGTAAACCCACAGTTTGAACAGGGGCTCTGTGGTAGATGCATTGCATTGATATCGATCCCGTGCTGCTGACGGAGCGTGTGTGTGATATGTTCATCAACATTTCCTTTGTGTCACGGTCACACAGAAGCATCTGTGTGGAGGCGAGTCACAGAAAGGAGAAGTTGTGCTGTCCTCTCAGCCACCGCAGCCCCGTCTTGGGTGAAGCAAGAGGGGTGAAGAGTGTGTGCATGTAAATAGCAACAATGCAGAGCTTTGTCCCTTTTTAATTGGGACTGCTCCTTTCAGTGCATTACATCACATGACTGTTACCAAAAGCTCTATGTATCTTGTCTTTGGGTCGACCTGGATCTTTAATTTTGTGAAGAAGGAATGCTGATATAAGACAATTCTACAGTTCCAGTTAACACAGAGCATTTTCAACACAAGAAAATAAAGCAGACATTCATTAAAAAAAAGTATGCAAAATAGATAAGTCTCTACTGATTTTTAAAAGATATATTCACTAAAATAAACTGCTTCACTTTTAATATTGAAACTTTAAAGAACAGGTCGCTGGTTCGTGACTGAACCAGTAGTTTCCTCTTTCTGATGCCTTGCATATTTGTTCATTTCTCCCTTTCATTCTCCCTTTCGAAGCTTGTGATCTGCTGACGCTGTTTACACAACAGCAGTTGCACCAGGACGCTCCAGCATTAATCACCTACCGATGTCATATGTCAGAATAGATCAGCTTAAAGGACCAAATCAGTCATTTTATTTTAATAGAATAATATTTCCTTCTCCACTGTTTAATTAAGGTGATAAAAAGCTGTGAAAACTCTATCAGAGCCAACTGTGATTAGTTATTAAATTGCTTGTTATTCTGACAAATTCCGACGATGAACAGAGCAGAGCTTTCTCACACTGGAGCCAGTCAATGTTTAGTTTTTATGCTTGAATAAGAGCTAATGTTGTTTTCTTTAACCAACTGACTAATCTTTTTTTTTTAATAACTGCACGTACGATGAATGTGTATAATGTGGTGTGATGAAGATGATGGTGATGATGTGCTTGCACAGGTCACATGCAGTAGAAGGGCATTTTTTAATGTGGGTTCTTCAAACACCTTTGCCTGTGAACAAGCTTTCAGCTGTCAACTTTATACTCCACGTGTTTTAACATTTATTGACGAGACCAATTCTTTTCAGAGAACTTTAATGTCACTGATGCCAAACTCTTGATGAGCAGAGGAAGTACACTGCACCCTTCACCTTCATCAGCCTTTCTTGTTGACTCATAAACAAAAGTGTATGTGGGCCATTGTGGCCCATATAAAGCACTGGCTAATTAACCTCAAATGCTGTTGTCGGAAAAAAAAAAGTGTCTCATTTGTTGTTTCTAAACCTCAGTTCCCAGGAGTGCAGTTATATATAAACGGATAGATTTAATTTCAGTTCAGTAAATTCCTCTTTGCCAACATCCTTATGTAATGAAAAGATGTTTTGGATCTGATTTAGTAAAATGCAGGTCAAATCTGCTTTAATGTCCTTTGACAAATGTTTTTTTTCTGACAAACAAGTTTAATATTAATAGGAAGATATCCCTTGTTACCCTTGCACAAAGGGTAATTATTCCCCTCTTGTTTGAAGGCTTTCTGCTAAGCTAGGCTCACCAACTGCTGGTTGTAGCTTTATGTTTAATGCACTTCCCTTTAGGCTGTTGACCGCTAGGTAACCTGAACACCCAGTGAACGTAAATTGTTCCCTTCAGTGGTAAAGTCATGTGAACCTCCTGGCGTTTTTGATTTCATACATGAGGAACGCATGATGTCTCACCTCAGACATGACTTGGGTTCACAGCCGGAGCGTTACATGTTCCACACTCAGTGTGACATCAATCTACTCGTGGCCTCGTTCCTTCCAGCTTCACACAGCAGTTTTAAATGAGATAACTCTGTCACGCAAATCCTCGATTACAGACGCGGGACAATTCCTCAGCAGACCGCTGGCTCTTATTGCTTTGCTGCAGCTCGATTTGCATATCTCCACGTTAAACTATGTCTTACTGTGTTGCCTTCGCCGTGTCCTGACACCCCCCATCAGCTCCCCCATTGTCCCACATGTCCCCTTTTTTTTGTCTTGTCCTTCGCCTGCACGCAGGGGCTGCTGCATATATGCATGAGTGCAGGAGGGCAGGTGTGAAAGGAGTGATTGTGCGAGGTGAGGCTGAGGCTTTCATGGAGAGGGAGAGGCCCCACACAAGTTTTAATGGCTGACTGGGAGGGGGCCTCCTTGAGGAACTGAATCTACTTATGTAAGCTGCTGCTAGTCTGCACAGTGGGTCATTTCAGCTGTGGCTGGAGTGAGAGGCAACGTGGAGCTCTGTCTAACATGCCCTCACTGTCTGGTGATCGGAAAACTAAAAGACTCGGGACCATTCTGTCATTATTTAATCCCTGTTAGACTCAGCCAGCCTCTGTGATATGGACATGTGACACAGCCTCTTCTATTTTAACCTATTGCAGATATAACATATATAATAGAACTTTAAGATGTGATTTTTGATGCAAACTGATGGGGGGGGGTTGCACACATGTCCTGCTGCATTGACTAACACAAGTGCATAAAAAAGACACGAGAGGAAATCCCCTTTGTCCACGTGCGCAGGACAAATTGAGAATGGAGAAGTTTTGTTCAGATTCGGGAGCAGGACAACTTGAATGACGGCCACAGGCAAATGAATGAGCAGAGTTTGACACTTCACCTCAAGCAGAGGACACGCTCGGCACTCTTATATAATCACCATGTGCACTGTCTCTCTCTCTCTCTGTCGGTCTGTACCTCTCTCTCTCTGACTGTTGTGCTGTCAGTTGTCCCGCGGGCTATATTTACACGCTCTCTGTACCTGAGAAGTTTGAAATGTAGGTCAGTCGCCAATATGTCGTGTTGTTTCTTGTAGCAGCTGGCTGCCAGGATCCACCCGCAGTGGTTTGCATGTCAACATGTTAATAAAATCAAGTTATTGCAGCCGCACAGTCGTGGTTTATTTTGATCGATGGTGGCGTCAAAGGAAGTTGTCTATTTTTTATTTGTTGCTTTCCTGTTGCTCAAATTATTTGATTCATAAACTAAACCAGACATTTTTACAAAAAAAAACCCATTGTAATGACAATGCCCCATGTCTCCTCCCACTTCTAATGCTACTAAGATCATTCATATGTCAAATGTGTGTAATTCTCTGTGGATGGCTATTATAAGTATTCCCATTGAGTCATTAATATTGTAATCCCCAAAGACATCCATTGTATTGACATTTCAACTAATGTAAAAAGTACAGACATGATTTCAAATGGTCCTATGTGAACTTTATAGATTTCAAAAAGGCCCCTCCACCACCATACTCAATAAGCTCCTCCTGGGAATATACTGACCCAACACCATCTCTAATACCACCCTGTGGGAACTCACCAAACGAGAACCAATAGAAATTCAAATCCGGACGAGAAAATGCAAACACGTTCTTCAGTTTTTTTTTTTTACTAACTCTTTGTTGCAGTCAGTTTAAATAGCATACAGGTTATTTCTTTCTTTGACAGAAGAACTTCAGGTTCTCCACCCAGAACAAATATTATCACAGAACCAACTTCTAAAGTTGAACACATGGATGCTGGCTATTATTTTACCCCTCGTCAACTCATCCTTAACCAGAGGGATATCACAGCATTTTACAATACATTAGACAGAACTAGAAACAACAGTAAGAACATGGTACACAGTGCGATCCAGTACCGATTGCAGCAACTTGCTTGAAAGCCCATTTGAAGAGAACGGAGGCAGATTTCCAAGACGTGTCCACTGGATATTCAAAAATGTCCCACCCATGTGAGTGTTTTGTCAGAGGGGTGCTGCAGCTGTCCGGATTCCTGAGGGGTCGGGGGTTAGACAATAGTTCCTCAGTGAGGCCTCCTTTGCAGAAAACACTGTAGTTTCTCCTTTCAGAGCCGTACATTAGCACTGTTAGTGAGCCAGCTGCAGTTATTGAGTGTCAGTACTGCTCGAGATTACTGTCACACTGAGTCATAAGCTGGACAGATAAGTCATGCAGGTGTGAGCGAACCTGATGCTGCCACTCTGGGTCCATGCAGCCGTCCCCAGATAAGGACCCATCTTGAGCTTTTTATGGCCCTCGCCTGCAGGGGATTTGAGGAGGGATTAGAGCTACTGAAGGGACAGTAGAAAAGAGGGAGGCCAGTGTGACGGCAGTGCAAACAGCCCTCTGTCTCTTTCTTCTTGTTATTTTCCCTCCACACATTCTTCATATCTGTCCGGGCCCTGTTGATGTTAGACAGGTAACATGGAATAATAAGCTGCCTGCTTCCCGTTTCAAATTCTTCCATCTATGATTGGCTGCTCTGTCCACATGGATTTTCTCCATTTCATCGACTTGGCTCAGCTGAAGGAAAACAACCCCAGAGACGTGCTCACGAGCTCAGTGGACCACATTCCAGCTGCTTGTTTTGTTATTCCGCCTTTCGCCCCCAAACTTGAATACCAGGCCCCTGGAAGAGAAAAACAATCAACCGAGTATTAAAATCAAATCCTCCAAATTGTAACACACAGTGAAGCAGATACAGAGCATAACGTATGACACACATTCAACAGGCTTAATAATGCACTGGACCTCCATCAATAGCTCTAATCAGGACCAAACATCAGGGCAGAGGCAGTGAGACAAGGGTCCCCTCTGCCTCTGCCCTGTTTCTGCTCCATGCTGGCGGCTTGAAGGCTAGACTACTCTAAAGGGCCTTGCTTGTGGGAGCTGGTGACAGGCCGGTGGTAACCCTGGGAGCTCTGTGCTGTCATACGCAGTCGTATACAATGATCCCCTTCTGGACGGCACAGCCGGAGGCCCGGCCACGCTCACTGCCAGCCCCCCTACGATGTCCATGAGAGCACCCAGCATTGCCAGGGAGAAAACAATGATGCCTCTATAAACAGCGGATCGGTCTCTCATTAAGGAGGGAGGGAATATTTCTGATGCCAGTCTCGCTCTGATAGCACCAAAATTGAGCAACAGTAGTGTTACTTGTGTCTTAAATGTTTTCAGCCCTTTGAAAAACAAAATGGAACGAAAGGGGGAAGCTCTGTGTGTGAGGCCACCATTATTAGTGTTTCACAGTGCTGTTATAGATACATATCCTTTACTGTCTAGATGATAATATGAGGTATGACTGTGAAAAGAATGGGGGGAGACAATGAATCAATGTTGGCTTTCATTGAAGAGGCTACGCTTTTTTCCCCGAGTTCAAAATTCTTAACATGCACTGGAGGACTCAAGTTTCCACTTCACACATGTGCACGTTCCATGTTGGACAACGATGTCTTCGAATTAAACAGTAATGCCAAGAAATAATTCTTTGCAGATAATTCAAAACAGCCTGTATGCGCAGAGAATGTCAAGCATCTGTGGAGGAACAATAAACAAAACACATTTTAAGCAGCGGGGGTCTTTGAGGCTGATCAATTTTAGCCTGTTTGTTTATTCAGTGGCAACCATGTCAAACGAATGCTCTGTTTTCAATTTGGCTCCTACCGATGGAGGTCAGAGGTCACAGTTCTGCACACCAGCAGCCATGCAGCCGGTTCAACCACAGACTCTCTGCATTGACAGTGATGTACAGGACACTGCGCTGATTTGCTTCACTGTGAAATTTCCTGATCAAAATCCTCACTCACCCTTCGGGGGAATCTGAGCCTACCTTCAACCCATCGATTCCTCGAACCACCTCTTCATGTGGCTTTGTCCAAGTTGTTCTTCTGGTAGCCCAGCTGCCTCATGACTTCACTGCAGTAGGCCTCCACCTGGTTGATCTGCTCCACGTTGAGCCGCTCCCTCCAAGCATATATGGCCTCTTTGGCGTCTCTGGACGATATCAGGAAGGGCTTGTCCGAGGAGTACCCCTGTCCGTGCGTCATGTTGAGCGCGAACCTCTCCAGAGCAGGGAAGGTGGACAGGTTGGCGAAGCGGTAGAGCCTCTGCAGCTCCTCCATGGGGTGCATCACCAGGTCCTCGTAGCGGATGCGGAGATAGTTCCTCCTCAGCCACGGTGGCGCGTTCATCACCAGCATCATGTCACTGAACCAGTTGTCACAGATGAGCTCCATGGCGCTGGAGACGTAGCTCTCGGCCCTGTTCACCCTGTTGCTCGGCACCAGCAGCCGCTTGTACTTGTCGGCCTGCTTCTTGCTCCTCAGCACCTGGATGCTCTCCTTCACCAGCGCCTGCTTGGACTTGAGCCGCGAGTTGTGCACGGCCCTCGGGTCTCTGAAGAGCTGAACGATCTGGAGGTTAACCATCGGGTCCTTCATCAGAGGCACCAGTGTGCTCAGGTCCAGAACGCGAACTCCTTTGATCACCATCACGGGGTATTTCTTACATTCCCTCTCCAGCTCCCTGATGTCCCTCTTTTGGCACTTTGCGCACTGGTCCTCTTTCACCAGTCCAACTTCGTGCCGCTTGTGCGCCTCGCACAGTGGCTCCGAGCAGATCACCTTGTTCATCTTCCAGCCGAATATGAACGCGGTGGTGATGTTTTGCGTGCCTGCGTAAAGTTTGAGGACGGAAAAGTCGCAGCGGTACAGGGCGTTCATCATGTCCCGCACCGCGCCCTGGAGGCTGCCCGCGTCCCCCGGGTACAGCGCCTGCCAAATGTGCCACATCGGCTCGTACAGGTAGAAAACGTCAGGGTGCTGGTTGAACAACTCCCCCAAGAACGAGGAGCCGGTCCTCCAGGTGGCGTGCACGTAGATGTTGACCCGGGACTGGCTCCGATTGGCGGCGTACTCCGTCGCGTCGCTGCCATTGACTTTATAACCGTTATCCCACAGCAGCGCCACCGTGTTCTCCAGATCCGGACACCTCGGCTGTTGCTGCGGCAGTCCATGGCCCGCGTGTTGCACGGCTTTATCCCGGTAATCTAACACGTAGGGGATGAGCAGCAGTAACCCGGAATACGCCAGAATCAGAACCAGGTATTTCTTATGGAGCCGTCTCTTCATCTCCTCTCAGCTGCGGTGTGGAGCTGCGTCTCTGAAGGGTCAGCACCGCGCTTTGTGCTGCCCCGCGCGCACCACAAAGTTATATGGATGCGTGAGACAAGGAGCGCGGGCGTGTGTGTGAGAGAGAGAGAGAGTGCGTGTGCGTGTGTGTGTTCGGTGGCTGGCCCCGCCCCTTTAAAGCCAAAATGACCGGATCAATGTATAACATAGTAACAATCTGTAATGATCGTAAACCCGCTTTGAAGTTAATGAAAACGCTTTGATCTGCGTGTCTGCGTTAAACTGTCGTAAACCGCATGCGCGTGAGGGCACCGTTAAACACAAACGTCAGAGAGCCTTCACGACGAGAGTGTTCAAGCGCTCCCACCTCCTCTAACCGAGCCCGGTGCATCATGGGAGATGGTTGAGGACTTGCTGCTCCTTTACAACAGTGTATGTGCGCTGACTTTATTTATTACTGTAACTAAATGTTTGAATTCTTGTATGCAAACATTTTCAAGTTTCAGAAGTTTCCAGATAAGTAATCAACATTAAAGTTTTAAATCATTCGGTCCCGCGCATGCGTGGATGACGTCATCTGTTGTGCGGCCAGCGCAGCGCGGCACAGGACAAATCAACGGAGACATGGCAGATGCTGAATCTGCATCACCTTCCCATCATGTGGCAGCTGTAATGTGTTATTGTTAGCCTGTTAGCTCCAGGTTAGCTCGCAGAATCGCCTGTGCAGCAGCATCCTGGCAGATAGCTGGCTGGTCGCAGTGCTGACGTCAAGCTAGCAGCAGCAGCGGTGACAGCACCATGGCACACTGGAGCACCTTCGAGAAGGAGACAGAGAGAGAGACGAAGAAGCTGGTGAGATGTCTGAGCGGCGTGGAGGACGAGGAGGACCAGAACTTTCAGCTGGCACTGAAGTTTGCCTGGTCCAATTTCAGGTGAGTCCGGGTGGACGCAGCTAGCCCGTGAGCTGCTAACATGTAGCATCACTTTAGCCACAAACCAACCAACCAACAGAGGCTGTCAGTGACGTGTGTGGCTTGTTGACAGGTTTCATCGCTACCTGGACGTGGACAGCCATAAGGTCCAGCGCAGTATAAGTGGGTGAGTGTTGTGTGCTGTTCCTCTTGCAGTGTGTGTGTGTACCACGTTCACATTGGGAGGACATACCCACCCACACCACATGTCTAATGCATGTTGCTGTCCCACATAATCTCCCATGTCTTTTAGAATCCACGAGAAGCTCATGGTCCACTCTGACCTGAGTAAAGCAGGAAGTTGGTTGAGGCTGACTGAGGAGTTCTTGAACTCACCTTTACCTAATACAGATGGGACAAAGGTATGAATAAAAAAAAAAGGCCAATGGAAAATGAATTTGAGATAAATCCCTGATGGATTCTTCTCTTCATGGATCCTGTTTCCCTCATGGATAAAGCACAACATTCTGACAGTGTACACAGTGCGCAGTACAGTTTGTTGTGTTTCTCTGCAGACTGATGTACATTACAGCATATTGTCACTGCTGCTCTTCTTGTCGGACTCCCCCTCAAACACAAACTTTATTGAGAGACCCAGGGTGAAGGAGGCTGGTGAGTTGATCTTTCATACATATTAAACAATTTTCTTTGCCTTTCCCTGCTTGCGCTTAGATTTGCAGGATGGTGTGACTGCTTACAGCTTTTATTTCACCGAAACGTAAATATTTTAGAATGCTACATGCACGCATACATGTTAATCATGAATCTGTCTGTTCAGAACCAGAGGACACATTTGATTGGGGTAAATATCTGATGGAGGGTGAGGACATAGACATCGGACCATATCCAGATACCCCTGTGAGTAATTTATAGCCAAACCCACCCTATGCAGACATTTGTTGCCACACAATTGCCATAACAGTGACAGTACACAGAGTTGTATCAAGGTCAAGCTCTTCTTCTGTTTGTTTAGGAGTGGTCTGAAGAGGAGAGCGAGGATGAAGATAGTCAGCAGCCAATCAGCAGGGGGGACTCTGGGATCCAGTTGGACAGAACCCCCCAGGAGGACCAAGACCACACCAACAAAGCAGTTCCAGTCACCTGGACAGGTAATGGACATGTTTGAGATTGTATCATAACAAGTATCTGTGTATGTACACTAAATATTTTGTGAGTGTTAAAATATTTCCACTCTGTGTTTGCAGTGGGGGAGCCTGACGCACGGGCCTGGCTGGAGCAACATGTGGTGACTCCATACTGGGTGGCTCATGCTTCCCGTTTCCCTCACAGCTTGCACTTACACTCCAACTTACTCAACGTATGGTAAGATTCATACGTTTTTCTCTGCCTTTGCTCCAGGCACAAGTTGGATTTATTTTGTCCCCCCACCATTCCCAACAGTATTTGATACACTTACTGATATTGATATCAATGTATACTTATTGCTTCATAAGACTACACTACATGTTTGGGACTGCAAGTACATTAGAAGAATGCAGGATTAAATATAACAATGTTTTTGTGAGGTTGGTTAGATGAGATGAAAGGTGGCCCTGACGTCTGGTCTGTTTCACAAGTGAAATTTGTCAACTCTGAATTAAGACTTGAAAATAATTTCTGATGTTGTGGTCAGTGTTGATATGTATGAACACTGGAAAGAGAAAAATACTTTTCATTCATTCAGTGAAACTGGCAGGTCATAGGACGTCAGCTGAGGAGGAGGGCTTCATTCCACATGTGGTCAAAGTGATAAGATCTTTCGATGCATTTGGCTGCGTTCACATACTTCAATGTAGATCCATGTGATCTGATCACGCAGGAAGAATGTCAGTACTAGGCCTGAACTTGGTCCCTTCTCTGTGGCTTAGCTATTAACATTTATTGTGATAGAGTTTCCTGAAACTTTAATTGTAACTGTAATTGATAAAATCCACATCCTTAGACCTTCCGCATGCGACCAGACATGCTTGTCTTACATTACAATATATGGTTCTATTGATAATGAAAAACTTAAATGCTAAACACACAATGTATTTTTAATCCTAGCTTTGTACAAGTTAAAACACTGATTTGGAAATGGTCAAATGTTTGTGCTTTGCTCCTCTCCTCTCCTCTCCTCTCAGGGATCAGCACTTGTATAACACTGATCCATTGTATCTACCAGAAGAAAAGGCCTTTGTCACAGAGACCCAAGTAATACGGGAGACACTGTGGTAAGATGTAACAAAGCTGTGATGCGTGACTGTGTCCAATGTGCAAACTTGCAAAGAAATATGTCTCCTGATTTCTCACAAGTTTACCCTTTTAAATTTTGTAAATCCCCCAAACATTTGAATTGTCCTTGTTATGTTGCACAGGAAATCCCCTCATCCTTATCAGACCCGTACTGAGAGATTTCTTTATAGTAAGTTCTGTGACTAATATGTTGTAGGCTTCTGTCTGGCGTGAAGAAACACTTTATATTCCAAAATCATGACGGGAAAGTGTCTGTGAGGAACAACGTGGTGATAACTCATCTAACCAGCGTAAGTCAAAGATGTGAAAATTATTAATGTCTTAATTAGCGCATGCTCCGTTTGTCATGGAAATCTTCCTTTTCTCTTCCTGTGTTACAGAACTGCCTGCGCTCTGTGCTGGAGCATATCGCTGTGTATGGTCAGGCGGTGTTCCGGCTGCAGAGGTTCATAGACGAGGTGACAGGGTACAGCTCGGAGCCTTGCCCACCGAGCTCTGGTTCCTCCTACAGCTCCAAGAAGGTCTCTGAGCCTCCCTTCAGGACCTACCAGGCCTTTGTGTGGGCGCTCAACAAGTACTTCACAGGCTTCAAAGAAGAGCTCACCACTATTGAGAGAGAGCTCATACGCAACGGCAAGTACAACATGTTTATTCATGTGAAAACCCCTGTTGGAGTTAGCACAGCGCCATGAACTCTGCATTCCTTGGAACAAGATAACAGTTGTATTACAACACGGGTGAACTTTGGAAAAATGCTTCACTTTGTACTTGGCATCCATGCCATTTCCAAGTTCCAGTTAAGATTTCCATGAGCTTGATTCAAGAGAGATCAGCGCCAACATCAGATAACCATCAGATAATGTTATTAAAATATTACATATTTTGTCATACATTTCTAATTATATAAATCAACATTTTAAAGGAATTTTTGTTTTTGTCAGGAGTAATGTTTCTGCAACACACATGGTTCACGATGTCTCCATGTTTTCTAGTTCTTAGATATTAGCTCTACTTAAACTACATCAAATTGTAGTCTCCTAGGTGATGTCCAAAAGTGTAAGTTATTTTAAGACTCAGATTTTTGGTCTTTAACATGTTGAAACTTAGGTAGTCATTGCATTAATATAAAGGTTTATTTGCACAAAGACACACACTGACATTATGTTGTTACACAATTGCAATGTGCAACATTGCTTTGCATCATCATCATCACTTCTGGTCATTGCTTGATGAGTCCTCCTCTTTTACAGATGAGACGGTGACGCTGTCTGCTGTTCTGGAGAGACTCACACCTCACTTGGCACAGATCAAAGTGCTGCACAAAGTCTTCTGCACTGGGGTCGCTGAAGTTCCCCCCGAGACACCAAATGTTGTGAGGGCCTCTCACTTGCTCAACACACTGTACAAGGCCATCATTGAGTACGACAATGTCGGGGAGGCCTCTGAACAAGACGTGAGTTTATTATTCATAATAATCAAGCTCAGTGGAATCAACAAAACAGAAGAATGTCACTGATGTTAACAGGGAAATATTGGGGTCTGTTGTCTTTGACTGCAGGTGGCTCTATTGTTTTCTCTATGGACAGAGACTGTGCGACCGTATTTGGAAATTGTGGATGAATGGATTGTTCACGGCCACTTGTTTGACCCAGCAAAAGAGTTCATCATCCAAAGGTATGAAACAGAGATGGGGTTTCTTCTTTTAGAGAGGAATGTAAAAAAGGATCTCGTCCAAACACCTGTCCCATCTTCTTGTTCAGAAACAAAGACGTCCAGGTGAACCACCGGGATTTCTGGTACGCCACCTACACACTGTACAGTGTTTCAGAAACAGTGGAGAACGACGACAAGCTAAGCGATGCGGCCAGCGGGAGCTCTGGGGGCGATCAAGGCTCCAGCCACAGGCAGCTCACCATGGTGTCCTTCCTAAAACCTGTCCTCAAGCAGATTATCATGGCAGGAAAATCAATGCAGCTGCTCAAAAATCTGGATTGTAAGGAGACCGAGCAATCAGAGAGATCCTCTAGAGGTCAGTGTTTGTTCCAAGAGTGATACCTTTATATGTGCACTCAGCCTGGTTTAGTATTGACTCTGAGCTGTGTCAAAATCTTGCATTGTAGATGCAGAAAGGAAGAGTTTATACACGCTATTCTTAGAGTCGGTGCAGTCACGCCTCTGCAGCCAAGATGAATCTCCGACCGACACGGTAACTGAACAGCAAGCCACAAAGAGGAGCCTCATAAAGATGCAGTCCATCGTGGCCCAGCACCTGGAGACTGATGACGTCCATGACCCGTTGCTGGCCATAAACTTTGCCAGGTAAACAGTAACGCCATTAAAATAAGACGATCGCCAGGCTTACTGGTTCGGATCAAAATAAAAAGTGAAGCAAATTTGATAGCAGAGCAGGGGGACACATTTTGTCATCCCTGACTGTTATCCTTTCCAGAATAAAGCTCGGGGCGTCCATTAGCTGTCATTATCTAAAACCTTTTCGCAGCTGGCGGTTTTATCCTCTCTCAAATGGCACTATTCAAACATAATGGGATTTCAGAAGGATTAAATGTTTGCTGTTCCAGACGTGCAGGTCAGGCTGAATTGAAACATTGACATTCTGGTTACATCCTGTTCCCCCTCAGGCTGTACTTGGAGCAGAGTGACTTCCACGAGCGCTTCTCTGGAAGTGATTTTATCGTGGAGCGCTCCTCGCAGTCAGTCACCTGCCAGACATTTGAGCTCACCCTGCGCTCCTGTCTCTACCCCCACATTGAGAGGAGGTACATTGAGTGCTGTGGAAACCTGATGAAGACCCTGAAAAAAGACTACAAGTAAGCATCGGTCTCGTGACGACTGTACTATTCACTTTTTAGTGCACTTTGAACATTTGAATTCCTCTGTGTTTCTACAGGCTGCTTGAATACCTCCAAGCTATGAGGAACTACTTCCTGCTGGAGGCCGGAGACACCATGTACGACTTCTACACGGCCATTTTTGACAAGGTGCAGGAGAAGGAGAGCTGGCAGCAGCGGTCTTTTCTCAATGTGCAGCTGCAGGAGGCAGTGGGACAGCGCTACCCAGAGGACAGTAACAGGTACCACATGCTTTTAATCAGCATTTAACACACAGAATATTAATAATATTTCTAATTAGAACATTCAGTTCTGATAGTATTGGAAAAATAAAATTTACCATCATTTTATGTTTTATAGGTTATCAATCTTCTTAGAACCCATCGACCCCTCCAGGAAAAAACACCCTGTAAATATCCTTGAAGTCCTTACACTCAGTTACAAGGTAAGCAAAGTGAACAGATTCCATTGCTGCCGTTGTGTTTCACACGCTCTGGTGTAACTTAGACTCACATATAGTATATTTACATGGATTTCTGCCTAGGTTCCCTGGCCTGTCGACATCGTAATCAGCACTGAGTGTCAGAAGATCTACAATCAAGTGTTTCTCCTCCTGCTGCAGATCAAATGGGCCAAATACAGTTTGGACACACTTCGATTCAGTGGTACCAACAGACTGAGACACTTTTCAATCAACTGACTCTCTCTGTTCTGACCTAAACTTAAAACGTGTTGTGACATCTTATTGGCTGAAAAACAAATCCCTTAATTAACAAATATAAGAAAGAATAATCAATGAATATAATTGTTAGTTGCGGCCCTACCTATATTGGTACTTTAATTTGACTTCTCATTGGATTGGTACCCATGATAAATGACCTGTTGATGGTGCATGAATCTTAAAATGCTCTTATATGTGAAATGTGTCTCTGTCGCAGATTTCACTGCCATCAGTAAGAAGCTGGAGGGAGTGCTGGCTGAGGAGGCAAAGGTCAAAGAGCCTATAAATCAACAGATTCACCGAATGTGTCTGCTGCGGGTCAAACTCATGCACTTTGTCAACAGCCTTCACAACTACATCATGACCCGAGTGAGAGCGATTATAAAACAGACCTTTGTCAGAGCAAATGTAGAATGATTCCATTCACACCTGGAATTAACATACATCCCTTAATAGTGAAAAGCTTAAGGTATAGTACAGTCTCTTTTAACTTTTTGTTGTCAGATCCTGCATAGCACTGGGCTGGAGTTTCAGCACCAAGTACAGGAGGCAAAGGACCTGGACCAGCTGATCAAGATTCATTACAGATATCTGGCCACAATCCATGACCGCTGCCTGCTGAGGGAGAAGGTAAACAGCACCCACAGGGGACCCGGGTAAACTGGCGGGCAGGTAACATTTAATCCATATATCTGATGCAGTGTTGTGTTTTCTCAGGTCAGTTTTGTGAAGGAGGCAATAATGAAGGTTCTCAACCTGGTCCTGATCTTCTCTGACCGATGGCAGGCTGGATTTGGAGCCTGGAAGTAAGAGCTTTCATATTAACTAGAGAGAAATTCTCGTCTGAAGAACGCCTGGACTCACTGGAGTTCAGTGCATGTCTGAAAGCAGCTTCAGAATATACTGTCAGAACACTTTTGGTTGTTCACGCAATTGCAGTAGCAGCTTTCCTGTGTTTCTCTCTGATTACAGGATTGAGTCCATTGATAAAATGGAGTCAGATTTCAAAAACTGTCACATGTTCCTTGTGACGATACTCAACAAGGCCGTGTGTCGTGGCTCCTTCCCTCACTGTAAGTACCGCTGGAATCATATGGGCCTGGGGTCCCGTTGAAGTTTTATTTAAAGCTCCTTGTACAGGCAGGAACAAGTGAACGTGGAAGTAATGAGCTTTTTGTGCTTCTCATACAGTGGAGTCTCTTGCCCTTTCTCTGATGGCTGGTTTCGAGCAGTGCTGAGGGTCCGTCCATGTTTCAGTGTTTTGCCATGGTGGGCTGAGCCGTGTCTGCTGCCGTGTCTCATGTCTGCCTTCTCCCTGACTGCTGGCGTTGTTCATGCTGGCGTTCAACATGATGATGTCACTATCTGCTCTGACTGCTGGAGATGGAACGGAACCATGTGGTCAAATGCAACATCAGCAGTATAGACCAAAATAAATGTACATTTTTTTTGTAAAGTTTTTTTTTAATGAGCTGTTATATTGTTATGTGTTAAAAGCACAATACATTTCAATGACGTATGTTAATGATCATATTGATGTGTGATGTGTGAGCTTATTTACATCTTTTAAAAAGATATGTGTCTTGATAATTCAGTTGAATTACGTTTTCTTGTTAAGACACGAGAGGACACTATATACCGCAGGTCTGATAGAGTGAGGAAGCAGTTCTCTGTTTCTTTATTTCTTGTTTTTGTTTTCTTGGTTACTTTTTCAAGGAAAAGGTTACATTAGGACTTGACAACTGAAATAATTGAAGTAGATGTTTCAATATATACGTACAATATTTCAAAGAAACTGATGAAAGTATTTGAAACTCGGCTTCTCAGAGGAGATTGTACCCACGCCACTTGGGTCGTGCTGCGTCACCTGGAGCGGGGTGGTGGTGAGGTGGGTTTTTTTTTTTTTTTTGGAGCCAATGAACCTCCATACCCGCGGGCAGGTCCTCCCTGAACATTCCTTCGGCCACGCTCCCTACCCACGGCCCTGTCCGGGCCCTAGCGGAGCAGAGCAGCACCGCAGCTCCGAGCCCAGCTTCCTGTTGAGTTCCCTGTGTGAGGGACAGGAACTCCCTGCTCGACTTCTCTCCCCCGCCCATGATAATAACACGACCGAGGGAAAGATTCCTCTGGCCGACGACTGGAAGAAAAATCCGGGGCAGAGGACCTCCCAAAACCCGACCCACCCGGTCGCCAGAGAGGGATCGACCTCCTACGGGCTACATGGCCCTGTAGTCCGCAGCGAGAGCGCCGAAGTTTTCCCTGTGAAGCAGCGACTGACTGCGGGTGAGTGGAGAGGAGTCATCTCGAAGTTGGTTTCGTGGTGTGAACTCCCAGCGAAGTGAGGAAAGTGCGTCTAACTCTGTGAGCTGAGCCGGCTAGAAGTTAGAAATCACTTTCCCGCTCCAGGTCGGGACAGACAGACGGAATTAGCTTTGAGGTTAAACAGCTTGTTGCGGTTCAAAGCCATTTTCCTGGCGCACAGGCCCGGGCTGTGCGTAATCTCAGGCCGCAGCACGGAGCAGGGACACGGCCATTGCTCCACTTCCATGTCGTGGAAGCCCGGCGTGGACAGGACAAACCCAGCGCAGCGAGTCTCTGGGTGGTTGGACTTGGTTTGTTGGACAGTTTTTGCAGTGACCGGAGACTTGGTGAGTGGAGAGACATGGGTGTCCAGGTGGGACAGAGCCACAGAAGTTCTCTGATCCTAACTTAAATGTCTGAGGGGACATTGGTGTGTTGTTGTGGACTCGTCTGATCTGTCTCTGGCTGTGGACATGGCCGATTTGTCTCTGGTTCTGACTGTAGCTGGACATTTGTTCTGCTGGGTTCCCCACCCTCCAGATGATGCGTTCAGGGCCCGGCCACTTTCTGTAAATAACACTGGAGTCTTTACGTCACACAGTTTTTTTTAGGACTTTTCTATTGTCCCGCGTTACTTAAAGAATTATGCCTTGTCATTAGTGGGTCCTACAACATACTGTCCCCCTTAATGTTCCTGTGTTGGAAGTTTGTCTGCAGAGTATTTTAGAAACACCGGATGGTGCAGAGTGAAGTTAGAAAACTTTGTGCTAATCCTACCGGGTTTATCTGCGGTGAAGGTTTATGCTCATTGGTTCTTATAAGATGCTTGTTTTGCTCAATTATTAGTCTTATTTTTAAGTTTGAATTATTTACTGTGGTGTTATTTCTCATACACGGCTTGTACAGCCTTCAACATAATAACTAAACCCAAGTGCAATCTTTCTGGTCAGTTTGCCAATTTGCCACGGTTATAAACGTTTGCATTGACATTTAAAAATGTTTGTCTCTGCCTCCTCTTTGCTTTGCATTTGCTTATCTCTCATCTGTGTTATGAAGGAAGGAGGGGGATGGGCATGAAGATGCTGTGGGTAAAACCTCATCTGTTGTTTTGGTTTGTTGTTTCTCTCGGTGGTTTACTTTTTTAAGGATGGTCACAAACCAAAGGAGAATAGCACATCTGGAGTGATATACAGTACGCAATATAATGTTTACAGCACAAGAGTGAAGCCAGTGGAACTGAATAACAGCTGTATTTTTGCTTGTCAGCTTGCCATATATTTCCCATTTTTTGCAGTTTTACAAAACTTTATTCCTGGGGTATACATGGGCTTTGCAGTTACTTTTTTAAAGATATATGAAAAAGAAAATAAATAAATCTTATGGTGTTCCAATTAAGGATTTTAGGTCAACGATAATGGTCATAATTTAAGACGTACTGTTGCAGCCAGTCACAAAGTGTTGAATGGTTTTCTTATGAAATGTTAAAAGGAAATCTAACAGATTTACGTTGGCAACAGTTTTCACACCTCAAACAGCAAGAACTTCCTTCAGGGTGGCACTGAAGATGCAGCTGGATGTAGAAGTGACATTGTGTGCCTGTCATTGCCTTTGTGTGAGGAAATGTCTTTAAAATGTCTTTAAAAACCTTCTGCAGGTTAATGTGGCTATATATTCACAGTTACAAGGACTATAATGTATATTTCCTCCCTATCCTCGGGTAAGAAACAATTTAGAAAGTGGCTAGCTGCTGGTATAGGTTTCCAGCAGAGTTTCAAGTGTTTTGCCTTTGTTCAGCCGTCCACTGCATTTGAACATTATAGTTCATAGCTCTCCACTGCATGTTGTTTCCCCTTTTCAAGCAGTCTTGTGTAACTAATCTCTCTCTCTTAGGGGTTTCCTTCCACTTCTACAGTTTCAGTTTGGTCTGAAGCTACATACTGAAATGTGCCTGCTACAGTGGAGGGGAACAGATTTTTATCTAAACTCAGTAGCAACAATGTCCTGGTTGTTGCAGATCAGTGGTCGACAAGCTTCTTTGTCTGAAATACCGGCACAGGCCTGTCAGATAAACTCAAGCAACCTTTCACCAACACAAGCAGTCGCGATTTAGCATGGATTACTAACCCTGTTGATTTTCTAAAGTGGACATAATTGTATTTATTGTATTTTAATCTAGTGTGTTTTTTAGCCACAGCTTGCATTGGTATGTTCACTGTGGCTCATCTAACCATTTATACGATATTAGTAGCTTCAACAGTTATTTTCTTTGTGTTAAAAAAAAAAAATCATAGGGATTTACAGCTGACTTGCTTTGTTTATTTATTTTTGCATCAAATGAGAATTTGCATTTTTTTCTATTAAGAATTGGTTCCAGCGTCAGTCTATGTTGCGTGGCACTGCTACTGTACCTACTTGCGGATTTAAGCTCCTTGCTGTGTAATTACAGATCAAGCCTTTCTCACACATGGTGTGCTACTTCAGCAGAGAGACAGTCAAAAGCAACACTCTGAGAGGCATTGCCTTGTCTGGCTCCTCCAACAGCAGACCTCTCCACACTGCCGTGTGAACAGGAACAAAATCCATCAAGGTTCCTTTTTTTTAAATAAAGGACGTGGTTTCAGTTCTTGGTCTGGGTGTGTGTCTGGGTGTGTGTGCACACATGCAGTTTCTGATACATCGATTTAAAGGTTCTGTGTCAGCCATGTTAGGTAAAACGTATGACTGACAGACAGTGTGTGTAATGTTGACTATTAAAAGCTTTAATTCTTTTAATTAAACAAGCCCGTGTCTTCTTCACGCCCACTGCTGAGCCTCTATCTGCAGAGGAGCAGGTCAGTGACCTCACCTGACCCTAAGCCTGTGCCTACACTGACTGTGACCATGCTTTTGTTTTGGCAGTCGGTCGATGGGGATTGTTTGACCCTCCGTCGATACTCATTTCAATAGATTGTTAGATTGTTCTGTGTCGGTGACGTCTGAAAATCAACAGTCAGCAGCAGCAGCAGCAGTGAGAGAATGCAAAGCATAGCAATTACTGATACAGTGCTGTGCTGTTGACATTACACTGGTTTTATCTGAGGTCAAATGTACAGTAGGCACTGTGGCCTGATAACACCACACAACGCCTCTTGAGTCTGAAGTATGCCCTTCATTTTTAGCTGAACATGGTTCTTATTGTCTTTTGCAGCAATATGACATCCACAGTGACTTTAGAGGACGCTCTGTCCAACGTGGACCTGCTGGAGGAGCTGCCCCTCCCGGACCAGCAGCCATGCATCGAGCCCCTCCCCTCCTCGGTCATGTATCAGGTCAGAGCCGACAGCCATCATCGTCCATGCCGTTATTTCACGATAACGTCTCTCACATTCATATTTACAGCTCCAGCTATCACGTCTTATAACGCCCCCCCCCCCATCTCCCCACAGCCTAACTTTAACACCAACTTTGAGGATCGAAATGCCTTCGTCACTGGCATCGCCAGATACATCGAGCAGGCCACCGTCCACTCCAGCATGGTACGTGAAGTAACTCAGCAGTGTTTCCTTCATCACTTTCCTCTCTGTAATGAATCTGGGAAAAATGTATTCAGCAGAAAGAGGCCAAGGTTTGTTTAGAACTGATTTGGATCCAAGGGGCTCGCCTCTCCCAGCAAAATCCCAGAATCCCTTTGTGTCTAATTACTGAGCGACTAATTGCTCAGGCTGGAATCAAACAGCGCTTTGTGTGACGGCAGGGTGGCGTGTTTTAGTCCTCATGTGGTGTTTGTGTGTTTATCTTTGGATAATAGACTGTAACACGCGAGCCAATTTTGAACTGATTGATCCTGTAGATTTATTGTTTGTTATTTTTGAACAGAATGAGATGCTGGAGGAGGGGCAGGAGTACGCCATCATGCTCTACACCTGGAGAAGCTGCTCACGCGCAATACCACAGGTAACCACCGTGTTTACGGGAACTCTGTGCTGCAATTATTAGCTAGTTTCGTTGGTCTAAATTGCCCGTAGGCGTGAATGGTTGTTTGTCCGTATAAAATATATTTACTATGTTGCAGCTTTTAATGACATTTATTCACAGCTATGAAAATGTTAATTCGTGTTTTTATTCCTCTTTTGCTCCTCTAGGTGAAATGCAATGAGCAGCCCAACAGAGTGGAGATCTATGAGAAGACAGTGGAGGTGCTGGAGCCCGAAGTCACCAAGCTGATGAATTTCATGTACTTCCAGGTAAACATATATTCATACATCAGTAGAGAGTGTCCTTGAGTGTCTCCTCTAAGCTTGAGCTCCTCCTTTTCTCCTTCAGCGCACAGCCATCGACCGTTTTTGCGGGGAGGTCCGTCGCCTCTGTCACACTGAGCGCAGGAAGGACTTTGTCTCTGAGGCGTACCTGATGACCCTGGGGAAGTTCATCAACATGTTCGCCGTGCTGGACGAACTGAAGAACATGAAATGCAGCGTCAAGAACGACCACTCTGCCTACAAGCGGTACTGAGAGTCCCAGCACTTGCTGCTCACGCCCACACTGTGGGGCCGTGGCAAACACTAGATGGCAGCATCAGCTGTAAACACTGAGAAACCCCTGTCCTTTGTCAGGCCTGTGTCTTTCAACCAGGGAGACAGTTGCCTCTCCTGCACAGGGAAATTATAATTATAATTATAATATATAATTATAATTATTATATTAACTTGATAATGCGTTGCTTTTAAGATTGCAGTGATTCATTTTAATGCTCTCACCAGCTCCTGTGAGCCTACACGGCATCTCAGATCAGCCGATCAGTCTTTCAGTAGGGTCTAGAACCCAACTGGTGACTAAAGGCTTTCATGCAGTTTGAGATGGATACAGTCTCTCTGTTAGTATGTTTCTTCGTTGGTCACTGCTCTTAAACCACTGTAACTTGGTTAAGAAACCACCTTTTCCTTGTCACCTCCTTCACCATCCTCCTTTTCTTAGGTATTATTAATGTCTTCTCTCCCTGTTCTTATTCTGTGGTATGTTTGGAGCCTTGACTGGTTTGTATTTTGGTTCAGTGTCAGTCAGCCGAGTTAACGTCTGTTGTGTGTGTTTCTCATCTTTGCTCAGAGCTGCCCAGTTCCTCAGAAAGATGTCAGAGCCCTCGTCCATTCAGGAGTCTCAGAACTTGTCCATGTTCCTGGCGAACCACAACAAAATCACTCAGGTTTGTTAAAACTTGTATTTCAAATCTTCTTTAGATGAAAAGGATCCTTAAAGTATTTCTGAATTTAAATAAGCTTTAGATTAAAACGTAATATTTGGAAGGAGGCTTTTCAAGCAGCCAGTGGCTCTGTCACCAGTTAAAGATATTAATAGCAACATGATGATTTAATAATCGGTCCTCCTCTGTGTTGTCTGTCAGTCTTTGCAGCAGCAGCTGGAGGTGATAAATGGATACGAGGAGCTGCTGGCAGACATCGTCAACCTGTGCATCGATTACTACGAGAACAAGATGTACCTCACTCCCAGTGAGAAACACATGCTGCTCAAAGTAAGGGCAGCCCCCCCCCGCCAGCTACCTCTGAATGATTGCACTTCAGCCCTCTCATTCGAAACAATTTACTGGAGAATTGTCCACAGTAATGTCCTTCCTATGCAACGTGTACAACATAACCAACGCTCCTCTTCCTCAGGTCATGGGCTTTGGTTTGTACCTCATGGACGGAAACAGCAGCAACATCTACAAACTTGATACCAAGAAGAGAATTAACCTCAGCAAGATCGACAAGTTTTTCAAGGTACATATGTGTAGATGTCACACACATATGTGTATATATAAAAGAACAGTCAGGTTGTATGAATTCTATACTATATAATTTCCCTTAATTCTCCTTTAACATTTAATTTTCTTTTCAGAAAATATGTTTCCACGCAGTAGACAAGAAGGCACTCTGCAGCTATGAAAAGAAAAAGAAAAGAAAGGGGAACAAAGTCGAAAATGAGACAGAACTAGAATACCTTAGCTAAGCTAAAACACAAATTTAATCCACCACCTCTGCTAAAAGACAAGTGATGAAAACACAACCCTCTGTAACAGCTCTGCTCGAAATCCACGTGTCTCACCTATGATTATGATGAGTCACATTGTACCGTCATTTCCAAGTAATTATTCGACTTGAATTGCAATTGCTGCTCATTACATCAATCTTGACTGACGCCACAATGTCCCCAGTGTTTGGTGTGGGAGAAGTGAAGACATGTGTTTTGTTAATCTGTGTGTTTTGGTGTTCACAGCAACTCCAGGTGGTCCCCCTGTTTGGTGACATGCAGATCGAGTTGTCACGCTACATCAAGACCAGTGCTCACTTTGAAGAGAACAAATCCAGGTGAGACGAACACAAACAAGTTCGACTCTGGCAGAAATACATTTTCTGACAGTGAAAATAAATAAAGACTATTTTCAACCTTATCATTTAAGGTATTGCTTCCCTGGTCATAAAGAACACATTACCGTTGAGTGATTATTTCTCTTCTTTGCAGCCCTCTGGGTTTTCATCTAGCAGACAATGTGTTCTTTACCTTTCATTACATCAGAGCTTAAGCACACTGGATTTTCCTTGAGAATCGGTACATATTTGCTTTAATAACAAGACTACGTGTATTGTTCACTGAGCCTCTCTCTCTCTCTCTCGTCTTACCCCCCAGGTGGACTTGCACATCTATATCCAGCAGTCCCCAGTACAACATCTGTGAGCAGATGATTCAGATCCGCGAGGATCACATGCGCTTCATCTCGGAGCTGGCTCGTTATAGCAACAGTGAGGTTAGTGCCACTCACATGTTCTGCTGGTGAAAATTGGTCATTAGTTGCTTTCGGGGTGGTGGAGTGTGTGATGATAGAATGCTGAAGCCTGGATCAGGACATGACAGGCACATGCAGTATGTTCCTGTTACATCAGATATGAGCCAATTAAATAAAAAGGCACCCAGTGCATCAGCCACCTGGCAGCTTTGAGCTGTAAGTCTTCTATAGGTCTTCCTTTATGTGAGGGATATTTGAGTTGCCAGCTGTGATGTAACAAGCTTCCGAGCAGATGTCATGCCCTGGCGGATTTTCAGAGGTCACAAGTTTAACCGACTGACTTCTGGATCAGAAATGCTGATCACTGAGAATAGAAATGTGAAGGAAGGTCATTTCAATGATCACATCCCAATTGGTGAAGCTTTGCTCCTGGGTTTTGGGGCTCTGTTATAAATTCCACTGATCGCTGTGCGTAGGTGGTGACGGGATCAGGCCGCCAGGAATCCCAAAAGTCTGATGCTGAATACAGGAAGCTGTTCGACTTGGCCCTGCAGGGCTTGCAGCTGCTCTCTCAGTGGAGCGCTCATGTCATGGAAGTGGTGAGAAAACACAGATTCACATAATTTATGAGTAACCTGAACAAATGTGCACAGACACCTCTAGTAAGGTGTTATAGAATAGATAGATTGACATGAATGACTTTGCCGGCAGTACTCCTGGAAACTGGTTCATCCAACAGACAAGTACTCCAACAAGGAGTGCCCTGACAATGCAGAGGAGTACGAGCGAGCCACCAGATACAACTACACAAGCGAGGAGAAATTTGCCCTTGTAGAGGTAAGGTGTGACCTCATCGCACGCAGCACGCGCACTGTATGGTTTATCAGCTGCCGCCGGGCTTCATCACTGATTGAACGTTTGGGTTTTGACAGGTAATGGCCATGATAAAGGGACTGCAGGTGCTGATGGGGCGCATGGAGAGTGTGTTCAATCACGCCATTCGTCACACCATCTATTCAGCTCTGCAGGATTTTGCTCAGGTGTCTCTGCGGGACCCACTGCGGCAGGCCATCAAGAAGAAGAAAAATGTGGTTCAGAGGTAACCCAGAGATAAATATCACCTGGGTTTTGGTTTCTCTCAACTGGAGCTGTATTTCAAACATTACTTTGATTTGATCTTAGTGGTTTCCATCCCACCGCTCTCAATACGTGTTCTCCTGTCTGGGTCAATGCGGAAGCAGTTCGGTGCAGCTGCTTCTTCACTGTATCAAATTGCATCTAGCTGTGATTATGACTTTCAAGCTAGCAATTACCTAGAACGTGTCCTTCGACCACAGCGTCCTCCAGGCCATCCGGAAGACGATCTGCGACTGGGAAATCGGCCGGGAGCCCCACAACGATCCTGCCCTCCGTGGAGAAAAAGACCCCAAGGGAGGCTTTGACATAAAGGTTCCTCGCCGTGCTGTGGGACCCTCCAGCACTCAGGTCTCAGCTCCGCATCATTTTTAATCATTTCCCATTCCTCCAAGGTATATTATTCTCTGCACCCTGGCTCCCGCCAGTTCTCAGTAATGAGCATCATGAAGCTGCCTGTGACTCACATCACGATATGGGCTCATATGTGCCACAGTAATAAGGAAGACAATATGAACCTGTCTGTTGCATTTCTGTATTGTTCTCTCTTCTCATTATCTCTTCTCCCACCCACCTGCTACTTACACCCATAAATCACAGACCTGAAAGCAGTCATGTATGAATATCACACATATTGCGTCGCCCATGTTGCATAAACCATACAGATTTATCAGCTTAGCGCTCTGTTCCAAGAACTAATCTTTTTTTTCCAGTTCTGGTTTGACTGTAAAGCCCACAACAATCACCTTCTGCGTCCCCCCCCCCCCCAGCACATTTTCACCCGTATGAGTTGAGATTATAAAGACAGGGTCTTAAGGAAATGTTCCCCACAGAGGTGAACTTGAAATGTATTTTCAGCCACCATAAAGGATAAATTGCTCTGCAGCTTCCCTGTTGATTTTTATATATNTCCTTCATGTGGTGCAACCACCAGAGGAAAAAAAGAAAATATAAAAAGGCCCAGATGTGGTTTTCTTAGTAAGATAATATTTGGTGATGTGTGAAATTCAGTCAACACTTCACCTGTGTGTCATGGGATCAGATAGTCAGTACAACCCACTGACAGTGTCCTCTTATATCAAATACATATAGCTCTACATGGTGAGGACCATGCTGGAGTCTCTCATTGCTGACAAAAGTGGATCCAAGAAGACTCTGCGCAGCAGCCTTGAAGGCCCGACCATCCTGGACATTGAGAAGTTTCACCGCGAGTCCTTCTTTTACACTCACCTCCTGAATTTCAGTGGTATGAAGTAACAGCAGTTGGATCCTTTGAATGCTGAAGAACAGCTCTTAGCTGGAGCCTGCTTTCTCTTTCATGCAGAGACCTTGCAGCAGTGTTGCGATGTCTCCCAGCTGTGGTTCAGGGAGTTCTTCCTGGAGCTTACCATGGGTCGCAGGATCCAGTTCCCCATCGAGATGTCCATGCCCTGGATCCTCACTGACCACATCCTGGAGACCAAGGAAGCTTCCATGATGGAGTACGTATTTTTTCTGTTGTTTCCTCCTCAGCACCTCACATGTCTCTTCCCTGTTTAGCTGTTAATCTTGAAACTTCAGCCTTTTGCAATAGTCCCAAAGTTGAAACGGGCTTTCCCTCACTAACTAATCAGTGTGACAGATTATTGGTGTTGGGTCAGGCAAAGGCATTCAGCAACTTCACTATTAGTTTCGTTTTAACTTGCGTTTTCAAAAAAATGACCATGGGTAAGATCCTAAAAATTGGGATTAACCATGAATATCTGTTTTAAAACTGCAGGCGAACACAGCAGGATTAAACTGCTATGAGGCAGGTTTTACATAAGCCATTAAGCACATCATCTGGCCTGAACTGTAAATGCTGTAATTCTTCACGTTCACCCAAAAATGTTGAAGAGTAAAACTGACAGTTATCATTTCAACATAGGTGGACAACTAAGATAGGAACCAGTGAATAACATAACTAAAACACTGACTGATGTTCCACACTGTGTGAGCCACTGCGAAGGCACTGAACCTTTCCTTCTTTTCCCTCTCATCTCCTGCAGGTATGTGCTGTATCCCCTGGATTTGTACAACGACAGTGCACACTACGCCCTGACCAAATTCAAGAAGCAGTTCCTCTATGATGAAATAGAAGCTGAGGTAATAGACCTAAAACATTTCCTGCATATTTATTTTAAACTCTAGCTTGTCAGACCTTAGTGTCAGGAAAGATCTGGTGAAACTGAATCTCACCATTTTTTTTGGTTTCTGACTCGAATGAATTAATCTTTTGTATTTATTTATTTTGCTTTCTTTCAGTTGCCAGTCCGTCCTGTTAGCTTTGGCACTGTATTTCCTGTCGTTATGTGTCATCAGTTAATATAAATGGGACTGTGGTTAAGCCTGAGGGGGGAAAAGGACTGCCTTGAATATTAATACCAAAAAGAAAAAATGGGCAACCGGCGCATCTGATTTAACAGCTGCAACATTTCGTAGTTTAAAACGAATCTGTTTTGTGCTTTTTCTTCTTTCTTCATCACAGTCTGAAACATGTTCTCTATAATCCAAATTATTTGAACCTCCGTGTTTTTCAGGTGAACTTGTGCTTTGATCAGTTTGTCTACAAACTGGCTGATCAGATATTTGGCTATTACAAGATCCTAGCAGGAAGGTAAGTGGATCATTTCATCATCCTTTTTTATTGTGTTAGTCACCACAGGATCCTTGGAATGATTGACCAGTGTAAATAGGATTGTATATATAGAAATATATAGGTACTTGTGTTTGTTTAGGTTCAAATCACAGACCTTCCACAAAATATGTGTGTGAAAGTGTGAAAACTGGTCACCCACAGTTAGCTCAAAGTAATGGGTATGTTTTTTAGAAATGACCATTAGATAGTAATCTGTTAAATAATATGTTTAAAGTAATAAACTTAATTTAATAGATATTCAGATTTGCACTTTGATTAAAACACCCTTCATATTTCCTATGAATCCCTCAGTCTTCTGCTCGACAAACGCCTGAGAACTGACTGCAAGAATCAGGGGGCCAATATTCCCTGGCCTTCCTCCAACCGCTACGAGACTCTTCTGAAGCAGCGCCACGTCCAGGTAAAAACTGGACCAATCTCCTGCCTCATTTAAAAAAAAAAAAAAATGTTTGCGCTTGTGGTGCCTTTACCAACTACTTGTGAACATCAGCTTTTAGGCCGCTCCATAGACCTGAACAGGCTCATCACTCAGAGGGTCTCGGCTGCTCTTTCAAAGTCGATCGAGCTGGCCATCAATCGCTTCGAGAGTGAGGACCTCACTTCAATCATGGTACAGTGATTTTAATCTCTGCCACCTCTTTCTAGTTGACTGTTTGCTCCTGTTGTCCGTGTGGGTGTTTAACGGAGGAGGACTGCTTTTAAAGAGCTACCGTTTGTCCTTGTCCTGATTAAAGAGAAAGAACCGGAGAGTCGCTGTGCTGATATAATCAGTTTTTCTGTGTATTTCTTGGTTTAAAGGAACTGGAAGGTCTTCTGGAAATCAACCGCCTGACGCACAAGCTCCTCAGCAAGTTCTTGACTCTGGACAGCCTGGACGCCATGTTCCGAGAGGCCAACCACAACGTGTCGGCCCCCTACGGCAGGATTACGCTGCACGTCTTCTGGGAGCTCAACTATGATTTCTTGCCCAACTATTGCTACAATGGCTCGACCAACAGGTGCGTTCGCTATGGTCATTGTTTGATTTACAATTCACTATAGCAGTCAATTTTGCCTCCATGTTCTGCAGTGGTAAGTTAGTTACGTCAATCATAATGTATATAATAAACAATGAAAATAAACATCAAATAAAGAGCAAGGACCTATTCAAATCAAAAACCAAGTATACATGTATATTATTGAATGCACTAGTACCAAGGCTGGATTATAATCCCTGCAGCCACAGACCTCCACACACTCGTAAAGGAGCAGCTTCGCTCTGCGCGTGTTGATTTCTGTTGTAGACTGGCTTTCGTTGTCATAGTGGAGATTGATGCTAAAACATAATGCGGTCTCTGTGTTCAGGTTTGTGCGCACCGTCCTGCCCTTCTCTCAAGAGTTCCAGAGAGACAAGCCACCCAACGCTCAGCCCCAGTATCTGTATGGATCAAAGGTCAGTCATCGCCCACGGGAAAGCCCTGTCCTTCGTTTCATGCTCTTGGATTTCATGAGCTTTTTTAACATTAATTTTGTGTTCTGTCTAATAGTTCTAACAAAACATCAGCAGAATAAATAGAGAAATAAAGATATTTACAGAAATCGGAATGAAAAAACTGATATTTAGAAGTACTTCACGACTGTGTGGGACACTTCAATCAATTACTATTCAATATGGTTGCACGTTAAAAACACTTTTTATTTCTGCTTAAACCAAACAGTATTTTATCAGAGAATGAAATTGCTTGGTGACAATTCATAAGAGGCGGAACAATGCCGCGATGACCTCAATCCAGTTGATTCACGCTGGCTCGCTGCCAGACAGCTTAGCGAGTGTCCTCAGCTCGTGGTCTTGGGAAATATTGAGACCAGTGGTCTGTGCTGAGAGGAGAGGGGGGGCCACGGTGGTGGTGGAATGCTTGCTGGCGTCCACGCTGCTGCGGGGAGTGTAGAGGCGTCCGGATCCAGACATGTCTTGGAGCGTGGAGTTGGTGACCACTGGGCAGCCGTCAGAGGCCTGGCTCTGGAGGGAGCAGATGGCGTGAAGACAGCCCCACAACAGGATGCTGGCGATGACCAGGAGCAAGATGCAGCAGGTCAGCCAGACGCCCATGGCAAGCTCCCAGCCAGCTCTTTCGTGACCTTCGCCGCTCGCACTCAGAGTGCTAAACACTTGGCATTGGTCCGGCAACGGATTGGCGGCCTGACACGTCACACACAAGAAGTAGGCGCTCTGGGGGAGGAGGTTGGCCAGGTGGGTGCTGGTCTGGCTGACGGGGATGCGTTCCTCATGCATGAAGCTCTTGCGCTTGTAGCCCATGAGCAGGCTGTTCCAGTTGGGGTCGTACATGACGCTGTAGAAGGTGTCCAGGCAGCCTGGGGACGACGGCCAGTTCACATTGGCTGAGTTGGCGGTGATGTTGTAGACTGCAATCCCCATGTGGAGGCACCGTTGAGCTATGTTGCTATGAGTGAAGTGTTGGCTCAGCTAAAGTTACTGTACGCTCAAAAGGAAAATCCAAACTGGAAAAGACATGAAGAAAAACAGATGATGTAGAGGTTTCTACTATGGCCATTTATAATTTTCTCTGGTTGTCGTTATTGCAGTCTGCGTTTGACCTCTTGGATTATTGCACCTTTTCTGTCACAATTGCAATTAGTCTCAGTCTCCTGCTCACATCGTGCAGTGCAACATCCACCCACCCCCCTCCCTCCCAGCTAACCCCCCCAGAAAGAGGGGAAAACAGTATCAGAGGATAATAAGCATTGTGAAAAGGATTAACTGGGACAAAGTGCAGTGGTGGGAGGGAGGCAGGCGTATGTAGACGTTCAGCAAATTAAACAACGCAGAATGTTTTGTGGAGAGGCTCATCTGTGCTGACGGTCACATGGTACGGTACAGGTTATGATCTGCAGACGTCAAGCTGTTCAAACCCCCCACGGGTCAGATATGAAACTATGACCTTTGGTTTGAGCTTCGATTTGAGAATTACTTTTTCTATTTATTGAAGCTTTGTTTTTTTTTTTCTATCCCATCTGTCCTCTGTCCTGATAATGTTGCAGTAACCTGGGACAGATGTGATGGAAAATAAAGCTTAAATTGGCCAAAATGGAAACGAAACAGAAGCATGACTCATAGAAAAGCCCAAATTACATCATCAGTGTTGAATTAAATGTACATGTTATCAGATGTAGTGTGATTTAATTTCAACCTGTGCAGAGTGGGTAATTATATTACTTGTCCGAGTTTTGCTCTTTTCTCACTAAACTGTAAGTAACAATATGAATTTTATGAAGATAAACAATTTCTGACGCCACATATTTGCAAAAGAATAGCTGGTTTCAAGTCGGTCCTAAAATCCATTCTTTTAATCCGAGGAAGTTTTTTTTTTTTTTCTGGGTGTCTGAGCTGTAACCCATAGCAACAAAACACACTTGTCTACAAAAGATCCTTGTTAAGTGCTTCGTTAGTGTTCATTCAAACATGAGAGGGGAAAGGACTTACCAGGTAAATGCTGCCAGCATGTGTTGAACATATCGATGTGCAGTGTCTGAGCTGCTGCTTCAGACCCTCCGCTCGTATAAGCATCCACGCTGTATCACCGTCAGCGCATCAACAGCTGTGCCGTCGTGCTGCTGTCGTGTAGCTTTTTAGCCTCAAGAGGGGACCAGAGATATTGAGAGTGCGTGTGTGCATGCGTGTCAGAGTGCTGCTGGATTAGAGCACCAGCCTCCGTCATCGGGGGAGAGATGAAGCTGAATCTTTGTGCGGTGGATCCACTGGAGGTCAGAACCGGGTCGTCCTATCTACCCTTTTGTTTTTAACAGTGTTGTCAAATTGTTTGCCCTGATATTATTTTCTACCCAATATTTCCATACTGGGTAACCAAGTAGAATTGTTGAAATATGCATCTTTCATTTCCCCATGATCGCAATTTGGTCCATGCCATCTTTTTGGGACAGTAGTGGCGTGTTCTTGAGGGTGGAGTCTGGAGACTCCTCAGTAGGTCAGTCCATCTGTCCCAGCACAACATGTGTCTCAGTGCAGTAGAACGTTCTGTGGATAATGCGGCTCCATAAAGCGTATATGTATAAATAGAGTTGATGTTTATCCTTTGCACCGTTAACATTCACACGACCTTTTAATCTACTGCTGATAAAATGTCACATGTGATGTCTCATAATCTACACGCACATTCATGCCTCTAAGAGGATTAAACAATTTTAGCAACGCTACCATGGTGGCTTCAGCGATAGCAACGGAATATCTCAATATCTCAAACACTGCCACTTATCAGATGCATCTGATCTGGGATTTCATATTCACCGCACTGTACACTGCAGCCCCTAGAGGGCAGCCAACAGATTACGCCATTAGGCTAGAATGTTTCCCCTCAGTATTCATCCTCAGTGCTTTACAACTTTAATTTAAGCGTCATTGTCTTCTCTTCCCTCTGAACTTGCAGACCTTGAACCTGGCGTACAGCAGCATTTTTAGCTCCTACAGGAACTTCGTGGGCCCCCCACACATCAAAGCCATGTGCCGACTGCTGGGCTACCAGGGCATCGCCGTGGTGATGGAGGAACTGCTGAAGGTTGTCAAAAGTCTGGTGAGTACGTCCAAGAGGTTGCATGAGGCAAAATGTCTCTGCTGGAACCTGCTGCTGTGCCAGATGACCGGAGGCGTGACGTGGCCGGCCTGTTCAAATCTGCTGCAGGTTAATACTCTTCCTTTCTTTTGTGCAGCTCCAGGGCACCATCATGCAGTATGTGAAGACCCTGATGGAGGTGATGCCCAAGATCTGCCGACTTCCACGTCACGAGTATGGCTCACCAGGTCGGTGACAGCGTAGCCTGCACTTATTAACCAGCAGGGTGAACTGTGTGGTGAATATTGTGATAATCACACTGGATCTCTTGTCAGGTATCCTGGAATTCTTTCACCACCAGCTGAAGGACATCGTAGAATACGCTGAGCTCAAGACGGTTTGTTTCCAGAACCTGAGGGAAGTGGGCAACGCCCTCCTGTTCTGTCTGCTGAGCGAGCAGAGTCTGGTATGGCTCTCAGTGCAATCAGGAAAAATCACTGATGTAAACTAAATGTTTGCAAACACAATGAGTCAGTCCTGTTGATGATCATGTCTTCTCTCCAGTCACAAGAAGAGGTCTGTGATTTGCTGCATGCTGCACCCTTCCAAAACATTCTTCCCAGAGTCCACGTCAAAGGTAAATTCAAGGAGAAACTTTCTGTTCTTTCTGAGGTCTTAAAGAATGAACATTGAACAATATGGTGATGATACCTAGGTGAAGTGATATATTATTGATCTATAGACACATGTACAGATACTGAAATACTTATGAGGAGTAAAAACATTAAAATCTAAACTAAAGGCTCCTATGCAGGGCTAATGTTATGTTATGTTTATAACTGATGATTTTAGCAAAAGCTGTTTTCATTCATATATTCATTATATGCACATTGGCTCTAATGACTGGACTTTTCCTCTCCTCGCTGTGTAGAGGGTGAACGCTTGGATGCAAAGATGAAGCGTTTGGAGACCAAATACACCGCGCTGCATTTGGTTCCACTGATTGAACGCCTCGGCACCCCCCAGGTACAGTGAGTCTGAAAGAGGACCTGATTTCTGGAATGTGAGTGAATCCTCCAACATGTCTCCACTTCTCTTTCAGCAAATAGCCATTGCTCGTGAGGGCGACCTTTTGACCAAAGAGAGGCTGTGCTGCGGTTTGTCCATGTTCGAAGTCATCCTCACTCGCGTGCGAGGCTTCCTCGATGACCCCATCTGGCGTGGACCGCTGCCTGGCAATGGCGTGATGCACGTGGACGAGTGTGTGGAGTTCCACCGTCTCTGGAGCGCGATGCAGTTTGTGTACTGCATCCCTGTGGGTGCCCACGAGTTCACAGTGGAGTGAGTGCACCAGGGCGCGCGCCTGTTCCCGGCAAATGGGATTTGACGCCTCACAGCTTTACTAACAGCAACATCTGTGTTTTCCAGGCAGTGCTTCGGTGACGGCCTCCATTGGGCCGGCTGCATGATCATCGCCCTGCTGGGACAGCAGAGACGCTTCGACATCCTGGACTTCAGCTACCACCTCCTGAAGGTGCAGAAACACGACGGCAAGGACGAGATCATCAAGAGCGTGGTGAGTTGAAACCTGATTAGAAATACTGTCATCAACAGTGAGCACTCTGAAAAGGCGGTTCAGCACCTCACGCTTCATGGAACACCGTGATTGTCAATTAGCTCACACGAATGACTTGTTGTGCCATTCCATTAGAGCGTCACCCCCTTATTAATTGGAAATAAAGCAATACCGACATTGATGAGAGAGAGGAGTAGTTCAACATTTTAACATACATTTACCAAGTGAATTTTCTCCCATGTTTTCAATTCATTATATGAAGCTGCGGAGAAAAAAGAAATGGTCCAGCATCTTAAAAAGGGATTTAGGAACAATCTCTTATGTGTTAAGTCTAATTGGTTGTTGCTTCAAATTAAGCAGCTGGACATAAACAGTGTTGTCTTATTTACTCCTGGCATGAAAGTGAAGTTTATCAAATGTTGAAAAATGTCATTAGGACTGAATCAACTCTAAGTCTCAAGGAATACTGAGCAGAGCACTCTATCATGCTTTTTCTGTACAAAACGAATAACTTTTTTTCTCTTCTTTAAATCACAAGAATCTGAGTATCCATATTTTCACTTTTCAGCCACTCAAGAAAATGGTCGACAGAATCCGTAAATTCCAGGTGCTCAACAATGAGATCTTTGCCATCCTGAACAAGTACATGAAGTCTGGAGATGGAGAGAACATGCCGGTTGAACATGTCCGATGCTTCCAACCTCCGATCCACCAGTCGCTTGCCAGCAGCTGAGGTGTGGATTCGGTGGAGCAGCGTGACGTCCCAAACACTGTTAGCATTACCAGCATCTACAATTATTCCTCATTTACTCATGGTCTTTACTAACAAAGACCATAACATGTAAGTTAATGGGGCCACTTTTTGTATTCACTTGTGCCTTAAATGATAGATTTCTCTTTTTATGAATGAGTGATTCTTTTTTATATATATATACACACACTTGCAGACAGCTGTAGACGAAGGAAGGGAAATTAGTTTTATCAGTTGCATATTTAAGGCTTTGCAGTGGTGGATTATTTAGGGTGAGCAGTGACCTATTTTAAGTCGGAGGTGAAAGTTGAACTTGTATTTTCTATACTGTTGAACATGCATGCTAAACAGCTTAGAGGAAATTGAAAAGTAACAAAGCTCATACTCATGTTAAGCATTTATTCCTTGTGCCTTGTGTTCCAAATGTTTTAAATCCTTTTAATTCAATAAATATAAACAAATCTATTTTCATTGTTGTAGCTTTTCGTGTAAACGCTACAAAAAAAGTTCATAACTACTCCTGACAAAACTGCTGTTATATTCAAGTATCGCGACAAACCCAACTCATGTCCTTTTTTAATAGTTCTTGTCAGAAGGGGATCCTGTAGAAGATATATATTAAAACTTTGATTTATAGAAAGTAAGTCAGTGCATGGATATGCATGTACATATAACAAAACATTTCTTTTAAAAAACTCATATTTACAACGCTACAGAGGAATGAAATTAGGTTCTAACTGAATATGAGCAGGTCATATTCGGAGAAAAGTAAGGCAAATTAAACAATAAATACAATCCACTGGTCCATCCAAGTCACTCTTCACATACAGTTGATTGTCTTATTGTTCACGTGCACCGCAACAGCGCCATCACTGGTCTGTCGGGTGCCAAGAAAAAAACTAAAGTTCCTCAATGATCCAATGAGGAGGTCATTGCCCCATTTCTTCTAGAGATGCTATCAAAAGGCAAACCCATCTCTCTGTCCTCCAGGCCCTCAGCTGACTCATTATGTAGCAGTTCGTAGGTGCCGTGGGAGGCCATGCCATTGGCTGCAGGAAAGGCCCGCTCTTCCTTCCTCATCGACACAGCAAGAGAAGCCAGGCTGATGCTGATGTCCTTGAAGGCGTGGAGCAGGAAGATACCCACGATGATTGTGAGGAAGCCGCTGAGGGTGCCGATCACGTCGCCCGAGCCCATGTGCTCCCACTCCTTGAAGAGGATGGCGGAGCAGGTGAGCACTGACGTGGTGAAGAACACATAATAGATGGGCGTCACCAGGGACGTGTTGAATATGTCCAGAGCCTTGTTCAGGTAGTTGATCTGTGTGCTCACACAGGCCACCAGACCCAGAAGCAAGAACCACGCTAGCGGGTTTCCTACTACATGTTTCCCAGCGATCGCTTCCTTTATGGCGATGCCCAGTCCCTTGACACAGGACACTGATAGTGCCCCAATTACAGAGCAGATAGTGATATACACAAGGATGTTGCTCTGACCGTGGCGTGGACCCACAACAAATATAAAGATGACTGCAACGATGATGACAAGAGTGACAAAGACAAAAAACCCTGGAGGGGGAAAAAAAGGAGGAGTTTAAGTTTGATAATATACATCGAAGCAAATTCTTTTTCTGCTTTAGAGTTTAAATGATGTTAGGCTAAAGTCAGGGTAAGAAGTAAAACACTCAGGAAAGGATCTCTGAAGCACAGCTTGTATTATTACCTGGGTCTACCAGCTTCTTCGCCATGTCCTCCAGACTGCTGATCTCTTCTTCCTGCGGCGCATGAATCACCATGTTGGTGGAGCCCAGAATGCTGAGCAAGCAACCGAGCTTCCCATGCAGGTTTAGCCGCTCCGTCAAGAAGTAGGACGACAACACCGCACTGCAATACGATAATACATGTCAGTCACATCAACTCTACTGCACAAATCCAAAGAAATGCTAGTAAAAAGGTATAACTCTGGCATAGTTTAACTGTCCATTTCAAGCAGTGAACAGTCCATACCTCACAAGCACACTGAGGGCCCCCAGTGGCGTGACCAGAGTGGCAGGCGCGAAGGCATAGGCTGCAAAGTTGGCTGCTTCACCAGCCCCCACTGCCAAGGATCAACACACATTGAGGTAAGTATGACAAGGACTATGTCTTAATGATGGCCTGAAATACTGAAATACTGTTGGAGGTTTACTCAACTGAACACACACACTTATGTGTTGTAACTATATTCAGTACAAAGAAAGATTTGCATGCAAGCAGGGTTTGGTCATTTGTAAAGGAATGGTAATGCCAGTCAAACCAGGTTTGATATTTTTAGCCGTAGGTGTTTCAACACAATTTAGGTTAAATATTTAAATCAATAACTATAACCTACAACACACTCAAACAATCATTTTAAACCTTTAACTCCAACACTTGCATGGAACCTAGAAGTCTGAACAATGTTTTGAAATTCTGCTCTAAACTTGGCACCCACACGACTTAAACCTGTGAATTATTAACTTACTTGACAATAATCCAGCCCACCATAGCCACTCTTTCAGATATGCATGACCACCCTGGCCTGGAGAGGACATAGACAAATATTATTGAACATTTAAATAACCTGAAATTATGCAGCCATGACAGCTGCACTGGACACCAGTTAAAGGTCAAGTGAAAAAGTAATGAGGTTAATGTTTACCAGGTGTTACGGGTGTCTTGTTAGCTCTCTCACACACACACACACACACGCACGCACGCACGATCGGACATGCCTGAAATGTCACCCTGTGTGTTAATCTGTCACCACTGGTCTGACTTCTTCACTGCCAGTGTTGCTCAACTGCATCAGGGAGTGCCTGGTGCAGTTGACAAACGCATTCCCCAGTGTCCGCTTATTTGTGGTGCGAGTTAAAACAGTTCAGAAAAGGGTCCGTACCTGCCCGCATTGACCCCTTCCTCGCCAGCCGCAGCAGCCCTTTCTTCTTGAGGATAAAGCTGCCACCGATGAAGATGCTGGAACTGATGGCCAACCCCAGGCCAATGTAGAAGTCATACTTGCCCCTGTCCTGACCCATAGCGAGGCTGGATTTGTTGTTAGTGAAGTCTGTCACATTTACAGGTAAGCAGTTGAGGTGATGGCCCACAGTGCAGTTCTGTGCAGCCCGCTCACCTGAGAGAGGGAGAGAGAGAGGAAGGTAAGACATAAACAAGCAGCCACCGCCATCACAACAGCAGTTGACCTACCGCCCGAAAAGCCATCGTTTAGTGCGGGGTTAGACTCCATCAGAGACAGAGCAGGTTCATGTGCAGTCGCTGCTGGCTGCTCCCACACTAACACACAAGTGGCTGAGCAGACAAGCCACGGTGCAAATCATCTTACTCCAATACTCAGGAATCCAGGAAGTGCCACATGACAAATGTTAGGAGCAGCGTGGTTACGAGAAAAGTCCCTTCACGGGCTTGGTTGTTAAAAACACCGCTCCTTTCGGCGGGCGTGGCTGTGAATCGCAACACTTCAACCACAACACTTGAATCGGAACATTTCAGGAGCAGCTCCATGCCCAACACCTCCCCGGTTAGCTAACACGGGCGAGGCGCGCTAGCTGGTCGGCTAATGTTAGCAGTTAGCATGGCGTGTGAGGCTGAGTTGGTTGTCGGGTGTGAGGAGTCACAGCGGGGTCTACATACCTGTTTTCACCGTCAAGAAGAGAGGCGGACGCGGTTCGAGGTTAGCTCACAGCTAGCCTGCCCTCCTGGCGGTGTGGTCAACCATCATACGCCGCTCACTGCTTCTCTCCGACCCCGCTTGACGACTGTCGCACTGCGAGCTTCTGCTTCCGCCTTCTCCCCTTACCCTGGAACGGTGGACCGCGCGCGCGCGTGTGTGTGTGTCCAGGCTGAAGTCCACACACTGTTATCGGTCATTCGCTTCAGTGCCCCCCCACCCGTCTTTCAGTCTTAGTGGTGGAAGAAATGAGGAATACCCACAGCGACCGGAGGTGCAGAGTTAGTGGCCACCCGGCTTTCAAAATAAATAGACGACATGATTAGGATTAAAGGTCCAGGGTGAAAGACTCAGGTCCCTCACCCGTCTATTGGCACAAACACTACTAGTGACAATTTCACCCGCGTGTTTCATCTAATTTCTCATTCAGTTATAAGGAATGTTGTTTTCTTTAACCTAGAATGGGCCCTTTATATTTTAAATCTTGATATCCAAACTGGACAAACTAAACACCTGTAATATGACACTCCAACACTGAATTCTGCACATATCGTATATTTAAGGATTCAAGGTTCAGTTCAGTGAGGAAGACGTGGCGTGGTCTGGACTGGAGCACATTTTTGGGTCATGAATAATTATAAAATGAAGGAGGAGGAAGAGGGCACGTGTAATAATGATAAGTAGCAAATATTTGAGACTAAATATTGACTCCAATGAATGCATTATGAAAAGAAATGTTGGAATGCGCGATGCTCTCTTTTAAAGTTTCTACTTCGTTTCTAGAAGAGCAGAACATTTAGTTTTTGCCAGCTGTAACTTTTCGTAAACGCGCACTGAGATCCATGGGATGCAAAACTTAACCTTGCCACAAGATCATCCTGGTTAATTTCCACCCTTAGGGACATAATGACAGGAAGAGGAAAATGTAGCTGATGTTGGACGACCAGTGTTCCCACCATCAGCGGAAAGCTCTGGTTTCTGTGCTTCCCCTCAAGCTCTGAAGACATGCACTGGCACACAGAAACCATGGAAGACGAGCCATGTGAACCTACTCTTCAGAATAGCAGCAACCTCGTCTTCAATAATTCAGTTAAAAACGACAGAGTGCATCACATCTGCCCAGCAACCAGAACTGCCTCATGTCCATCATTTCTCCCATAGAACAGGTGACGTGTAAGACGCCTACCTGACATCACACTGCCATAACTTGGTCGTTCTTGTATGTTTGACATCAATTCTGCTCTTCTTGCACATGAGTAATCTTACAGTATTGCACCTGCAATGCAGCTTAGTTCCCTCTAGTGGTTTGTGTGTGCAGCTCCTTGACTTATGAGCAATTGGTCAGCCATTTTGTTCACATGACACCAGGGGAGGAGGCTCTGTGAGGTATTTATGCCATTTACACGTCCCATTTACATTTCAAATGTTATTATTAAGAAGTTATAGAGTTTAGAGTTCAGACAGATTAATCTGCCTGGTTTATTGTATTGCTCTAACTGTATATGCATATATTTAATTTAATTTTAAATGTACATTGTCACCAGCTACTTATTTACTTACTGCAACTTGCTGCTTTCTTCACATGGGTGAACTGATCTAAACAGTTGGTAACGTATCGTTACCGATGGAGCAGCATCAAAGGTATTCCTTTGAGATCCTCAAATTGCTTTGATCTTCCTCGATTGAAAACTACGCAAGTCAAGACTTTTTTTTTGTAATGCACATTCAGCTTGGAGGTACCAGTCAAATAACGATGGAGGAATTTAACTCACCCCTGAGAAATGAAGCACAGCAGGTGAGAGAAGACACGATGGCTTCACTTTCAACTTCCTGGAGGGATACCTTCTTATATGGATGAGCTTTAAAGGATTAACAGTCCAGAAACACAAATACTTTGTTTACAATGTTTATGTGTGATGGCACATAAACCTTGAATTTTCCCACCAACTTAATTTTTTTAATTTGCTTGTCTTTGTACATTTTCAGCTTCATTCAGCCACTCAGTATTCACAAAACACTTAGTCCAGAAAACTTGTATATCTTGTATACCTATGTTACTAAGCATTGAGGAGGTTGTTGCTATTTTTCTTTACTGTTCGTGCTTCTACAGGAAAATCTGGGGATGAAACTGAAATATGGATTCCATATGCAGAGAGAGATGCGGAAGACAAAGGTACGTAGTCTTGTGGCACTCTCTGAATTCTCCTGTCCTTAATCTGACTCCTGACTGAGGTCAGACAGTAAAGGTGCAAATCACTGCTGCATTTTTGTCTTTCAATTAGCTGCTTGAGCACTTAGCAGCCCAGGAGGCCTATGATGAAGTGGAAGAGACATCCATCATCCAGCACCACAGTGAAAATAAAGAATCATCTGAGAAGACAGCAGGGCCAGTTGTTGGTTCCAGACCTCCAACTGGTTAGAGTCTTAATCTATCCTGTTATACTTTGGACTCCTGTGAGTCTTTATTTTTTAGTTCATGTGGATGCCTCGATATAGTGACCTACACATTTCACAATGAAATTAGAAAAAAACAAAATAACACTTCAAACACTCCTGGAATAACTAAGATAATCAAGCACGTAACAGTGGGTGTAAAATATTGCTTCCCTCAGAACATGTGCAATAGAAATTGGTCTTTGTATAGACTCATGTTTCTCATGGCCCCATTATTTATTCCAACTTGACTTTGTCTTATGATGTAAATGTATGTTATGTTATGCTTTTTGTTTTCGCTGTTATTGGTGTCAGTAAGTTGTAGTTATTTCTTTAAAATACCAAGTAATATATTATTGTTGTTTTTATGATGGGTGTCTGTCTCTCCTCAGGACACCAACACTCAACTGGCTCTCAGCGTTTAGATGACTTGATTAGACATCGCTTGGAGTTAAAACTGAGAGCAGCCAAAGTAATTCCAATTTCATTTCACACTTCCCAGCTTTTTTAAAATAAGAACTTGAAATATACCACTTTCAAAACCAAATTGTTTGATAAAAATATGCCAATTGTTAATTTGAGTGATGATGGATAATCAATGGCCTCTTGTCTTCCAGTCTAGAGGTCAGAAGCTTTACCTTGAGGAGGCCCCTCCAGAGGAAGAGTTGTTGCTCATTGATAAGTCGTCTCAAGACTTCCTGGAAGTGAGGAAAGCCGAGTATGTTGGGTATCAAAGGCGGATCCAGAGAGACAGTGAGCTTCTCTTTATACCAAGCTCTCGACGAGGTACGCTTAATGCACGGAACCACCTGATAAACACCCACACCCCTTTGAAACTGACGATCAGTTTTAATATGCTATTCAGGATAATAACTAAATTATAATGGATCATTTATCATTGTCTCAGGGCCAACATCCATTAAACTGCCTGAAAATACGAGGCCCCATTATCTCGAGGATGAGGGTCTGTTTGTGGGAAAAAGGCCCCCTATGACCCGGACTAATAAGAACATTCTGGAGAGCCGCATTCTAAAAATGGAAGAGGTAATCTCAACCATTATATTAACTCCACTATGCCACTGGCTCTGAACCTGACAGGAATTCTGTAAAATTCTTATTTTTTAAGGGAAAGAAGTGGATTGGAGATCATGGCAGGATCATGGCTCTGCCGGACCCCATAAAGGAATCATCCACCAGACCTCCTCTCTTCCACATGGAGGAGGAGATGGACCCTGCTCTGCAAACCGTTTACAGGAAGGTGAGCCTGTGACTCCACTTTGATCACCATCTCCATTTGCCAAATCCAAACCAAAGGGCATTCCTACTGCTCTTTATGTTTCTTTTATTATTAATCTGCTGATTATTTGTTTCAATTCTGCAGGCAACAGTCTCCAGATATGCTGAGTGTACAGCAGATTCTGAAGGAGACTACCAACTTGATGTAGATGTTTCTGGGCTCATCTTCTCCCATCACCCACTCTTCAGTCGTGAACATGTCCTGGGAGCTCGCCTAGCTCAGCTGTACGATCAGTACCTCTCCAGGCAACACAATAACCTGACGGGTCACTTGACTGACAAGGTAATGTCACCAGTACTATAAGAAGTACAGTTTCTTCCTTGGAGCATATTATTCGGAGAGGTCCCATATCAGCGTCATGTGTATTGTGTTCTGTCTGCTGCAGTTGAATGGGCTGAGGAGTGCCCTGAGAAATATCCTTGAGAACCATGAAGGCCAGAGCCTCACTCAGGTCATGCAGCAGAGGATATCTGATTACAGTCTGGAGGTTCGGTAAGTTCCCAGATCTGGTCTCTCACATCCACGTCCTATCTGGATCTAAGACGTATATTCTACATTAATTCCTACGACTATCAATATTCCTCCTGCATGTCCCTTAACACCGTAGAAATACTCGGCAGCTGCGGGACAGTGAGCAGGAGAAAGACCGGACTCTGCTGAAAAACATAATTAAGGTGTGGAAGGAGATGAAGGCCCTGAGAGAGTTCCAGAAGTTCATCAACACACCGTACAAGCTCTTCCTCAGAAAGTAATGATCTCTCATTTTTCCCACCGCGCAAATAATGTATCTTTTGTCTTGTTAATCAGAGATTCTTTTAACCATGTGATTAAAGTGCTGTGTTCCAAATCTGCCCCAGAGAGAAGGTAGACCAGGTCTCAGATGAGCAGCTGTATGAGGAGGAAATCTTGGCAGAGGTTGTGGAATTAGAGGCTGAGAATGAGGAGGACTACCAACGAAAGCTGGCCGACTACAGGAGTCAGTTGGCAGAGTGGAAGCTCTCAAGAAGGAAACAGGTGCCTAATTATTAAATATTTATTTGCTGGGATTAGTTAGCGACATTTGAACATATCGTATGCTGCTCTATAAATGACTGTGTAAACATGAAGAAATGTTGATTCCAACACTTTTATCTCATTGTTTGCAGAAAGCCAAAAAGAAGAAGGGAAAAAAGAAGAAGAAGAAAGGCCAGTTACGGGATGACACAGAAGAAGACGAAGACCAGGAGTTGAATGAATCTGAAGGGCCTGAGGAAGAAGAGTGTCCAAAACCGGCGCCTCCGATGAGGCCAGACTTTGACTCTATAGAGCAGCAGGTCAGAGAGAAAGCTTCCAGGATACGGAGGAAACCAGGAGAGTCTGTTCTGATTCCTGAGCTGCATGCATCTGGAAACATGACAGCCAATGACCTCTGCCCCAGGTACGAGCAACAGTCATGCAGAAAGTCTGGGTTTCATGCAAAAGAATGGAACTTTTAAGTAGGAGTCTGCATCATTCATCGTTTTTATGTTAAATTTATGAACATTTTATAAATAATTTGCATTTCTCAATTTCATGCTATAGTTCATAGTTAATGAAAAATCTGCCAGTTAATTGATTGATATTTGATATTTAGTAACACCAGGATGTGTACTGAAACTGTGAGGTTATCTCACTTCGTGGCAGATGTGATACCCTCATGTTTTTGTAGGGTGGAGGTTGCTCGCAGACAGGATGTGAAGAGGCGCTCTTTTTTCATCAAGATCCTGTTCAATGGCAAAGAAGTTTCCCGAACTGACAGCCGCTCCCTGAACGCTGTTTTCAGAGTGCGCTTTGGTCAGGCTTTCAATCTGAAGATATCTAACCCTCATCAAAGCATCACAGTGCAGATCTATGAAAAGATTGCACTATTTCATTCCCTCCTGGCTACAGTGTTCATCCCACTACCAGACCCCGTGGTCTTAACAGGCAGCGTCCCTCTTGAGGAATTTGAATTCAGCAGCAACAAGAGAGTGATGTTTGACCATGAAGGAGTTGGAAGTGGTATGTGTCTTCACTTTACACCAGTTCAGATAATATATAGTGCCATCCACAAAAATAACCCATTACTTATTGCCTGTCTTGTCAGATGTCCCCCTCTCCTTCGAGCCTGATGGCAGTAACAAGCAGACCCTGCTGACCTCTGGTAAAGTGTCCTGTTGTGTCTCCTGGGGTGCTGGGGATGATGGTGTACCACTCGCCCCTCCTGTGTCTCAACATCCTGGTGGCAAACACAGGTAATAGTTCTTTAAGAGATGTATTATCCCTTTAATTCATGACTTCCTAGCGTGTACTAGTTTTTTCACTTTGACTTTCTTTCTTTGTTTAAGTGGCCTGTACCATCTTTATGACGGCACCTCTATTTGGGGATGTAGACTTAATGACATGAAAAAAACTTCGGAGTTGGCCAAACAGTTACGACTTGACCCCAACGACCCAAACAACGTCCCCATCTTACAGCTCCTCAAGGTGAGTACCTCCACACAAGGCTGTTCAAACATCTCAATGACACAGGGAGATTCAGGATTTTCATTTTCTTTGTGACAAAATTGTTCACCAGGTGACCACGAGTGAAAAACCAAAGTACTTCAGACTAGAGCAGGAGGAGTTTAACTTTGTGACTGATAAAGCGTTTGAGGCCAAACTATCCCACCTGCTCTTGCTCAAGAATCAAGAAGTTGAAGAGTTTGAAAATTACAAATGTGTTCCTGGTCTGGAGAGAGAGGTCTATGACAAGATGGTTCAGGTCAGCCTTCTAAATATCTATCTGCTGTAATGTTTTATGGATATGAAAAAATGAGAATGTGTTTAATCAATTAGATTACATATATTTGTGTTGATGTTTTAATTTGATAAGTGTAATTAGTGAAACCTATTCTGTTATTTACCCACAGGTGCCTGGTAGGATCAACAACAAATTATTTAAGAATCTTCTAAAGCTTTGGAAGACGTATTCTTACATTTTCCTAAAATAGAAATACAAACATTATTCAGTGATTTTATAAGTACTTCCTTAGAAATATACTAAAAGTGAAACTACTTGCAGAGCGTAGCCTTCTCCATAAGGGCCTGCACAAAGACACAAATTGTTCATTGACGAGGCTTCACCTCCCATTCACTTTCAATCTATACTCATGAGGAGGCGAATAAAACACTCACCGCCTTTCACAAAGGGCGGTGAGACGCCTGCTGTAACAGAGAAGAACAGTTGTTCTTTGCATTTGATCCCAGATCCCATAATAAGATTCATGTAATTTGGATCTAATATATCAAATAAAATATCAAAGAACCCTAGAGATGTTTTCACTAACCTCTTAAAATCTAAATTGCACAAATGTTTCCTTTGAATGTGCCCTTAATATTTAAAAACGTACTATATTGAAATGGGGGATTGGGTCCCATATTGGAGGAAGCCAGGTTTTTTTTTACAGAAGCTCAGACTGGACAAAGTAAACACTGGCTTCTGGAATAAAGAGAACTGAGAATAGTATTTTCTTTGCACGTTTATTCTTTGGTAAAGGTTAGACAGATCTTAGAGCATGTGGACATGCGAAGGTGTCAAAGAAAAGGAAACATTCACAGGTTTGCTCTTCTCCGTAGATTTAGTGAGGTGAGCGTGAAAAGCTCTTTATATAAAGAATATGGTGAGAAGCGGTGAATTGTGAAGTCTCAGTAAAAAACAAAACAAGACCTTGCCTGAAGGCCTACTAAAGATCTTTGTGGAGAGGAGCACTAGGAGCTTCAGATTCGTGGCTCTGATACCTGCTAGATCTTTCCACAACCTAATATTTATTCTACCTGTGGCAATCGGTTCTTATAAAAACTCAAAAGACATTTCGTTTGTCCAGTTTGGGATACTGTAGAAAACCATGGCGACCTCCCTAGAAAGGATCTGCTCCCCATCTCTATGAAAAGTATTTAAGTTCTACTTTATAATAACATAATTTAGATGACACACATTAGTGGAAACATCAGTGTGTTATTTTATTGATTTCACCACGTTAAACACTGACCCTTTAACTCTGAATGTTGCTCATCACACAGAACAGTGCTGCCATGTTTATTTTCTAATAGCTCACAGATGAAATGTAAAAAGTGAAGGAGTATGAAAATGGACAATATTGTACTAAAATATTTTGTGTTCTGCCCACTCTTTGTTGACCAACATGAAAACTTTAAACTGCTGGAGAAGGAAGAAGCATGAATCCAAATAATTCTGTGGGGGAAAAAAACTACAGTACAGAAAACACGTATTACTTGGTGTTTCTATAGTTTTTACTTTTCAAAACAACAAACAGGATGTATATTTGCAGATACCTAAAATCCTGTAATGTAATTTTCCTTTTCCAAAGGATTGCTTCCATTTAATATACACTACCAGTCAAACGTTTGGACACACCCATACATTTCTATATTATATTCTCTCTGAATACATCAAAAATATGAATGGACACATATAGAAGTACGTGGTAAACAAAAAAGTGTGAAATAACTCAAAACATGTTTGATATTTTAGATTCTTCAAAATGGCCACCCTTTAGTCTGATCACTGCTCTGCACACTCTGGAAATGGTTTCCATTGGTCTTGAAGAAGTTCCCAGAGATGTTGAGCACTTGTTGGCCCTTTTGTCTTCAGTCCTCGGTCCATCTTATCCCAAACCATCGACTGGGATTAGGTCAGGTGACTGTGGAGGCCAGGTCATTTGGCACAGCACTCCATCACTCTCCTTCTTAGTCAGGTAGCCCCTACTCAGTCTGGAGGTGTTTATGGTCGGAGACATGCATGTAGAGAGCGTCCGTTAATCTTTGTTGCGTCATACAGACAGGGTGGGTGGAGCCAAAAATCTCAGATTTGGACTCATCAGACCAAGTACAGATTTCTAGTGTTCATTCCTTGTGCTTTTTGGCCCAAACAAACCTCTTCTGTTTGTTGGTTGTCCCTAGTAGTGGTTTCAGCACTAGCAGCTATTTGACCATAAAGGCCTTATTCACAGTCTCCTCTGAACAGTTGATGTAGAGATGTGTCTGCTACTAGAACTCTGTGTGGCTCTGTGTTCTTTCCTGGGGTGGTCCTCATGTGAGCCACTTTCGTCATAACGCTTGATGGTTTTTGCGGCTGCAGTCAGTCTTAGTAGTAGTTTTCAGGACTAAATAACCTTTAGTTCTTAAAGTAATGATGGAATGCCGTTTCTCTTCACCAAGCTCCACAAATAAACTCTGACAGGGCTCATCTGTGAAGTGAAAACCATTTCAGGTGACTACATTATGAATCTCATTGAAAGAAGGCTAAGGGTTAGCAATGCTGTCAAAAAAGGGTGGCTACTCTAAGGAATCTAAAATATAAAACATATTTAAATGTTATTTTAAAAAAAAATTCTTTGCTGCGTGATTCCATATATCTCGCTTCATATATGTGATGTAAATTAAATGAGATTAAATGAGAAGGTGTGTCTTAACTTTTGGCTGGTAGTGTAGATGGAAATGGGGAAAAACAAGCAAAATTACAGTTTGAAATTCCAAAACATTTTTTAGGTGACACAAAATACAGCAAATGGTTTTCCCAGGATAAAGTGCAATAAAAAGGAGATGTTGAGGAGAGCATAGCTAGGCAGGATCACTCTCCAGAGCGACAGCAGGCTCTGAAGCCACACTGCAGGTTCTGGCAGCCGCTGGCTGTGTCTGCATGGGGACCTAAAGAGAAACACCACAAGGTAATTATCTAACTCAACTGCATGATGATACACAAGTAAAACAGCTTAGAAGCACCAACACATCCACATCCAATACTTCAATGATGAAATAAATGAAGTATACATATGGTACCCAATGCTGAAGGCATCATACTGACTGTACTGTAATACCTACTTACCTTCCACCTCAGCAGCAATGGATACTTACACTGGGGCACATACTATGCAAGCGGGGTTAGTAATGAATAATTTCTATTCACTGTGACAACTTTATATATACAGTCAGTCACAAACACAATACTTTACTTGATTATGAGCATGTATGATTTTGTGTTTCAGAGGAAAAAAGTGAATGCTTGACTTGTGTTACCGTTGATGTTGTCACAGTAATAGAAGTGTTCATCATTGAGGGAAGGACAGGCTGACACCAGCTCCTGCAGCCCCACCTCAGTGATGAAGAGACAGCCGGACAGGTTGAGATGCTCCAGAACAGGAAGCCCTCCACGCTGAGACAGAGCCCTGAAACAGATGGACAGCACAATGAAGTCTCATTACAGGTACAATGCAGTGCACACAGACTGATAACCATCTGAAGAGTTGCATAGAGAAAGTTTACAAAATTACCATGTGTCAATTCACAAATGACCCAAGTTATTTCACCATGTTCTGTTCTCAGTTAGCCTAAAAATACTAACCTCCAAATAAAACCACATGCATTTGGAAATATCATGCAATACAAAGGAAGTTAGTTTTTTTTGGTATGTGTGCAAAACAGTAATACATGTTCTTTACCTCAAGCCCAGATCAGTGACTTGGTAACATCCAGAGAGGCTGAGGAATCTCAGAGAGCGCTTTGTCTCTAACTTGTCAGTCCTGTTTTCGGGCTCCAGACACTGCAGGCCCTCAAATGATGAGCACTTAGTCCGAAATACTGCAGTAATATTTCTGGTGGTCCCTGACTCGCACTTCGGCCCAATAAAGGTTCTGAGGGCCATGTCATTAGTGCAGCAGGTGGAGTGACCACAGAACATTTCCCCAGACATGGAATATTGCTGATGTAAATAGGAGGCATTTGTCCTGTGCCCGCGCCCCCTGCCCTTCCTGCAGGAGCATGTGGTTCCCAAAAGCTGGGTCTCAACCAAACTTTCTGCATCAGGAAGAGACATTCCACCACGACCGCTCCATTCTGCAGCGTCTTCAATATCAGCAAGGTCTGACGTGTCCAGAACCCAGACATGTGTGGGTCTGCGGGCAGTCCCCCAACATCCAGTCCCCTGCTTGAAAATGATGGCCTGTCGCTTCCGTCCCACTGGATGAAGGTTTCTCTCATCCATGAGTGTGATGGGTACCGTGGAGCTTTTAAGGAGCTTGGCTCGTCGGTCTACACGCTTGTCAGAGCAGGTCGAAGAGGTGAGGTCGCCAAGCCCAAACGATAATTTCTTCAGGGTGTGATCAGTGATCTTCTCACATCCCGACAAATCCAGGTGCTCCAGAGAGAGACAAGCTCCAACAGATGACCAGCTGTAAGGAGTATTAAAGGAGCACGTGGTGAGTATGTTTCCTGTATGTAAAAACACGTAACAGGGTTTGCCCTAAGCAAATTTAGAGCTTCATTAATTGTGGATCTAGTTTATAAGCATAATCAAAAACCACTGATCGTTTACACTTACCTGTCAAATGCAGAATCAGTGACATCAGTCTGAGTCAGATCCAGATGAGTAATATTGGGGCAAAGACTGAGGATTTGACGAACCTGGAAAAAGACAAACATTCATTTTCATATTATAGGTATTCATGTTTTTATAATCACATTCTTGACGATTAAAGACAAAAAACTATCGTGTTGTACCACATACCATTTTACTTGAGACTGTAGAACTGTATGCCAGAACAATAGACTTGACCGATGGGCCCACAGCTGGCAGTAGATTCTGGATAATCCCATTCAGAAGTTTCTTCTCCCGCCGAGCAGTGCTAATTGCCTGAGAGCCAACTGTGTGGTCCGACACATCTAACGCGACATAAACAATAATAAATTAAGGCAGCACTTATCTCACTTTAGTGCAAACTCATAAGGTCGATAAAGGTCACGTGAGTTACCACTAGAGCAAGGTTGCATGATATTAGGAAAACAAGCAAGCTGTGATAACAGCTAAATATTGCAATGATGATATGATCTGACTAAATTAAGAGAAAACGGGCTCTGGCTACAGATGCAGGGACCACAAACAGCTCCACAGGTCAGGTGACAAGCTGGACAACTGGTCAGTTAACTGTTAATAATAATAAATTGTAGCGACACAGAAATAGTGATATAGAGAGAGGGACACACATACACGTTTCCACAGTAGCATTTAGTCGAGAGAAGGCGTTTTGAGATTTGACAAGGCTGCCTCACAAGGAATCATTTACAGTAAAACTAAGCCTCAACAATGATGGATGTATCCTATCCCATGCAGCCCTAATGTGAACAGTTATAGAATGTCTTGGTTGAGGATTTTATGAAAACATATGTTATGTTGTTTTAGTCACAACAGAGGTGTGAAGACAAACTCTCACCAGACTCATCAACATCAGCATCCTCATCCCATTCCTGATAAGCCCGACCCTCATTCTGCCGGCTCTTCACCCACTCTTCATTGGGCTCCTGGTCCAAATCCCCTGGTGGACCACGGTAAGTATCACCTACATTTTAGACACAAACGTTTATTAGTAATGTACTGCCACCAGAACACCAATATAGCAAATAGCAAATAAGTGTCATTGCACATTGCTGGAAAAATCTAACTAAGGTCATTGCCAACTTTCAGTAGCTTACCTCTGGCCCAGTGCACTGGGTAGAGGTGCCTCCACAGAGAGCCAGTCTTAGCGAGGTCTGACCAGGAGCTGCATACTTGACTACAGCGACACAGATCTCGAGGACCCAAATAATGGAACAACCTCAGCATAATTTCTGTTGGGAGCTGGGAGATGTGGGTTGATGAATCTTTTTTCTTTTCCAGCTCTGAGACAGAGAAGAAAGCAGAAAAAGCTTGTTTTGTCATTCAAACACCAAAGTATGACATCAAATGACTTTCACTTTTTCACATCAGTTGATCCATTAATTCATCTAAAGGTCCTGTCTGACAGTGCTCAAGTTCTGCAGTTTTTCAGGGATGACATATTGCAGCAGGGACAACAATCGGATGTGAAAAATTAAAGCTCCCTTCCTCATGATGAAATAATGAAAGTTCCTGCCCTTCCTATTGTGCATTAGGGTTTGGTACCAAAATCCTCCTACGCAGCCTGTACCTCCCAGACTGGATCCCAAGGCAGAGTGCCTGAGCTATGTATTGAAATAGTTATCTTGATTACAGGCAACAGAAAAACCCCAGCGAGTGCCTGGATAAAATTGTACTTAACTCTCGTGGCAGCACACAAGCACATGGCTCATGCAGCACGGAGTGTTTGCTAGAAGCTACCTCAACCTTGATTCAGCATAACAAAATACATAAAGGTGCATAGTCTGAGGCCGTCACAGTGGTACCTAGTTTGATTGTAATGATACTGTGATACTGCCAGATCGGGGAGAGTTAGAAGAAAGACCCTGAAATCAGGTTTGACTAGCAAAAAACAGTAATCAAAATGTATGAATAGATCCACTTACCGTAATCTGTCTTCTCATGATCCGCATATTTAAAGGCCTTATGCAGCTCCTCTGCCTGGCTCCACAGAGTGAAGCCCTTCAGTACCTCAGCAGCACAATCCCATTGATGCTGGCTGCAGTGTTGTGCTATCACCTGCTTCTTGATGTCTTTGAGCTCCTCATAGGTGAAGTACTCCATAAGCATAGGCTGAAACACCTGCAAACAGGCTCTTCAATTTTACAGCAGCTTCAAACAGTGCAAATTATTGAGCAATGACCAACTGATTCAAAATTTGTTTATGTTAATATATTTTCTGTTCTTTCATTTGTTGTTATGACCACTGTTTAGTCTTGTCATCTTTCGGGAATAAAAACAAATCAAAATGTTTGTTATTATTATATTAGACATGCAACCAACTTGTACCTCTTCTTCCTCCTTCATGTGTGGCAGAAAGTCCTGTGTGAAAGCTTCTAGCCTCTCCTTCAGTTGCTGGACATAGTTAAGCTGCTCATATTCACTCTAAAACACAGAGCAACTATTAATACAACGAAATCAGTGACGAGCATACATGTTCAGATTTCTCTCCAACCACATCTACAACATCTATTTATTCAATCGAAACAATTATGTCTACAAGTAGAACAATGTCGCTGTTCTGTTTCCCAAACTGACTAGAGCATATCGGATGTTAAGATTTACACGATTGCATCATTCTGGATTTCCCATGCGTTTGGTATTACCTGTTGCCAGAGTGAGAGAGAGAACACAAAATCTCACTAAAACAAATAACCCTCCATGAAACAACTCAGACCACGTCTTTCTTCATTTTACCATATTCTTAATAAGTGAAATCTCTCTCCTAATCCATATATCTTCAAAAATCCCTGGTTGGATGCTACAAATTGTCAAAGGACATTTAAAAGAGATACACAATTACAATTACCTGGCATTACAATTAGCATGTACACGTGAAAAATAACTATTTTGATGCTGCTACTTGAACCATTGTCTGGCTAACATGGTAGTTATTCTAATGACAGTATCTTACCCCACCATTGAGTAACAACTATCAGCTGAGTTCTGCACAACTCACATATGAACCTCTTAAGTACAGCCTAGTATTTTTCTGCTGCGACCCGTCAAAATCAAATCTATAAACCTATAAATACATATTTACCTTCACACTGTGCAGTCCCTTTTCAAAGAGACTCAACATCTCTGAGAGTTTGTTGTCAGAGTGCACATTGTACACAGTGCAGCAGCGTTGTTGCAACAGGCTGATGATGTACTCGTTCTCAATTTGTTCATGCATCTTGAACTCCTTAAAAGTGGCGCAGAGTGACTGCAGAAATGACCGGAAATCATTGTTGTTGGAGAAGTTGGTCTTTGACAGCTGTGGAAATAAACAAATAAAAACGGTCAGCCCGGAGCGGTGTGACGAATTAAAGCTGTCGCACTTCCGCTGGTAGCATAAGATCATGATGTGAACCGTTAAAACAGCTGCAATTAACGTTTTTAATGGCAAAGAATGGAAAGTGACGTCACAGCAGTGGGGTCCAGATTACGTTCGACACAAACGCAGTGCATTAGCCGGTGTGGCTACAGAGACTTTCTTACCCTAAATGAAGACTAGCCGGTATAATTTACAAGGTCAACTCAAAGATGCTTAATGTAGGAGCTGCAACAGTTCGTGGGGACCTTGGAAACTACTTAGTGAAACTTGAATCTCGTTGCATAACAGGCAAGTTAGTCGAGCTGGCTAACGCTGTTAGCATGGCACACTCTGGGTGGACAGGGGATGGGTTACTTGGAGTTTGGTGATCCAGAAGAGGCCCCGTGGTGCTGGTTGGGGGAAGGTCTCGGTGTAACGCTGACTTCGCGTTCACGGGTCTGACTAGGGAGACAGCGAACGGTTCCCAGGTTGCCAAGCTAGTGCAGCTAGCATTCTAGGTGGCGTTCACCCGTCCGTGGGCCACACACGTCACATATCCCACTGTAGAACGGCAAGTTAACCACGGACGGTCGGTTGTGCTCACCTTTTCGCAGTATAAGCCCACCAGCTGCTTCATACGCCAGTGTGGGCCAGTGAAAACATCCACCTCGTCCGGGAAGGGAGCCATCTTCGCGCTGAGCCACAGTGCGTCATCCACTCACAGCCCCAGACACAGTCAACAAGGAGGCGTGTGCGAGCCACCCACGTGACCGTTGAGCCGCTCGAACCGAGAGCTCCAGCGGAGAAACGCTGTTCGTCTCTGGGACCAAAATACATACATTTGGATACTCGTTATACGACTTTTAAGTTGGGAAAACACTCCTACGTGAGCATCAACAACCCCAGACAGGCTCTGCTTATAATTTGCATCATACATTTGAGTTCGCTCTGTTTTATTCAATTTTCTGAGTGTAGTTTTGCTCAACGTGGTCTTGCGTCGTAAAACTGTAAAATGTTTCCTAAACGTTGGCCAATTGTTGAATCTTTTCTTAGGCCTGTAGTCTTCAAGAAGATCAACTCTCAGAAAGGAGTACTGTTCTCAGAAGATCAAGTAACCCAATGTGTTTTTGAGAGAACCACGAGGTTCTACGAAATACTACTGCATAGTCCGTGTTACACAAATAACAACGTAATTTGCAATTTACCATTTATATATAATGTTACAATCGTCTAAAATCATCTCAGCAGTTCTATTTCAACATCTGTACTTTAAATTTATTGTATTTTTGTCTTTCTATTTTTCTCAGCATGTTTCACCTCCCCTGTTATTTCACTATAATTACTACAGCATAATTCAATATCTGATTCGTTTAATTATGAGCAAACATGTCCATCCTCCACTGTTTTAAGATAATGTGAATCATCGGCAGGTCCAGCTGGCTGTCACCGTCGCTTCACTTCCGCAGTCGACCTGTGGTTACCATGGTAAGAGAAACGTCCACACTGTCTAGGCCCCTCATTTTCCACGGACGTTGATTGATAGATAAATAAACCAATGCGCGGTCGATCAGTACGAGGCTGACCAATAGAAATTCAGCAAAGAGAAGGTAAGCTAGGTTGAGAGCGCGAGGAGCGGCAGCAGGTCCCAGCAGCTCTGATACGGCAGTGAGACAGACTAATGGTAAGAAAAGTACCAGGCACATTAACTTCTATTCGCTGCTACAAAGTGAGCCTCTTAAATGTCGGCAGTCGGTGTGTTGTCTACTTTCAGTGTGTCTGTTGAATCCATGGCGGTCTGCTCTCTTTGTGTGGGCACGATACCGTTAGCTACGCTGCTACCCGCGGCGCTGTGTTGTCTCCTAGCATCACAGCCTGAGACAAACCACCCTGCTCCGGGTGTCAACACATTCATGTACCTACAGGTGGACACACTAGCGAGATGTCTGAACTCAACAATAACCATAATAACAATAATAATTTCAATTTGGGCAGCTTACCTTGACGAAATCAGGTTTTCTGCTTTTAATGGAAATAACTTTAAAAGCCAAACCCAAGGCTATGCTGGGGCTATAGGTAAATTTGATCATGATCTGAAATTATTGTCTTTTACAAAACTATTGCAGCTGTGTGATAGAACCGTGTCGTTTTGAGTATATAATTTGTTTGACTGCCCCACAGATCCAGCACGAGACGCCACTCCTTCCAGTAACATGGACAAATATGAGAAGGTGAAGAAAATCGGGGAAGGCTCATTTGGAAAAGCCCTCCTTGTCAAATCAAAAGAGGATGGACACCATTATGTCATCAAGGAGATTGGCATATCTGGAGTAAGTTTAATGCTTATTATTTCACAAGCTTTACATGTATCCATTAGAGCTTCCTTTCATGACCTAGTCCCTTAATTCATCATGTTTTCCTTTTACCTCAACAGATGCCAAGCAGAGAGAGGCAGGAATCACGAAAAGAGGTTGCTGTTCTTGCCAAAATGAGTCACCCCAACATTGTCCAGTATAAGGATTCTTTTGAAGGTATTGACATGAATAAATACAACGCTTCAGATCTTTGCAACAACCAGAAAGAAGCACAGAGATGATCTTCCGCATTTCTTTCCTGATGCACTAAATATAATGAGCATACCATTATCTGGCTCTGAATGCTACACTTTGCAGAAGGCGGCTGTCTGTTTATTGTGATGGACTACTGTGAGGGCGGAGACCTCTTCAAGAAGATCAACTCTCAGAAAGGAGTACTGTTCTCAGAAGATCAAGTAAGCCATTATCTTTTTGAGAACACGAGGTTCTACGCAATACTACTACTGATGACAGGCTGGAACAGGGTTCATGTATATCACATTTATATTGCTTTTTAAATGATGCTATTCCATATCTTTGTGCTCCAGTTTGTGCCATGTATTTAGACTGTATTATTGTTTGTTTTTTTTATTTTATAAGTTGTTTGGTCATTAGGTTTGCAATCTTTCCTTTGCCTAGATCCTAGATTGGTTTGTGCAGATTTGCCTGGCACTGAAACATGTTCATGACCGTAAAATACTGCACAGGGACATCAAATCCCAGGTAATGCTCCACACAGCACATGAACCACATTTCCTCAGTGATTACAAGCAATGATTTGACGTTTTTCATAATATCTTTTCAGAATATATTTTTAACAAAAGATGGGACAGTACAACTTGGGGACTTTGGAATAGCAAGGGTACTAAATAGGTTTGTACCTATGTCATCTAAATAGATCAGCAGATCCCTAGAAAGCCAAGATTCAGCAATAGTTAATTATCTTACGATTTGTTTTTCATGCTCCTCATTTTCAGCACCGTAGAACTGGCAAGGACGTGTATAGGAACACCGTATTACCTGTCACCAGAGATTTGCGAAAACAAACCATACAACAACAAAAGGTAATAACTTGAGGCTGTAGAACACTGTGTTGTATTTGTAGCATTTGTGGTGTAAATGGATATGTGATTTCTTTCCTGGGGAGAAGAACTTCCCCTATTGAACAAGGAGTCATGCATGAGTTAATGTTAGTGAGTTAGAGTTGGTGGCTCCTGGGTGATGTAAAGGTATCATGTCTCTGCTTCATCGAGTGAACCTGCCTGTGTATCTGCAACAGCAAGCAAGTATTGATTTTCTTTGAACACGTGTAATTGAATCCACTTTAGTATCAACCAATTAATATAATGAACCTACAACACAATGTTCAATGTGGAGTTTTCTTGGCAATCAATTATTTTAATCCTTTGAATTGCAAATGACTGACAAATGCAATCCTACCCCTGAATTTTCCCCCTGCTCGATCCATGTATCTGCTCTCTCCTCTTACTTCTCCTCCCCTACTCTCCCTCCATCTGCAGTGATATTTGGGCCCTAGGGTGTGTCCTGTATGAAATGTGCACTCTTAAGCATGCAGTAAGTATTCAGTGTGTGAGTGCTTTACCAAATAATGTGGATATTATTTTTTTAATATAGCACTGTAGTGCTTTCTCACATGCCGTTTTTGTTTCCTCCTTAAATTCTGTGTATGTTTTAAGGGTTAACAAGCCATGTTTCGAAGAATGTGTGCCAACATGTGTTTCTTAAAGTTCACGCCAGGTCACAGTATGACTGCCTGGGTTCTGTCACTGATATCTCCTTACTGCTCTGTTTCACAGTTTGAGGCTGGCAACATGAAGAACCTTGTGCTGAAGATCATTCGCGGCTCATATCCTCCCGTGTCTGTTCACTACTCCCAAGAACTCCGCTCTCTCTTGGCACAGCTTTTCAAACGCAACCCCAGAGAAAGGCCATCAGTCAGCAGCGTCCTCGACAAACCTTTCTTGTCCTGTAGGATAAACAGATTCCTCACACCACAGGTGCAGCATGAGCATGTTGTTTGATGCTGTCTGAATTTCATCTCATCTCGACTGTACATGCATTTTAAAAGACTTCTCTACTGATTCCAGCTCATTACTCAGGAATTCCGCCACACTTTTCTTCATAAGCAGCCTAAAGTGGCTGCACTGCAGGGAGCACCAGGTCAGTAAGCACTGCAACTGATTTTGATACTTTTTTAGAGCTTTTTTTAGAACTTAGAGCCTCGTTAAGTTTTAATTTATAGAACTTTTTTTAGAACTTAGAGCCTCGTTAAGTTTTAATTTATCCTCAGGTCTATAAAATGAAAAAAAATTGAAAGAGTATATGAGACAACTGACTTTCTAAATAAAGAACTTCATTTTAGTTTGAAAGGTTTTATACCTTGCCCCCAGTCTTACTACTATGGGGAACTAAGACATATTCAGACCTGGAGAAGTTTCTGACCACTACCATTTGCAGTCATATTCCTGCTTTTTAAAAAATTGCAATGCTAAAACAGTAATACTAATGATTGCCAGTCAGCATGGTCACACACAGTCTCTGCTTATTTTTTCACGTGTGTGAGCAGCCAAGCGTCCTGCCGCTGGGTCCATACCACTCGCCCCAGCCCTGAAGATCACCAAACCTGCCGCCAAATACGGAGTGCCTTTAAATCCAAGGAAGTTGTCAGATGTCACCAAAAAGCCTGCAGAGAGGAAACCAGCCATGAAACATAAACCAGTGAGTAGGCAGTGGAGATGAAACTGATTTTTGAGCTTCACTCCTTTTTTGCTCCATGAGTTAAAAAAAAAAAATAACATGTGTTTGACATGAAGCTCTTAGTCAGGCATGTTGGAGGCCTCTCCCATTTGTGTGTGTAAGTGTCTGTCTTAACATCATAGTGTGTTGGCAACCTCTGAACCCCAGTGTCATATGTTGCTCAGGCCCCACTCCCAGCACCCTCCCCAAGAAGAGAGGACAAAGAAGAGAGGAAAAAATCCGAGGTACAGCTGAGAGCCCCACATAGACTCTCCTTTTTCTTTCCCCATTCACACACATTAAGGTGTGTGGGTTCCTACCAGCATTTTTAGTTCCCTCTCATTGTGCTTGATTCCATTTTCATCCCCAGCTCTGGAGTGTTCTGCCTGATTTCTCTTCCCTCCTTGCCTGCCTGCCCACCCAGGGACAGAGCTGCACTCCTGCCCTCTTGCCTCGGAGTGGGTCTCTTTAAAAATGCCATTTTTTAATGGACATGCTTTTTCCTTACACTGTAGGATGGGATCAGAAAGAAAAAGATGGAGTTGATAGAGAAAGAAAGGAAACAAAGAGAGCAGGTGAGCATGGAGTCAAGCCCATATTTAAAGTCTGTAATTTGCCTTCACACTTTCAGCTGTCTCTGTTATCTTTATCATCTCCAGATGTTTCTGTTCAAAGCAGAACAAATGAAGAGATATGAAAAGGAAAAGGTGAGTGATACACACACACGCAGTTGAATATTGTAGTGGTGGTGCAGTGGTTGGTAGAGCTGCCTGGGTTCGATTCCCAGGCCGATCCAGGAGGGCCTTTCTGTGTGGAGTTTGCATGTTCCCCCCGGAAAGTGAACTGAAAGTTTCTGCCTTGAAATTAAACTGAAGATCTTGGTCAGACCTGGTGCTAACAACCACCCTTAGAGGTCCCATCAACTCTAAGTTTGTCTGTTCACACCTGGTATTGAAATAAGTCCTGAGTAGGCAGTCCTCTGGCCTAGAACCCCTTGGCGTTCACACAGTAAGAAGAATGTGGTCTGAGTAATTAGAGCTCAGGATGCATTAAGTTTTATCATTTAGGATGCATGGTAATCTGAATGGATAGTATAAATAGTGATCTTTTACAGATCACTCGTATAAACCAAGCCAGAGAACAAGGCTGGAAGCATGTTCTGAGTTCCAGTGGAGGAAGCAGCCCAGAGAGGAAGGTACTGGACATCCCTTTCTGAATAATAAAGCAAATATCTTCTACAAGAGGTCCTTATTTGATATTTAAATACATCATACACACAGCTAACCCTTCTTGCACTCAACAAGTTTTTTTCCTGGAATTTCAGTGTTTCGTCGGTGGTCGAAACAGGGCTGCAGGTGTTGGTGCCCCTGTCCCAGGCTCTGTGGCGAGCAAAAGCCCTTATGAACATTACCACGCTGCTCTGGATCAAATGTCTCACTCTCGGCCTAAAGACATTGGCAGGGAGGTATCTTCTGCAACACCAGGGAGTCCTGTTCGGTGAGATCAGCTGTCTTCCTCTTTTAGCAGTTTACACTTTAAAACTTGACAGTATTCACTGCTCTGTTTATTATTTGTGTGTATACAGTATACCTGCTGCTGCTGGACCAGTACAATCCAAAGGCCCTGCTCATCTCTTAAACCATGATGCAATCAAGAGAGAGCTTCAGAGACTGCAGTTTGTTTCAGCACAAGCTCGCATCAGTAGGTCAGTCAAGTAGCCTCTCTCTAATCAGTAAATCACACTGTTGTCATTTGTTGTCATCAGATGTTAATGTGTAGTACTCTGTGTTTTCAGGCAGCATGTTCAGGCGGTTCCTGGCCAAGCTAGGCAGGTTGAGGAGTTTTTACAGCGTAAAAGAGAAGCCATGCTCAACAAAGTTCGTGCTGAAGGACAACTGGTACGTAGTGTGTCTTTATAATGTTAATGGTAACCTCACTGACTGTTGAATCTTTTTCCTAAAATCTTCTCGACTATGCCCTTTCACAAACTGTGTTTGAGTTTATGTAACTATTTCAAATAATACAAATTTTAAGGCTCTGCTATGTTATTGCATCAATTCTGAATCAAACAACACAATGCTTTGAAAAATTGTCGCTTTTAAAGTGTGAATGAGCCACTTTCAATCATAGTTCAAAAACTATTTTTGAATGGTAGTGCCCACATTAGTTGTCATCAATACTTAACCTGATGCTGCACTTATAAGTGAAACTGTCTACTCCATACTGACTCAAGTTACAGTCTCCTGTCTGACACCTAGTAAGCAGTGACCGAGGCATTTTGTTGTTGTTGTTGTTGTTGTTGTTTTGGTGTTTGACAGGCAACTGTTTATTGCTGGCGTGCTAGAAACAGAATTAATGTAAGTGTAGAACTGAACCAAATGGCACATTTGTAGGCCGTAAACTAATAGGCTAAAAGTAACGGAGGGAATTCTGTGTGTTAATCATAAAAGGTTGCCTCATTGACTTAAATCCTGTAACTTGATTTGGTATTCATATATATAGGTGTTAATTAATGCAGCTTTAAATATATCCTGGCCCCAACTCATGACTGTTCTTACAGTTGGATGTAAGGCATTCATCCTTTCTAAAATGTGGTTAAATTAAACCGGTAAACAGGGCACCCGGCAAAACCTGGCCGCACACTATGGAAGCCGGCCTGGTTCGGCTCAGTGCAGGAAACCCAGAGCAAACAAAGAGGAGGAGGTAGGAGCCCTGGATTGAATGCCCAGTCTGACTCTCCACCTCACTCATGGCACGTCTGACTCGGCACGTCTTTGTTTGCACTCAACTCCCTCCAGCACGCCTTTAATTCAACCCAGCAGCTCAGACCCACGCCGACTCCTTTTTCATAATGTGCAGTCCTTCTCTGTGCAATGTGAACCATATGACTAGTTTTAGTTCCACCATTTAATGGCTGTTACTCTTCACAACGATAAACAAGAAATACCATTATATTTGTTTTGTTCTATTTTGAATGACCTCACCACCCCAGCTTTTCAGTGTCTTACGTGCTTTTTGTTTTGTGCAAGCATCTTTATTGCACTAAAACTGTATACCTGTTCTGTCTGAATGACTGGTCTGTTGCAGATGCAAACATTGTATGTATTGAATGAAGCGTTCATATTTTACTAGTGCTGTTTTGTAATTTCTTTTTATGTGGCTGCAGATATCAGTAATGCATCCTTGTCTGTGTTGGTGTGAATACCATACAGTATGTAACAGTCTTGTGTTTGTTGTCAGGAGTACTTGAAGAAACTGAGGCAGATCCGCTTGCTGAATTTTAATGAGCGTCAGCAGATCAAAGCTCGACTCAGAGGAGAGAAGGTATAATGATGGGCTCTTACATTCAAAGAAAACCTTCCATGAAAGTGTTTACCGTTTGTCTGTGACACTGTGGCATATGGTGGGTGTTTGTTTGTTTCAGTATGACAGTGACGGTTCAGACAGCCAGGAGTCCAATGAGGAGGCAGAGCTCCGGAGAAAGAAGATAGAGGCTTTGAAAGTGAGTTTGTGAGGAAAATAAAACTTTTATATTGAAACGTTACTTTATTTATTTTACACATATTTAAGGGTCACTTTGTTGGCATAACTACTTTTCCTGCATGTAGGCAAGATATCCAGGTGAAAGCACAATCCTCTGTTGGTCAGGAAGAACAAAATTACACTGTGCTGGTTGGAAGGCATTTTCAGCTGGAGGAAACAAGATTTGGTTATATAAATATATATATTTCTGACAGGCCCAAGCAAATGCGCGTGCTGCTGTTCTGAAGGAACAACTCGAGAAGAAGAGGAAGGAGGCATATGAGAGAGAAAAGAAAGCTTGGGAGGACCATGTAAGCTTCTTCATTTCTGGGGTTTTTAAGATAACATTTGTCTGTCAGTGAGATTGCCTGGCCCTACTGGTATAGTAAGTGGTGTAGTAGTATAGTGTAATGATGGCTATTGTTTGTTGTGGAAGCTTGTAGTTCGGGGGATGAAGGTTGGCATGGCAGCAGGAAATGTAGCGGCAGCAGCAGCAGCAGCAGTAGCAGTCTCAACTACCTCAGACAGTCCTCTTCCACAACCCAATCCGTGTCATCCTCTGGCCCTGCCTCCATCCAAAACCTCCAACCCAGTTATATCCATGACTGCTGCCCTGAAGAATGTTGGAGCAGTCAGTATACATTTATGAAGTCCTTCATGCCCTCTATCATGGCATTCGCTTATGTATGTATTGCTTGGTATGCATTTTATTTTTGTGTTTGTTAGATTACTCCACTAAAAGAAATCTTGCCTGAGCCAGAGTCCACAACAGTCATACAGGTGAGTCATTTATTAAAGCAACATGGGGAAACTTTTACTGACCTGCACATTTTGTCCCTGTTGGGCTCTGTGTTTGAATGAACTTGTTTTCGTGCAGAGAAAAGACCAATCCCATTAATGTGTTAAGCTGCGATTGTGTAGTCCCACTGGCTGAATTAAAACACAGCTTAACCTTGGTTATTACCCATGGTTCCTGGCTCCCTTCATTAGAGGAGCTGCCAAATACACTAGACTCTGTGTAACATTCTTACAGTTCTAAAAGTTTCCTCATTTGTATTGTTGTTGATTTTGCTGGACCTGATGCTGGCATTGTAATTTGCAATTTACTCTTCTTATAGGATATTGTACTCCCCGACCGAAGTTACACAATGCATGAAAAGGCATTGCACTGCACAAATAAACTTTTTTGTGAAACAGCTATTGTAAATTACATTTATTATATTAAATTATGTGTAAAAAAAAAAAAGTCAGTGTTACTTAATTTAATGTTGTTAATCATTTCTGAAAGAAAGTGCCACTAAATCTTTTTCATCTAACAGAGTGAGAAAAAGCAGATACTACACCGACTTAACCAGAACCTAAAAGCCCAAAGTCCAGTGGGGGAGGGAAAGGATCTGTCTCCACTCCCTGCAGATCCAAGTCCTACCACCCAGCACAAACCGTGTGACCCAAACAGTCGTCCCTCTTCCAACGGAGACAGAAAGAAATGGGATGCAGCAGAACTGCCTGTTCTTCCTTCCGCTCAGCAAACCTTAGATGAAACCTGTGCCACAATGATTTGTGAGTTATTGCTCCACAAGACTTATCATGGATGTCAACCATTTCAAAAACGTTCACAGTTTGCTGAGTTTGCCAACGTCTCTCTTAGCAGACACCTCAGAGTGTCCAGACGAAAGGCCATCTTCTGGTGGAGACCGGAAGAAGTGGGAGGCAGGGCTTCCACTGGTCCTCTCGGTAGTCCAGCAAACTCTCGAGGAGACCTGCATTACAACCATTGGTGAGCTGTCTTCTTCTTAACTGAATGTGCATCCCTCTGAAAATGAGCATTGGCCACAGAAAACACCTTTTCTTTCTGGGTATGTATGTGTCAGAGCAAACAGCGGGTGAAGTTATACAGATGGATATGCTTCAGGAGGAAATTCAGAGGAAGATGTGGAGAGCGAGTCCAGATTCTCAAGTGCTTCGTGTCCTTCAGGAGGCCGAGCTTCAGCCTCTCACCCAGCAGTTGGAGAATGTCTCCATCTCCCTTGGTAAGTCTTCATTCAGTTTTTATCTTCTTACCACCTAAGCTGTACATAAAAAAATAAACACATACACTCAAAGTACATAAAGCATTCAAGTCATTGTTTATTTGCTCTCTCCTTTTTGATTAGATGTGTCTAAATTAGATTGTATTTTGTCATATTTTCATAACTCCATTTGACTGTTCAATGCAAAATGTGCTTAAAATGTTTTCTTATTCAGACTTCATCAGATAGACTATACTGAGGACACAGTCACTCAAAACTGTTGACTTCATGGTTTAGAGAAATTACCCTTTTTTTTAAAATATTTTTGTGATTTTTCTGTTTTGGACTCATTGAAAGTCATGATGCATATTCACTCACTGTTAATTATTCTTCACAGATAAGTCTAACCAGGCTGCAGTACCTGAGGTGGAGAGGACACCTGAAGTGCTAACCTCTGAGCCAACACCTTCTGCTGTGAGCCCTGCAGAGAGCCCTGCATTTGAAAAGCAGAGCTCTGCTCCAACAGAGGCCTCAACAATCAGAACAGTGACACTGCCACCCAGCCAAACTGAGGCTCAAGGTATAACTCAACCTTATATTGATCCAATCTTCCTCATTTCAAAGTGGATATATTACAGCGCAGTGCAATCTTTTTTGGTCTGAACTCTTTCAGATCTAGCAGATGTGGAGTCAGTGATTCTTGAGGAGACACTGAAACAGGCCTTGCCTCGTCCAACTGATGTGCAGCACGCATGGGAACAGGAAATCCAGCAAGCAATGTAACTTTTCATCTTTATCATTGTTCATATAAATAACCTACTTTCACACCAAAAATAAAACATATTGACCCCAGCATGGCTTAAGTTTATTGTGTTTCAGCCCATAAAGGTTTGGATTTTTCTGTGAACAATTTCATACATTGTGTATTTCACTTACAGGCCATCAGAGGGCAGCAAAAGACCAACAGGCACCAAGGAGGGGGAGAGGAGTGTGGAGAAATCCACAGAATCTTCTAGTAAGACGAATGTTTGGAGAATAAAATATTATTTATTTTTCAACATGATTATCATCTAATTAAATCTTACCCCTTCGCTCCCTCTTCCCAGGTTTACCACAGTGCGAGGAGCCTCTGTTTCTGAAGTTGTGCTCCCCAGCCCACAGACGCACTGCTGCCCTCTCAGCACTCTCAGCCCAGTCCTCTATAGATGAATCATCGTCCTCTCTGGCCTCTCGTTCACGCTCCGTCTCACCTCTGCGCACCAAACCCCACAACTCCCTCCTCATTGGTCTTTCTACGGGCATGTTTGATGCCAACAATCCCAAGGTGATCACTGCTTCAACAATATGCATTCGATTTTTGTCTGGTAGTAACCTTCGTAATGATGGAAAGAACAGTAGAGGCAGTCATGTCTGTTTTAGATGCAACAATGAACAGCCGTTGCACTGACTGAGTTGAAGTTCACTCCTGTTCTTGTGTAATGCTGAGGCTTGTGTGGCATTTCAGGAAGGATTCCAGTTTTTATTAATGAGGGGGAATGAAATGGAGCTGGTGCCATTAATCACATAGTCTAAACCTGCAAAGGGGCCTGAAAGGAGAGAAAAGACATCAACCTTCATCTATCATTACCTTCATGCTTATTGGGATCTGCAGAATCTAGCTCAACATGTTTTATATCCATTCAAAGAACAACATCAAATATGAATGAGGCAGGGTTTGTCTCTGTGTGTTTTGGGTGTGTGTTTTTTAGTAGTTCCATTTTCCTCACAACACAATCAAACAATCAGATCCCAGCACACTAAATGTAAGGCCATCAAAATTTCACAGTTTATTTGTGCTGTCAGATGCTGCGGACCTGCTCTCTACCAGATCTCAGTCGTCTCTTCAGTGCTCAGCTGGATGCTGCGGTGGCTAACAATGCTACTGTTGCTCCAGACAACAACCTGGAAATCGAGGACCTGGATGATGTGGCTAAAGATGACGACCAGTCCGAGACTGAAGAGTAAGACGAAAATAGAAACAAATAATATTCTCAAGCCCAACTGTGATATTATCAGTCCATAAATACACAGTCAATATACAGTAAAAGCTATACGTTTTATGTTGCAGTGTGGCTATATTAAATCCTCTCAGTGGATAAACAAATTGCTACAGACTTAGGAATACAGGTCATTACATGTATTCTACTATTTTCAGTGTGTCAGAGGCAACATTCAAATATTGGGCAAGAACTTTTACAACCAGCTCATGGCATATATTGTGTATGTAGATGATAATAAAATTATACTCTGTTCCCTAGTGCATATGAGGATGAAGACCTGCAGGACATCAGGGCCTCAATGGAGAGACTGCTACAAGAAGACGAAGACTTAATGAGAGGCCCTCCAGAGGTTGGAGTAGGCGACTTTAATGGAAACCCTTCAGAGAGCCAAGACAAGGAGTTTTTCAATAGGATGGCAGTTGAGATGGATGAGGACAACAATCAGATGGCGGTAGATAATGACGACGAGGATAATGATGAAGAGGAGGAAGAAGGCGAGGAGGAGGACGATGATGAGGACGACGATGATGAATGCTCGAACGGCAGTCCGGGTGATGTGGAGGCAGGGGAGCTGCTCACCAATGGTGTGGGAGATGAGAACCACAGTAATAACAGCCAGCTCAATGAGGAGTGGCAATCAGGTGGGAGGAATGATGAACTCACTCAAGTGCTTTTTGACATAACACTTTTTATTTTTTTAACACAATCCATCATTTTTAATGTATTAATTATTTCAATTCAGGAACAAAGCTTGATATTTTGAATTTTAACAGCAAAGAAGGCTGCTATTTTTAATGCCAGATGATTCATGCCTTCGGTTTGTGACCTTTGAACAAAAAATTGGTTATTTTTGCCATGTAGGCATCTCCAAAAGCCAAAGTGTAACAGTGTTACAAAAACTAAACTGGTGACTCCTGTTGTGTTACAGACGGCAGTGAAGAGGAGCAGGGTGGAGATGCTGAGCATCATGACAGCATCTTCAGTCGACTGGAGGAGCTCCGCTTCAACCTTGAACAGCAGATGGGCTTTGAGAAGTTCATTGAGGCCTATAATAAGATTAAGGTACAAACAAATGTGCTATTTGTCTCAGAGGGAGATTTCACAGCTGAAATACTGAAATGTGGTCAAGCTCAATGTGTGTGGCTCTTACAGGGTTTAAAGTTAGGTACTTTATTTATCCCAAGCTGGGAAATTGAGGGAATGCTCCTGGAGAATGAGGGCAAATACTGAAACATGGTCAAATCCAATGTGTGTGGCTCTTTTACAGGGTTTAAAGTTGATCCAGATATATTTGGTTTAATATTTTACTTCATTGTCACTGCACTGTTGCCATGTGTGGGCTGCGTGATTAAATGGATGTCTTGTTGTTTTGTTGCTCAAGGCTATACATGAAGATGAAGATGAGAACATTGACTTGGGCTCCAGTTTAGTCTTAAGCATTTTGGGAACTGAGCACCAGCATCTGTATCCCAACATCCTGCATCTAGTGATGGCAGATGGTGCATACCAAGAAGGTGAGCATTATTTTATGGTATATACTTCAGTCCTTTCTGTCATTTCCACTGAGTTGTTGAAAAACAGCTGTGCTATAATTTGAAACCATAGCAGCATGTTTCTTCTAAAAATGTGCATTTCCACTACACACTTTCCTCCTGTGTCAGTTTCTGTGTCACTTGCAGGTTGTGAAGCCGCTAAATCAAGTTGCAAAGCACCTTTCACACTGTCTATCTGCTTTGACTTGCTCTGTCAAGATAGATCTAAAACCTAAAGTTTTGATTCTGACTTGCTTCAGAAACCTTCAGATACATGTTCCCTCTGAACATCTCTATTTGACAATTCTTTTGTTTTCTATTTTTACTCTTGTCAGAGAAAGAGGGGATACAAATATCAAGTATCTCCCTGGAAAATGTATGTCTTCATGGCTCCCATCCATACCACAGTGAAGCTATATTTTTTAACTGTAAATTAGGCAGCAGTCAGCTGCACCCATTTGTTATAGTCTGTCAGTTATAATCACATTCTCCATCCCCCCCATATTTCAGAGGTCACAGCTCTGGGTCTTAAGTCATTTGTGATGCTTGTTCCACTAAATATTCTTGGTTGCCTCACTGATTTTCTCTTGATCTAAAATACTCTAACCAATGAACCTCTTTAATGAATTATCTGTCTCAATGTGATTTTTTTGCTTTCTCTCTTGTAGATAATGATGAGTAATGTTTTCTGCCATGGAACTGCTGGCAGCCATGCTGGCAGCTATGACAATCTGCTTGCTATCTGATGTCTTCCCATGACGTGCATCATTGGCAGAAGAATCTATGCATGACACGTCGCAGTTGTGTATCTGACAGTGTTCCAGGCACACTTGCATGTTGAATTGCTAGTTAACTCAAGGATGTGTTTCATACTTTGGACGATCAGCAACTGACACTTTTCTAACCAGTGTTCATTCAAGAAGTGCATTATCAATTACATGTAGTTATTAACCAAAGTTTATGGTTCTGTCAGATGTTTGTGAGTCTTTGTCTGTTAGTGAATCACACATGTATTGTCACACTGATTCATGGTAGAAACTATTATGTCACAGTTTGTCATTGGTTGTTCAGTTATACTCCTCAGTGGCATTTTATTTTGGCGGGCAAACATCTGGTCCTCTCAGGTGCTCTCTCTCTTTCTAACACACACTCAACCATTCAAATCCAGTTCAGCCTGGAAACAAATGTACCATAATTTGCTCAGAACCAATGCAACCTCCTTTTCTTAATACAATTTTCACCAAACAAGAAGTTGAATACAACTTTTTTCCCACATTTCTTACTGTTTCAGTTAACCCATTTTAATCATTGTAACTATACAACTGTGCGACTGTTGACTGCTGCCAAGCTGCTGTAGCAAGATTATTGCACCAATGTGCTGAGCGTGATGATGGAGAGCCTGGTAAGATGTATGGTCAGTGCAGGGCACTGATAAGTAAGCAATGATACAGATATTAACAATAATTCATATATGTCTACAAATTAACTATTGTAAATATTTTTAAGTAATAAAATGTTATTTGAGAACCTCATTACTTAATGTCATTTGTCTTCACCCTTTCAGCTTTTTCTGTTATCTGTATCATCTCCAGATGTTTCTGCTCAAAGTAGAACAAATGAAGAGGTATGAAAAGGAAAAGGTGAGTGATACACACACGCAGTTGGATATTGTATATTTTTGTTCTTTTATGTGCTAAATTAAGTCACGTCAGTTCTTATGAAAGGGTCAGTGTACTGAATGTTTCTGTCTTGAAATTAAACCGAAGGTCCTGGTTAGACCCGGCACTAACAACCATCCTGAGAGATCCCATCACAAGCGGTCAACTCTAAGTTTGTCTGTTCACCCCTTTAGTATTGAAATAAGTCCTTGGCATTCATGCAGTAAAAAAATCGTAAGTTTTAAGAACTTCATTTATTTGCTACCACGGAGTATTAATGCCACATCACAGACTTCGAGAATAAACTCCTAAATTTACAAGATTAAAGTCATAAATTTACGAGTATAAACCGTATAGGATTATATAAGATTACACTCTGTTCCCTAGTGCATATGAAGATGGTGAGGCTGATACAAGAAGGCGAAGACTTCAAGAGAGACCCTCCACAGGTTGGAGGAGGTGACTTTAATGAAGACTCTCCAGATATCCCAGACATGGGGTCTTTAAATGTGTTGGAAGCTGAGATGGAAGAGGGCGTAGAAGGCAAGGAGGAGGATGATGAAGAAAGCTCAAACAGCAGTCTGGGTGATGTGGAGGCAGGGGAGTTGCTCAACAGCCAGTTCAATGAGGAGTGGCAATCAAGTAGGAGGAATGATGAACTCATTCACAGTTTGTCATATTTAACGTATTAATTTTTTAAATGCAGGATCAAAGTTTAAAATTTTGAATCTTAACAGCAAAGACGGCTTCTATTTTTAATGCCAGATGATTTGAACAAAAATATGGGTTATTTTTGCCATGTAGACATCTCCAAGAGCCAAAGTGTGACAGTGTTACAAAAGCTAAACTGATGACTTCTGTTGTGTTAAAGATAGCAGTGAAGAGGAGCAGGGTGGAGATGCTGAGCATCACGACAGCATCTTCAGTCGACTGGAGGAGCTCCGCTCCAAGCTGGAAAAGCAGATGTGCTTTGAGAAGTTCATTGAGGCCTATAATAAGATTAAGGTACAAATAAATGTGCTATTTTTCTCAGAGGGAGATTTCACAATTGCAAATACTGAAACATGGTCATGGTGTGCGGCTCTTCTACGGGGTTTAAATTTGATCCAGATACATTTGGTTTAAATGGATGTCTTGCTGTTTTGTTGCTCAAGGCAATACATGAAGAGGTCTTGGGAACTGAGCACCAGCATCTGTATTCTGACATCCTGTATCTAGTGATCACAGATGGTGCATACCAAAAAGGTGAGCATTATTTTATGCTATATACTTCAGTCTATTTTCTGTCATTTCCAGTGAGTTGTTGAAAAACAGCTGTGCTATAATTTGAAACCATAGCAGCATGTTTTTTCTAAAAATGTGCATTTCCACTACACACTTTCCTCCTGAGTTTCTGTGTCACTTGCAGGTTGTGAAGCCGTTAAATCAAGTTGAAAAGCACCTTTCACACTGTCTATCTGCTTTGACTTGCTCTGTGTCAAGATAGATCTAAAACCTAAAGTTTTGATTCTGACTTGCTTCAGAAACCTTCAGATACATGTTCCCTCTGAACATCTCTATTTGACAATTCTTTTGTTTTCTATTTTTACTCTTGTCAGAGGAAGAGGGGATTCAGGATACAAATATCAAATATCTCCTTGGAAAATGTATGTCTTCATGGCTCCCATCCATACCACAGTGAAACTCGCTATATTTTTTAACTGTAACTGTCAGTTATAATCACATTCTCCATCATGTTTCAAAGGTCACAGCTCTGGGTCTTAAGTCATCTGTGATGCTCGTTGTTCCACTAAATATTCTTAGTTGCCTCACTGATTTTCTCTTGATTTTAAAATACTCTAACCAATGAACCTCTTTAATGAATTATCATGTATTGTCACACTGATTCATGGTAGAAACTGCCTCTCTGAATGTCACAGTTTGTTGTTGGTTGTTCAGTTATACTCCTCAGTGGCGTCACAGGTCATTAGACTGGTGTGTACACTAGACTATTTTCATCCCAGCCCTTCTGGAGACCATTCACCCCTGTGTCAGCAGGGAAGATTTATTGGTAGATGCAGCCCCTGCGCCATGTCTGATTTAGTGTGGCAGGAGGAGTGGGCGTGTTTCCTATGAGTGGAGCAGAACCCAGTATGACTTTAACGTCCATTCAATGAGAATCAAAAAGCAGAGTGATGATAGAGCTTTGTATGTTGTCATGCCTTTAAACATTGCTGCAGTTCTACCCCTCTAGAACTGCCATTTCTCATTAATTCACCATGCGCATGTCCATGATGTTTGACAGAGTGAAGATTTTATCATGGAAGTGTTTCCTTTTATTTGCACATTATTCTTTTTTTCTCAAATAATTACATACTACATCTGTGAACTGGCTCTGTAACAGTCTAATGATTAGAAACTGGTAATCATTTCATTTGCATCTATGCATATTGTAGATGATGATGATGCTGCGGTTGAACAAAATGAGGAGCCAACTCAACATGGACTCTACCAGTCTTGGTGAGTAACTAAGTTTACCAAAAATGGAAAATTCAACTAATAGAAATGTCAGCAGCTGAAACCAGACCAGCAAAGAAGATTTAAACCTAATACCAAAATCAAGTTCAAACAGAAATCAGTAGGGAGCCAAGGAAGGGGCTAATATGAATCTATCCCCACAAGCATCATTCAGTATTTATGCTTCTTTCAGATTGAGTAATTCTGTTTTATGTCCCACTCTTCTCCTTCATCTCTCCCTCTTTCTCAATATGCAGTGTCCTCTGAATGAGCTAGAGATAAATCACAGGTTTATTGTCTGGATTTCCTCTCTCCCCAATCACATTTTTATCCTTGTTATCCCACAACTAAAACATAGACCACTATTGCGTTTTTTTTTTGTTTTTTTTTTACATATCCAAAGATTTCGTGTGTGTGTGTTTATCAGCACTTGAAGGCCACACCCCGTCGCCCTCTTTGCTTGTTTCCAGCTGCATGGTCCAGCAGGACACTAGTAGCGTTAGAGTCCTCCACCAGAAGAGCAGTCCTCTCGATGGATGTGCTCCTATAGCTCCTCCCCCTCGCCAGCCATGCTCCTTTCTTTTATCTCAGCAGCATGATGCACGGCCTATCATATGTGAGAGGTACACTGATGTAACTCTGCAGTTTCATACCATTGTTTGTGCCTGCGTATCATTCCTGCACACAGAAAGCGCAACACTGTACAACAGGTATCACAACGTATCACGTGTCACTGTTCTCGTGCTTATCATTCACTGTGCCTCTGGCTGTCTTCCCCAGGTACAGGCTGGTGGTATCATATCCTCCCCAGAGTGAGGCTGAGCTGGAACCTAAGGAGGGCGACATTATATTCGTTCACAGGATAACAGAGAATGGCTCGTTCAATGCCACGCTGCTGAGGAAGGACAGGCCCAGAGTGTGAGGCTGTGTAGAGCTCTCTGTGGCTCTGGTCACTGGAAGAACAAGAATGACCCTTGTATGGGAACTAGAGAAGAGAACAGGACATGCTGTCATTGAAAGCACAGTGAAGTTAGAGGAGAGAATAAAGTCATAAATTATCATGAGTATCAGATCATTGAAAAGAATATGCAAGAAAATAAGCCGCAGCGGTTTATTACTGACTGCACATGCCTGGGGTAGACTACTTTGTGTTCCTGTTCCCCTCACAGGGGCACATAGGCGCCATCTAGTAACTTTGCAGTCTAGCCAGATGTGGCCTCACATAGAAATGCGACAAGTCTTAAGTGCTGTTAGTGTAGTTCGAATATATCTTTTAAAAAATGGAGGGGCGTATGTTTTAATGAAAACCTGAAATAGAGGCAATTTATGAACCCTCTACATACGCCAGTGAGGTTTGATTTCAAATTAAGACATCATTGCTTTTATGGTCAACTTGAGAGCAGCCTACAACAATTGATTTAAAAACACTTTGTTCTTTAAAGATGACATTTTATTTTAGGCATTTTGTTTGCTATTTATATTACACATGAAAGAAAATATATGGTATTCCTTTCCAGGTCCAAACCTTCATTGAAATTGGGACATATATATAGTATGTCTTGTCATGTCCTCTCCTGCTTTCTGATTTATAGGCAGTAACCCAGCTGCCCCCTTGATCATATGTGAATATGTGTGTGAGTGAGTGTGTGTGGGGGCGGGGTGTGAGAGACAGCATCAATCTTATTTTATGCCCTCAGGTGCAGTCATTATGAAAAAAATATTGCCTTAGTCATATTACCTTGCTTCCCCGAACAACTTTAAACAATGTTTAAACTTTAACAATAAAAGTCTGAGCAATGTGCAGGATTTGAGTGTGTGGTTCTACATGGGGGTCAAGCAGGGCAGGGGCCTTTGTCTCAGCAGAGGTGGAGGGGTGGAGCGGGGCCTCATCTCAGTGAGGAAATATGACCTGAGGGCTCCTGCCAGCTCCCATGAGATCACATGTGACAGAGGAGCGCTACCTCTGTATAAATCTCCTGCTTTATTGCTCCATTCCTCCTCTCCTTCATCTCTCCCTCTTGCTCAATATGCAGTGTCCTCTGAACGAGCTAGAGATAAATCACATGTTTATTGTCTGGCTCTCCTCTCTCCCCCAAGTACTCTTCCGCTTGCAGTGCCTTGACTGTGAAGGTTATTGGGAGTCAAAGGTCTCCTCCCACTTTATTTCTGTAATAAAGGCAAAAACCTATGGAAAAGCTCCACCCCTCTCCATGTGAACATGTTCTCTATTTCTGTCTGAGCCAATGATGGCCATTCTTGATTTGACATCAAGAATACATACAAGCTATGTGTTCGTTATCCCAGGACTAAAACATAGACCACTAGATGTCCCTGTTCACCCTCTGGTACACATGTAGCCACAGCATATTGCACAGATATCAATCCAAGTGTGTAAGAAGAGATTTGAGATTTGTCCACACAACAGAACTCTACTTTCGAGCTTCTCTATGCTGATGCAAGAGAAATACCACCAATACCGATGATCATTTGAATTCCTGCTGCTTTTACCCTGTGAATCAGGAGTGCAAGGCTTCCAATGTTAACATGTATATTGATGAAATGGATTTTGAAGTAAAAACGAGTGATGACCAAGCGAGAGGGGAGAGATGCTGCTTCTGTCACATCCTTCATTACATGTCATTAAACGACACACAGCAGTCACGCCCATTTGACGCCGCCCTATGGAGAGCCTCGGAAATTTGAGCTTCCAAAAGCTCTCAATTACAACTACGGGTCGCTCGGTGATGTACCAAATATAAAGCAACATAATCATTAGATGTTCCCTTTTCTTAAAAATGCGTATTAAAGTGTGATTTTTTTTTTTTTTTTTGACGTATCAAAAGGTTACGGCTAAAACACCCCACTCACTGTGTGTGTTTATTCGCTAATTTCCCATTTTCCCGGCCGCACTTGAAGGCCACACCCCCTCCCCCTCTCCGCTTGTTTCCAGCTGCACGGTCCAGCAGGACACTAGTAGCGTAACTAGCATGGCGCTCACTGCGGTCGGAGTTGCGTTGTGTCGCCTGTGTCTTTATCACTTGTGTTTTACTTAACCGCATGACGGACGTGTGTTTACAGCACACGTCGCGCGGAGCCGAAGGCAAAACAGCAGTGTTTGTGAGTTAAATCCTCCAGGTAAGTGCTCACCAAGACTCCAGGTAGCCCGCTAACTAGTAACGTTAGCACGGAGGCAGAAATTGGGAGATACGGAGCAACAAGAGGAAGAGTCCTGTTTCTGGAGAGGTAAATCACATTCACCGGACGAATCACTTTCTAAGTTTTGCAGATAATCTAGAATACGCCAGAGAGGTTCTTGAAATGTTTTTGCCAAGAGTGAGCGCTTTAAAAAAACTTCTCACCGTTCGTTACTTGTGAGGTTGTAACATTAAAGCAGCCTCTTCGCTAGCGATCGGTGGTTGCTAACAAACTTGCTTTTATATGCACATTTATGGATTTCTTTCCGGTTAAAGGCTAATTCCTTCATGTGCACTGTCATGAAAACTCGCAAAAGTTCCACTACTCGTTTTTCGTGCTGTTATGTGTTACGTAATGTTGACATTTTTCTAGAGTTACGCTACTGTTGTACAAGCCTCAATCATTTGTGTTCTATCACCAGAGCTTCTTTCTCTGATGTCAGGGTTTATAACATGCGATACAACCATCTGACCTTTGTCAAAATCATTTTTACTACTCACTAAATACAGCATGTTGTTCTGCATCTTTGTAAATTACTCTGTTTTCACTCGTCTTAGATAAATCACAGTCTTTCTCTGTTGCGTCGTCGCTGTAAGTTCTTGTCTAGTTTTAATTTCCATTTGACTGAGATCTCTTACATAAGTAATTATCCTTAATTTACATTAATGTTACTGCCAATCCACAATTCTGTAATCTACTGGCAGACATGGCATTATTTTTTTTGTTTTGCAAGTGCTCTCAGCGCATCAGTTAGCTGTCGTATTTTTATTGTGACCTTATTGTGTCAGAAATTGAAATGCAACATTCCTATTGCTCAACAGATGAAGCTAGATTAATCACTGTACCATATACTATCTCTATTGTGCACACAGTATGTGACCTATTTACAGTTGATTAATATCCTTGTTTCTGCCCTTGTTTGTAGCTGATGCAGATGCCATGGCCATAGCCGAGGTATGGGAGTGACGTGACAGTGCTGCTTTTGCCTCCAAACAACAACCTTATCTGCACCATGTTTTTCTGCTGAAGTCAAGGCAGAACACACACAGAATGGACGAGTCAGTGTTGTTGGATTTGCTTGAGTGCCCCGTTTGTCTGGAGCGGTTGGACGCCACGGCAAAGGTTCTTCCCTGTCAGCACACCTTCTGCCGTAGATGCCTCCAAGGTATTCTAGGCTCGCGTGGAGAGCTGCGTTGTCCAGAATGCCGGACGTTGGTGGAGTGTGCTGTGGATGAACTCCCCAGCAACATACTCCTTGTGCGCCTGTTGGATGGCATCAAGCAGAGGCCTCGTAGGGCTGGTCCAGGGACTGCAGTCTGCACAAATGGTACATCTGGAGCTGTGGCCAGAGCACACAGCAGAGAGCAGGGCACCAGGGACCAGGGCACCCCAGGAGCACAACCACAGCGAGCTCAGGCTAAGAGCACCCTTGTCCGAGTAAGTACACTCACAGTGACTACACATGGATCACTGAACATGACTCTATGTTTACCATTGTTGGGGTCAAGCTGAAACAATACAGAGAAAATCTACGGGATTAAAAGCAGCATGTTGCATTACCGCCCCTCTAATCTTTGCTGTGGATTAACTGTTATCATGGTGATCCACAAGCCAGCCAGTTGACTAGCAGCCCAACATTAGTAATGGCAGTGATTTCAGTGCAGTTTAGCCAACAAATGATTCTGCGCTCTGCACTGACTGCAGCCAGGCTTTTTCTTGTAAGAAGGACTCACAATTGTTTCTTGGCTGCTGACAATGCTGTATGCCAAAATCTTTCTTTCACTTCAGATCTTGCTGTAGTGTTGTGTGTGAATGTACGTGAGAAGTGCAGAGTGGGACTGCGGGGTTCTGTCTGCAGCACTGAGAGGAATTTTATAGTTGGAGAAACAGGAGAAAATCATGGAATGCTAAGAACTGGTTTTTCTACAGTGTTATGTATAAAGATGAGAGATGGAGGAGGAAGAAATTTAAACACCTGGATATATTGAAATAACACATCCGTTAAAGAGTAAAGAATATGAAAATAAGTGTTGAAGACAGCTACTATCACTGTCTTGCTTTGATGATGTGCTTTTTGAAAAAAACAGATCTTTTCAGTATTATTTGCACTTGAGTCAATAATATTATACACCTGCATTTTTAACACGTTTTGTTATATGTGTAGTCCCGTCAAGATCAAGGTAATATTGTTAATGGTATTATTGCACGACTACAAGAACCAGACTGCAAAAAATGTGAAAGGGACAAAAAAATGTTGAATACCCACAGGCCCCTCTTTGAGCTTTTGTGATCTCCACACTAGGAGGATAGGGCAGATGAAAAGGTCAAGGTCCTATGTAGAATCACTGGAATGTCAAAGTGCTGATAATGAATCTGACTAGCCATGCAGGTATGAAGATCAGAGACCCTGCCTAAAATACTACAGAGGGACCTGCCTCATTTGCTATTCTAGCACTTCAGAGGATTCATGCTCATTTCAAAGCCTTACATTGCAGAATCTCTCCTGATTCTGAAAAGCCTGCTTGTTGGTAATAAAAACGAAACAAACATAGGACACTTGAAGCCTCCAAATGACTTAACCACTCTGTTTCTTTGCTCTGACATACACACACTGTATGTCTCGTACAATAGTGAAGAACATTCAGAAGCTATCATCCTTGCATTGCCAAATATTTTGTGGGATGTTACATTACAAGCTAATAGCATCTCTCAAGTCATTTCTGTGGTCTTGAGACATTCTACTGATGACAGTGAACAAGAAAAGACTTGGCTGTGCAGCTAAAGCATTTTCAGAACATTAAAGGTGGAGATCAAAGCTCTTGCAGATTGTATAGCCTGATCTGTGGCCAGTGCCTCTTGGGGACTGAGTGCTTCACTGCCCCCGGGTTACACCCTTAGTTCTACTTCTTTATTGTCCTACTTCTCGTGTCTGTCTCTTTTTTTATATATATATATTCCTTTTCTTAAAGGGGGTATCCCAAGGTTGAAAGCTTCCCCTCTGGTGCTGTGCCCCCTGTTCAAGCAGAGCTCCACCTCTAGTGGTTATACGGCCAGAGAATGGAGATTGGCGGGTACTGACTGACAGATGCACAACAGGGTCTTGTTTTGTTCCTCCTCTGATCTTGCTGACTGACCAGCACTTGTGGAGTGGCCAAGAGATTGTGTATGGAAGTCTACCAGTAACAGAAGCTGATGAGTGTAAAGCAAAGTCATCAACACCAAAAGGGTCAAATGTTTAGTGAGTAATCTCACACAGTCTGCTTTCTGCCACCCCTTTTACTATTTCAGATGTTGCAGCAGTTCTTTGACACTCTGCTCTGGCACCTCTTTGATGAGGGGAATAAAAAGGTTTGTCTTGGATTTAGCACTGTGGTTGTCTGGCCTCTTCAAAGTCACTTTGATGACTCACCTATGTGGTGCTGAGTTACATGAATGTTTTGTCTTCCCCTCGCCCCTTGTTGACTCATATAACACAGTATTTTGTTCACACAGATTGAAAACAGATAGCTCAGTGGCATTTTTGTGAGAGCAAATAAAGCTATTGGAACTGTCTGGAAGCTAAAGGTCAGGGTTCAGGAGTCATGTTTTCAGGGGCAAGAACAGACAAGCGAGACAGAAGAAGAATTAGAGAGGGCCCTATCCTCCTTCTGTGGATGTCTTCAGTTATCATTATGGTCCCCAGCAGAGTCAGCAGAGACAGATTTAAAATTTGAAAATTTAAAATTTTTTATTTGATACTTACTGCATCAGTGCAACCTATTACCAGTATTATACATTATTTAGAGCCCTAATATTTAAATAATGCTAATGTGTGGAGTTGTTATATCTGAGCATGTTGGTATGTGTGTAGCTGTCTTGTGTGTGTGTGTGTAGTAGATGGAATATGAGGCTATTTTTTTTCTTAGGCTCCTGAGGATGTAATTAGGTCATTGTCTCATCTTTGTTAATGAACACTTAAACAAGAATAAGCATCTCCTTTTTGTAGGCCTTGTGTTTTCTGCCCCTTACACCCTGTCATTATTTCTCATTATCTTTAAATCCGCTGAATTATTTAGAGACCAACAGAAAGCATTGACCTTTTACTTATTGAGGGAGGTTATTTTGTTTTTTCTCCTCATTTATTTTTAAAATAAAGTTATACGGTGCTTTGTCCTGTCATTTGTACTTGAATCACTTCTTCAGGGAAGAAGAATGTTGTTTATGGCTTCCATATGTAGAGGTATCTCATTAACATTCCTGTGCACCTCCCTTGTCTGAGGTTGATGAGTCACACTGGCCCTCTTTGATGACATCATATTGTTGTTGAAGCCTTTCCTCTCTGCCGGCTGGCTGACCCCTGCCTGCGCGACAGAACCCCATCATTACATCCTCACGCCGCCCACTTACTGGCAAACTTGTACTGCTTCTTTCCACTGGGAATTTTTCAAAAAGGGCTTTGGTCGTTTGGTTCCTGGTCTCTCAACATGCTCACACTTTACTCTTGCCTCCTCTGTATTTCCCACGGGCGTCTACAAGTAGGCATGACCTTCTGGACAGTGCATGTCAGGGATCTTGGAGCCACCTGTAATTTTCTCTTATGAGACACAAGCTGTATTTTCCCCATATTTCTGCCATGTACTTCCTCCCTCTTGGCTGTCTTAATCCAGGCTGGAGCCTGTTAAAGGTCTAATGAGATTAGAGTTTATTAGACAGTGAGTTGGCACTGCTACCCATTGTCCTCTGACGGCTGACTCTCATTCTGAAGAAATGCAACACTATGGCCAATCCCATTTCACCTCTTCTCCCTACCCATTATTTTTGAGGGTTATCTTCTCCTTTGACAGAGTCACAAGGCATAGTGTTTGAAATCTTTTCCTATGAATTGGGACAGCCCTTCAAGAAGCTGCTACATCATTATTAGTTGTTGCAAAAACCTTACGCGTCATCAGTAGTGGTTGCCGTAAACAGACACAACAAAGTTTTACAGGGATGTCATTGTAATATAAAGGTTGAAATCTTGAATAAACCGATGCATATATTTGCAGATACTAAGGTGACAAGCCTGCTGAACACATTCTTCCTCACTTTCCCATCCCAAGGAGATGTTCAAAAGACCTAATCCTGTGATTAAGATGTAATGATGGCCTCCTTGTTGCAGCAAAATGTGCTCCCCTGTCTTTTTTAACACATGTATAAGGTTGTTTTGCTCCATTTCCCCTTTGACCCTTTTTTCTCCACAGAGATTAGGCTGTTTTGTGTTTGTGTGTGAGTGGTTGCAGATCACTGTTTCTACTCAAAACACTGGGCATGTCTAGTCTCGTTGGACTTGCTAGCTCACATGCACCATCTCCGTGTAAGCTCTTTAAAATATCAACACACAGTTGTGTTTACTTTCTTTGTGTTTGTTAGAAGTTGGATTTTCAAAGTTATTTGTCATCTCACCAGTAAATTTGTTGATGGAAAGGATGGTTGTGAATATGTTTCTGTCACATGCATTATCTAGGTCTGTACCTCAGCTGATAATTATTTGCATAGTGATGTGCCTCGGGGCAGACTCTGCTAACAGCATCCTGTTGCAAGCCTTGATTCATATATTTACAAAGTGTTAGTCACCTGGTCGATGCTTTTTGGACTTTTTGGGGATGTCTTTATGTCTGTGTGAACAGACATAAAGACAAAGCGGTAACAGTTGTTGAATTCTGGGTGGTCCAGCAGACAAAAATGCCACAGTTGCCATTGCCCACACCTCCCAGCCTCTTCCGTCCATATCTCATCTGCTGCCATGTCTGTCAGCATGACAATAGAAAGGGATGCAGCCATGACCTTCTTTACCACAGTGCTATCACACCTGTGGGGGCCTGCAAAAGCTTGTCTTTAGTCCTTATTTTATGTGTGTGGTCCAGTGGCCAAGTTCTGCAGGAAACAACATTTGTGTACAACTGTTTGTCTTACAGGCAACTTTTCTGCTTCTTCTCATATATGAATACATTTTACACTGATAATATGAAAGCATTTATGTAAATTACCCTTCTGTCTTAGTTGTTGATGCATGGACACCAAAAATGTTAAATTAGTTTCAGTGGAATTTCTTCCTTTGACTGTTTTGTCAGCTGTTGGACACTTGTCCCATTGTGTCCCTCTCCTATTCCCAAGGTGCCCCAAATACCTGACTGGCCTTAACAGAGCAGTTTGACCTCTCAACCTGTGTTATGATTGGTCAGACAGGATTAGTCAACCATGGGCCGTTTAACTGCTGGCATGTTAAGTGTTCAGTTCCCATCCCTTAGGCTGAATCATGATGTGCTGGGAGTCTGGTTTTCAGTAGTTTGACCTATGACCTATTGCTGACTCTTGATACACCTTCAACCTGCCTCTGGCTCTCCTTGCTGCGATGGGGAAAGATGTGTGGTCCCAGATTTCCTCCTGAGATGACTCAAACTGATTTTTACCAAATGTCAGATCTTGAGCCTTTCTTCTGTAATCTGTGTATTTGTTGCACTGGCATGTGCTAAAAAGTTTCCTGTTTACTTTGAGGCATAGAGGTGCAGTTAATCTGCATTTGTCCCGAGTGACATCTTTGTCCAAGCTGTGAGAAGAAACTGCGTATCTGCTTGTGAGCCCGAAGAATGAAGAGGTGCTGATTGTGCAACTATAACTTGAACAAATGATTTTTTTTCCTTTGACTGCTTGAATATATCCTCTCTCCACATTTGTAGTCACAACAGTATTAATATTCTATATATTCTATAACTATAAACAGCTCCCTAAAGCATACATTTATAGTTAAACTTTCATTGAGAATAATTTTGAGGTCCCTTTCATCAATTTTTATCTTGGATGCACAAAAATGTTTTGTTATTTTATTAGGGTTGTGAGTTAATACTTAAAGCAACTGCCAGATATTTTGTCTTCCTATTAATATATCAGTCATTTATTTTCTAAAGCTATTAATTTATTATAAATAAAGAATACGCCCAAATCTTGAAAACCCTGGTTACCGAGAGCCTGTTGTTCTAAGTTATGCCACATGTGTGGGGTCTCTGGTGCTGACAGTGTGAGATTAATTATTGAGGCGGATTTGAATAGAGAGCCCTGACAAAGCCTTTGGTCTGATGTAGTTGAGGCTTTTCTGTGCTCGCTTCCTACCACAAAAACGGAGTAGAATTTTCTATTCACACTTACTATCTTAACGTAAGTGTTCTGATTAGAGGTAAATATACTTTGAGTTGTTTTACACAAACACAGATCCTGGCCTCTGAGGGTTTGGCCTCACAAATCCAGGGGAATGTTTGTTTAAATGAGTCACTGGCTGACTTTCCATTACTGACTATCCATGAGGGTCTATTATTCGGTGCACGCCTACAAAAACACAGGTGTGTAGTAGTAGTAGTAGTAGTAGTACACAAATAGACCTGTGAGACAGCCAACCTGTGTTCAAATTGGAAGCATGTTTGAAGCAATCTGCCTGTTTTTCTTTTCTCTGTGGTAGAAAGGTTTGATTTTCATGCTGATCATGTTGAGGAGAGGCCTATTAGCTTTCATGTACATGGACATCCTGATTAGTTTTAGAGGCACTAGCCTCTCTATCTCTTTTCTACCCAGTGTGTAATGGTGTTACTGTGGGCCAAGTAAACACAGCAGCCTGGGATTTTCTTGTGGTGCAAGTGTGTGCCAGCAGAATTATCTGCTTGTCAAATGTATCTAGGCTTGAAGACCAAGACTGGTGAGGGCCCAAAACTCAGTTCCTCAGATTGGCCCCATGACACCGTCACTACAGTATGTGATGCCTCACTTAGCAACAAGTGGAGGTGCAGGAGAGTCAGCAGCTACATGTTACATCTGGATCTAGTCCAGGTGGAATGGACAAACACACACACACTTTGTAAAGAGAGGGAGAAACAGGCCAGTGCTGTGCTGCATCTTGGGTCAGAAAGAACAGATGCAGTGTTTGTGCCTTGGCCCTTTGCCATTGCTGTGTCAATATCCTGGCTTTGTTTGTCCACTGTAGAAGACTAGAAATACCAGCTAGTGCAAGCAAATGAACTTCAGTAGCCCACTGCTCTGACATGCAACACTGTACAATTGAAATATAATCATGTGGTAAACAGCAGTTATATATTAAGTTTATATTTGCGTTTCTACAGAGTAGGTGGTGTCCACTTCCTTGTCAGATTTACCAGCAACTTGCAACACCCTGAGTAAATTGAAGTCAGCCTATGCAGAGCAGAGCAGGTGGCTCACCATGAAAGACGAGCAGAAACAAAAGGCCACAGACACTGCACGCTTTCACCAGCACAGTGGAGAGTAATGTGAGGAAACACTTAGTATTCAGCTCATATTGACTGCTACTCAATACGCAGATACTGTGACATTCATGATCTAATCCGTCTGTAGCTTAGATACAAGCTAAGTTCCTCAGTGCAACACCGCTCTTAGTGCCAATCCATGGAGTTAAATGTATAATAGATACAATTTTATTGTCTAATCACAGATTGAGACCAGGCTTTGTACCTAAATACTGTGTTGGTTATAGGCAGGTGTTTACCCAACTGATGTCACATTAAAGCACTTTCCATAAAACACTGTTTCAATGTGTACTGTAATGTAAAAATGGAAAAACAGTGCTGACACACTAGTGTCTCACATACCCACTGTTGCTGTGTGAAATTAGTTTAGACAGAACCAACAAAAATGGTGGCTATCTACCTGTTTATCTGGAAAACACTCTTAGGTCTATTTACTAGTTCAAAGCTATGTTTGTCATAACTGCACCACAGAACCAGCGTTCACAGATGTCTGCTTCACCCAGTTTTGCTTGTACCACTGCATTCTTCTCTGGTTTTTGACTTATTGTTGATGTAGATTTAATTGCCACCTACTACCCTGGCATCCATGTTTGGTACTTCCTCATGCTACCAGGAGTGAACAAGGACACTAGAAGAACACAATACTGTAAAAGAATCAGTCAGGATATGGAGAGGCTACCACATGCAAAACCAGTCACTTTGTAGGGGTTGTCTTGCTTTTACCTTTAACGATCACTTGTGCTTCATAAGTCGACAGACTGATACCTGAAGTTAAACTGAATGGGAGTTTATACTATGGCAACTATATTCCCTTCATTTTTTTTTTAGAAGTGTACTCCAGGTCTGCTCTGAAATCTGAGTGGGTTCCTGTGAGAGCTATTGTTAAGCCCAGTGTATGAATTGGCACAGAGTTAAAGAGTTGGGTTCTTTGAGGTTTCTGGTCAATCAAGCAGACAGAGTGATCCAGGGGCCACCCAGCACCAGCTTTTACCCTTCATCTGAGGCCAGCCAGGTAAAGCAACGCAGCACAGAAGGCTACACATAGATGTGTGCCAGTTCACGGCCAAGTACTTCATTATAATTTCATTTTCACAGTAGAGCCAGCGATTACACCCAAAGCACACAAGTGCTACATGAAAACAGCATGTGTGAGGTGTACAGTGTGCACATTTACTCTGATCATAGGCTAGCACCTGATTCACATGAGCCCCCAGTCTACAGCCATGTTAAAGAACTAACTGTAAAAATAGATTGTTGAGGTCAGTGATTACTCTTGAGATGTGTTTTGTATGTGGAATCAGGGGAAACAGATTGCCTCTCACAGTATTTATACATATTAGTCTGACAGAGAGATGCCTTCACTGACCCCAAAAGAGAGGAGGAACAGGAGGACAGTTTTGAGTGCTTTTGTAAACTTCCTGTTCTTCTCACATGTGAGCCAAGCGTCCCTCTGGCCTCCAGACTAAGTGTTGCGTGTCTGTAGACTAATGTGTGGGACCTAATTCGACGTGTAGTCAGGGACTCAAACAAGCACAATGCGTTAACATAGAATCTCTTGCGAAGCTTGACTGGTTTATTGGCTATTTCATTCCTTCCAAAAGACATTAGATTAATAATTCTGCAACACTTAGGCTGAGTAGTATACCAAGTATACTTGATGTGATACGGATCTGAGTTTTTGAAATTTGACCTCAGTCTGAAAAGCTATGTGGCCCCTATTGGAATTCAACGTAACTTTAACATCACTCTAGATCAGAGAACTCAAACTCAAGGCTAGACGCCAGACACCATGCAAGTAATTATCAGACATCAAAATGCATTTAATACCCAGTTGCAGTAAAGCTTCTCTCTTGTCAGAAGGACTTCATCTTCCTTCCATCTGTTTGAACTCTAGTGAGCTGAATAGATACATTACATGTTGATTTATTATCTATAGCTAAAGCTAGGCTAGTTTCATCTGTGCCCCTTTATGATAAGTTAGACTAATTGCCAATTGGCCACAGTATTTAATGATTCAACTCTATTGAAAGAAATATCTAATTCAAGTTTGGGTAAGAAAGCAAATAAGAGTGTACTGAAATGTTTAACTATTTCTGGGAGGTGATAGCCCTTTCACTTCACCCTTGCCCCGGGCCTGCCCCCCTCTACCGCAATTGGACACTGGCTTGATTCTGAAAGACTTTCTTTAGTATGATTCACTGCTCTATCAAGAAAACCATAAATAGCCAAAAAAGTGAGCCTATGTGGAGTTTCCATAGAAACCAGAGAGTGAAAGTTTTTCTTTTGTCTAAGTGAAAGAGAGACAACAGCTCCAGATGAGTAAGCCTTGTCTGGATCTGCTGTGTAAAGAGCTCCTTGCTGAAACTCAGTGTGAAAACATAATTTAAACGTCAGAGAGAAAGTTTGGCATATTGCATTTTTATATTATCCTTGTTGACATTTATGTTCGTGCTTTGAGATACAACCCATTTAGATTTAATCGACTACTTTGAAAATCAGGAAACGGCTCCCATTCATAGCCCCAATTTCACCAAGTAGAGAAGAAGGGCCATTTAACACAGAGATTACTCAGCCGCAATCACAACTTCTATGTTTCAAAGTGCAGCCAAAATGCACATCCACATACAGTATATCCATCTATAGTGATGATGTTTTCAGGGTCAAAGGATGGGCTTCGATACAATCCCACCATTGATTGAGAGGTGGGGTACATCTTTCAGGGCCAAGATACAGAAAAAAACAATCATTTATATACATCTCTGTAAATATTAAACGATCCAAATATAGAAAATTAAATAATTATTACAGGGGTCAGTGCTTCAAAACTTCATGACCAAAATACAACATCTTGATCGGTCTCTCTCTGTTACTGGCTTTCACAAACGTATTGCTTATATTGCTGCATTTTGTCTGCAATGGTTGTTTCCTTCATTGCACACCAATAAAATCATGGTGTGAGAAGCTCAGAAAAGAAGCCTGCTTTACAGTCGTCAATAAACAGACCAGGAATCATTTTGATTCAAGTGCACAGCTGTTAAAGTTCTTACCACTCATTATGTGCCAATGCTTGTGCTACGTAGTTTGACAACATGTTCAGTAAACTGCCTCTTGTTAATGAACAGTATCCAAGAACAGTCACCCTTAAGACCACCTGGTCAGTGTGGCAGATGCTGTGTTCTCTCTGGTTGAACATCTGAACTGCAGTTGCTCTGTGATGTTTTTAGAAGTCAAATCAGACAGGCCACCCCCCCCCTGAACACACTGTTAAGTCAGTAGGACCCCTATTCAGTCTCCACCCCCTGCAGAGATCCTGGAGGTGTCCATATGGGAGTGCAGTCATTACACATAGCCAGTGAAGTTCTGTCAACTGTGGTTATGCACAACCCTTGAACAGCTACTAACAGAAGCTACTGATGAAATGAATGTTTATAATTTATTGTGATTAAGTTGAGCTGTTTAGTTTGTTGTTGTTTGTCTTTAAATTGTTTCTCACAAATGTTACTGCGTCAAGGAAAGCTGTTAGTGTAATTATTCCCATTTGACCTTGTCCTACCTCGATTGCACCAAATGCATGCAAGCATTGTGTTTTTATGCCCGTCTGCTCACTGGTTGTTGACATTTGGTTGTGCTGTAGAGCAGAACACTTGGGTAATTCGGTTATAATCCAGTGCTGTGGAAGAGAACACTGTAACACCCAAATCCCTTTAGCACACCGGCCTAATTGCATTATCTGCAATACAAGGGTAATTGCACACACCGGCTGATGCTCTGCATGTTGAGTCTAATCTGCCTTTTCCCATTCACTGTCTTTGTCTGTGTAATCTGTCCGTCTGTCATTCGTACAGACACTCACAGAATTAACACTATACTAGGTACTATTGTGTTATAGTGAAAGTAGAAGGGTCACTCAGGGTGAAGTGGTTGCATATTGGGTTCCAGCAAAAGGCCCTTGCTTTCTTACACATTGGTGAGCTTCATTTATTTCATATGTTAAAGCAGGAGTACTCAATGAAACTGTAAATAGTGCATCTCCAGATTGATTTTAAAAGGCAAAGCTTTACTTTGTTAAGTTTACTATGATGTTGTCAGTCATAGTTGTCTCTTTACAGTTTCAGTCCCACTTCATTATGTATCCACCTGATATAAGGCAGTGACCTATTATATCCCCATTACATTCAATTAAACTGTTATCATACTCATACACTCCTCACCATGATTATCAAATGTTGAGCAGATTGCAAACCAAAACATTTGCATCACCAAATCATTTATCTCTGTTGATAACACATTTTATGGCTCTGAGGACATCAGACTCCAGGAAATGTTCCAAAAATATGATCCTTGTCATGACACAATTCCAATACTGATTACTGATCTGATACTGGTATATTTGTAATATATTGTTTTAGCTCTATGCCAATTATTATGTTTGGAAATTATTATTTACATGCATGCTACTTACCATGTATAGAAATTATGTGATTACTGTCATTGTTGTTTTGGCTCTAAACCCTATTGAAAGACAAGATACCCACTGAGAACTAATGTCACATACCTTATTTTATTGTCTAGTTTGACAGTCAGAAATGAAAAAAACAACAAATAGATAAAACTCTTCTTTTAGACAGCTGTGCAGCCACAGTTTGTAAGAAGAAAAAAAACATTTTAAATCATAAACCCACCAGCCTTTCGTCATCTAGTGTCAGGGACCGTTACATAGGGTGGGCTGTTGCTGTTGTGGGCATTCATGTACTTTAAGTCTGTGAAATATTGCTTGCAGACTGTCATTAGACTAGAATATTGTTTGGTACAGCAACGCAATGGTGGCTTATGTGTCTGTATAACTACTTGACAACAAATATTGACAACAATTGGAGATGAGGAGTGAAAGAAAAAAAATGTTCTTACCCCTCCCTTGACCAGAAATATGATCTGATGTTGATGTCTTTTGTTGTGGCTTTCTGCTCTTGGAGCCTGATCTCAGGATATGGTTTATTCTGTGGCAGAGACTCATGCAGAGATGTAGAGTTGATGCAGACTCACCCTGCCCCTGGGGAAGGTTTAAAAGCGATAAAAGCAAGGTGTGTGTGTGTATGCTTTTGTGTATACTTGTGATGTGTGTGCTTGGGTGACTCAGGAGCTGGAGTAAGGCCTTTGTAGCATCAACTTCATAGCTCCTGTCTGTATATTCCTGATGGAAGCATAGTCCCCTCTATTCTCAGTGTGCGTATTTGGCCTGGACTGATTGTGCTACTGTATGCAGGTCTACCGCAGACATAACAGCACTGTCTCCATGGATGCACACCGGATATTAACCCCCACAGCCATCACCCAGCCCTGGATTTACCTTGTGTTGCACCACCTCTTCCATTCAGAGCCCCCTGAAGTCAATCCCTCACTTTTCTCTCGCTCTCACTTTGATAGGCTAAGTGACAACTCTTTAACCTGTCAAGTGTTAGTCTGTTCTGTGTTGCTAGATAATAGATTGGACATGTTTGTACATTCAGGCCTTTATTTATTAACACCTTTTAGGAACACAATTACGTTTACCATGTGTATAAGTAATTACATAACAACGATGACTTTGGACTCTGCCGCTGCCGCAAACTTTATATTACTTTTTGCTTTGAAGTACAAACAAGTACCTACTTAGGGTTAGTTCATAGTTTTTAAGGAACAGACATTTCATATTTACCATATTGTCAGAGCCTCTCCGTTTTGTGTAGCCTCAACCAAACAAAAATGGTAGCACTTTCATTTGCATTTTCATCACGGAACTCCCTGCTAGGCCTGGGTGGGCTCAAAAGCCCAGTTTTCCCCCTGAAAGGAGGCACAGTTCCAGTGCAATGTGCAGGGGGATTCAGTACCTTCCTCCCCCCACTCTCTCTCCCCAAAGCCTGGACCAGTCGACCCATAGACCGATTGGCTCTGTGCTTCAGGCTGTGTGATTCTCTGCAGCAGGGTAATGTCACCCTGGCTCACCATCACGCCTCATTCTGTACTTTTATACTCTTCTGAGCCTTTAAACGGTTCATTAGTCTTTAACAAGACTGCAGAGCCTGCTCCATATTCTGCTTCAACCCTTCTCTCTCTGGCTCACTTTCTCACCCTGCCTGTGTTCACTGTAGCTCCAAACATTTTCCCAATCAGTCTTGATGTTCCACATCAGCTGCAAAGTTTAAGTTCCAGAGTTGATATCCAGTCAGTTGGGAGTATTTGTGATTCCGATCACTGAGGGATGTCTTAACAGCAGTGGGGTGGGGGGTTGGTTTGGATTGAAGCCTTCCTCATAGACACCCACCCTGAATGGAGAACATTGATGCTTCTCTATCCTGCTACTCCCCCGTACTCGCTGTCCCTCTTTCCTGGGATTGTCATTCCCTGAATGGGCCTTTCAGAACTGCAGGCTAGCAGCCTGAGATACAAAACCTCCCTCTGCACGATAAAAAGGACAAGGCCCCGAGCCTTCTTAAGGCATTAGTCAGCTAGTGAGAATCAGACAGGCTTATCACACTTAAACTATGAACACAACGCATAGGCTCTTTTACTTCCAGGGCACAAATAGGACTGTTTACTGCTTATAAAGAAAAACATGTACTCACAAATGTTTGTATCCTTTTTGTGAGAAGGGTAAAAAAAAACTTAGCTTTCCATTCAGCTCCTCTCTAGCTCTGTGTACCTTTTCCAATAAATGTGCTTTCAGTTGTTTTTGCATTAATCCTACATCTTTGAACTAGGCCTTATTTCCATATTTCAGTGTAAATCCACTACACACCGAGTAGCCATATTCAGTGTGTTGCACATCTCCCTTTCCCGATTGTCTCTTCATTTTACTTTCATTCTGTCTCAGGGTGTACCCCAGCTTCCTTGTGCCAAGGCCCTCTACAACTATGATGGCAAGGAACCTGGAGACCTCAAATTCACCAAGGGCGACATCATAATTCTGCGTCGGCAAGTGGATGAGAACTGGTTCCATGGAGAGATGGGAGGAGTTCATGGCTTCTTTCCCACCAACTTCGTCCAGGTCATCAAGCCGCTGCCACAACCACCACCTCAGTGCAAAGCTCTGTATGACTTTGAGCTCAAAGACAAGGAGGCAGACAAGGACTGTCTGCCCTTCTCCAAGGTGAGACAGCACAACACCGGCAACACAGTTATGCCACGTGGTTTCATACTCTCTTCTAAGCATTCATTTTCTCAATTTATCTGTGTGTGTGAGTGTTAGTATGTGTGGGTTGTTGACTAAAACGCCCTGTGAGAGCTTTAAGATTTCGATCCAGACCTCTTGATAAACAACTGTAATTAGGTGGAGAGAATGAGCACTGAATAAAGCTGAGGACAGCCTCACTACAGAAGTTGTGGTTATATCTGTACAGCTGTGAAGGTCACACTGATGCTTTTGTGTTCTGTCATCGCATATTGAAATGCTACACAAGCAAATGCAGAAACAAGCACAGAATGTCACGCCTTGGAGCCCAGGGTTTTTACTCCTGGGCATGTTCTCTTTAATAGAACATGTTGTCCCCACCTCATTATATCTGTTCAGCGTTTTTTCCTTAATAATGAGAAATGCTAAATGCTAAGTATCATCCCTAATTTATTCCTCATGCCACCTTTTTGTCTTTAATTTGCAGGATGACATCCTGACAGTGATCCGCAGAGTTGATGAAAACTGGGCAGAGGGGATGCTTGCAGACAAAATTGGAATTTTTCCCATTTCATATGTTGAGGTAAGAAACTACTCTCTGTAATGGCAGTATTTCAAAAATATTTTCTGAAGCAGATACTGTGCAAAGATCATAAATATGCCAAGATCTTTTTCAGCAAAATGTGTGTTATACTTTGCTTGCTTTTGAAAAGCTCATATGTTTCAAACATTAAATACGTCTTTGAAGATTTAGACATTCACAGTCTCTACAGGTCTGCACTTTAAGGCTTTGGGTATAATCCAGACAGAAATAAGCAAATCATTTACCCTTTAGAGATCATTTAATTTTTCACTTGAAAGCTGTCAATGTCACAGCATTCTATCGTCATGAATATCACCAACAAGCAGAAGAAACATCAAAAGAATCTCTTTGACACAAGAAAAATGTCTCAAAAGCTTGTTTGTCTCTAATTACGCTCTGAAGCACTGCAAAAGTATTCTGAGGTGAGTTTGTGGGGGAGGCATTTTTTCTTGTATTTTAATTCCTTTCATATATATTCTACCTTATTCATATTTAATTCACTGAGTGAAGAGAACAGAAGGCAGAAAAACTCTAAGGCTATATAATGTTTTGTTTTCAGTAAGTACAACGTAGAACACGCATTTGGTATACTTTACAAGATTGTTTGCACTCTTGGTCAGGGTTTCATAATAACAAAAAAGTGGTGCAATCACAAGCATACAACAGGGAAATATTCTTCTGGGTATGCACAACAGTAAATAGATTTAGGTGCTTCTGTTTTCATTGACCTTGAAGCTTTTGTCGTGGCCTTTTCAGTTGTTTATGCACAATAATCTGCAATTATTGTTAAAGTTTATGAAGTGAAGGTGACTCACCTGGTATATTGTTATTTATCCTGCATGCCTGCCTTAAAGTGCAGACATGTCAGTGAAGTACCTGCACAAGCTCTCTCCCGGATGAGAGGGAAATGCTGAGGTTTTATGTTCTATAAGTAGAGGGAGCTGCTCGGGGCAACGTGTGACAGCAAGCGAGAGCGCCCTGTGATTAACTGAAACCTTTTTACTGTTCTTCCTTTGATTCTTACTCTATAGTTGCACATTACAGTGCCTGAGAGGGTCACACGGACTGCAGTTTCTGAGCTAGTGTAGAACAGTCAACCCTGTAACACTGTTATGCAGGCTAAGTACTTGATCCTGTCACCCACTATCTTGTCTTAAAAATAAATAAATAAATAAAAAAGATGTCCTCCATGACAGTCAGCTTTATCGTAGAATTGCGGGCCTCTTGATCATTTTAAGATATCTATCTGTCATTTCCACTCAACCACTCTCTTCACTGCCCTCTGCCTCTCTTCTTTTCTTCCATTCTCTTACAGTTCAACTCTGCGGCTCGTCAACTTATAGAGTTGGACAAGCCATCAGACTCCAGTGGAGACTCTGGTGAGGGGGCCTCCTCTGGGCCTCAGAGCAATGGTGCCCAGCGGGCAGGGGAGAAGAAGAACAGCAAGAAGCGACATTCCTTCACTTCTCTCACCATGTCCCACAAACCCATGCTAGCTCCGCCTCCTCAGCGTCACTCCATGGAGATTAGTGGGCCTGTCCTCATTAGCTCCAGCAACCCCACAGCAGCTGCCCGGATTGGGGAGATCAGCGGGGGTCTCTCTTGCAGCGCACCTTCACAGGTACAGTACTCCACAAAAAGTGAGCAAGAAACCCTGGTGCATTGCAGGTTGTGTCTAGAAACTGGTCGAACTGGATTTAGGTCATGATAATGATACATATTTTAGTTAATATCTATATTAATAGCTGTATATGGCTTGTTTTGTGTCTTTTTCTTTCCATGATATCGGTATTTGTGAAAATAGTGATACTTCCTCTCACAGTAATCGTGGCACCATAATTTCATATTGGGACATCCCTAGTCCAGCCTCCAGCTTTTGTTCTCACAAGATGATTATTGCTTTTCAATCTCTCCAGTCGGACTGTCAGCAATTACACTGACTTCCCTTTTCCTCATCATACCAAACAGACCATTGCGCCAGCCAAGCATTTGAAATCATGGTTGCGTGACTCTGCTTGTCTGCAAAAACAGCTCAAGCTTAGCCCTCAAGGTTTCCCCACCAATCCCAACAGGACAGCAACCCACAGCTGCTTTATGGTTGCCAGCTTCAGCAGACTGGCTTTGACTTTGTGTTTGACATTCAGAACAACAAGTATATAGATTTTCAAAACAAGCGTCCTGTGGATTAATTCTCTCTGTGACTTCAAGTAAACTGTGCAATGAAGAATGCGATTTTTTCATGTTATTGAAACAAAGTGGTACCACAAAATTAAATGGCATTTATCTCGATCATGAGAATTAAATCTTAATGGGCAAAATCTTTCCTAGTATTTAAAAGTGTTATTGTTCCCATCGTTTTTAAATGTTAATGGACAAGTTCAGACAAAATTTGGCATTCTTCTTTGTTATTTAAGCAGCACAAAGACCTCTAAAGGATGGTGGTTTGACAGTATTTTGAGTCTAAATTTATACTGTATACACTGACATCTGGTTTGTTTTTCCACTTTCAGTCCCTGTAGAGTTTGTCTGTATTTTCCCTTAGAGAGATTTTTTTTTAAAAAACTTTGTTTGATTTTTCTCTTGAATGTATTTAATAGGTTGTCTGAGGAGTTTCTGAAATGCAGTGTTCAGAAACTCCTGATTAAGCAGCTCAATCATTAATCTTTTATCAACAGCATGTGTGCTTCTTTCTGAGACAGAGCCAAGGAGAGTGCTCGTTTACAGAGAAGAGTATATCCTGTCTCTTTTTCTTTTCACCAAACCATTTCATGTGCACATGAATCATGTGTTCAAGACTTATTTTTATGTCGAAGGTGTAACAGTGTTGTTAATGACTCCAGACTTGGCCTTGTCCCCCATTTTATTATTGACATACATTTAGAATTAAAAAGAAGCTTTGTTCTGGTAAACGTATCCTCCCTGGGGACAACAGGGCAAACAATATGTTTGATTTACAGATCACAGTTTATTGAAAACATGAAAGAGTTTCTCCAAGTATTGTATGAACAACCTCCCTATGCCCCCCCCCAAACTCAATTGATCTTCTCTTCCTGCAACACCCAGACAAAAAAAAACAAACCAACAAAGGTAAGCCCCAGTTGCCAAGGGGCTGAGTCGTCTATCTTAGAAATAAGCATGGCTGCAATTTACCGGTGTACTAGACAAAGTGGTGAGCAAAAGAAAGTGGGCTGCAGTTGATGGTATTTCTCTAAATAGAATAGTTAATTTTATTGTAACATATTTAACCTAAACTTGAGTGTATTTCATAATGATATGGTACACAGTATAGGCATATGCATATACAGCATATGTTCCATACGGCCATTTCCCAATCAGTGCCAATATTGAACGTGCTGTAACACATTGCTATTCCTTGGCACACCCAGTGCATTATAGATAAGGAGGTAGGGGAGACTGAATATGGTTGGTGTGTTTTGTGAGAGGTAGGAGGCGGCGCTATCTGGAGCAGTCATGCAGGAAGTGAGGCCACAGGCTACAGGGAGATATTGTGGGTCCAACAGAATAGCCTTGTTACCTACAACACCAGCATGACTCATGTGGATGACCGATCAGGGAAACTGCTCTTCTATAGAAACCAATGAAATGACCTTCTGGCTGATCAAATCATCAGGCTATCACTGGGGTTATAGCTCTAGCCAGGATACAAAGCCTTATCTGTACATCTCTGTTCTACGAGAGTCATGATCACAATATAACAATCATAAATCAAAATATGTTGTGTCACCTCTTAAACATTTAGATAATCAGATTTGAATGGCAGTTTCCCTTTGCTTCCTTCCTGAAGCTTAATAAGTCAGAATGTTTCTCATAACGACATGAAGGAGCACCTTTTCGTCCTTCTTTAGGTTTAAGAGGATTCAACACTTTATTTCATGGTCCAAATTTCCCTTTTGTTGACAGGTACACATTTGCACAACTGGACTGATCGTGACCCCACCCCCCAGCAGCCCTGTTACTACAGCGACTGTCTTCACCTTTCCCACAGAGACGAGCTATACTTCCATCCCTGTGGTAGGTAGAATCCAAACAATACAAAAGCAAAGCAACGAAACACTTAAACATTTTTGCCCTATCCTAAGGTCCATTTTGTAACTGTTTCATCTATATCTTTTCATGTTTTCTTTTCTTTAAAGAAGAATGGTCCCTTTATATATAATCCTTAATATTTTCATCCTTAGAGAGAGATGGCTCTATGGAGGCTGCTATTTTCTTCTTTACAATATTCCAAACTGCACAAACTAAACACATTTCACTCAACACTAGCTTTTACGATACAAAACAAAACTCAAAAGGAATACAGAAAACTCCTGATGGAAAAAGGATGCCATAAATCTTCAACAAAGATGCCAACTTGGAAAGACGATGAGATTGAATAGCTTTTGGTGATAAGGCTGTGAAGTTGTGCCGTGAACCAAAACATATGAGTTCTGCACTGAGTTGACGTTTCTGCACTATGCCTCTAACGAACCCTCTGGAGAAGTCTCCTACTCAACTGAACCCTCTGGAGAATCTACTGCATTGTTCATAAGTGAAAGTCTGAAGAATGTTTTGAACATATGGATGTTAATGACTCACTGTGATCCATTTATTTAGATGAGTGTCTGCCTCATGACTAATCAGCTACCAACAAGCAACATGCTGACTTCTGGCTGTTCAGATATGAACCTATATGGGTTAATCTTGATTTTGTGTAGAAAAACATAAAATGATCTTTATTTTTACACAGAGGACTATTTTGACCGAACATAGCTATATATGTTTCTGACACCTTTCCTCTCAGGGAAGAAATAATCTGGCGACTAAAAATGTCAAAGATCCCAGCAACCCACGGCATGCAAACTTCCTGTCTGTCTGTGTGTATGCTCTGGCATGTGGAGATTCTGAATGAACAGGAATGTGTACACAAAAGGTTGAGCTCTCCGCTTCACTTGGGAACCCTACATGATGTTTTTGTACAGATGATTTCTCTAGCCCGCAGGCAACCTAATTATCTCAGCTCAAGCGTCAGCAGTGAACTGAAACGCACATCGACGCTCACACATACACACAGGCCTATACACATACCACAGGGCAGACTGAGTGCCACTCTCCTCCCCCATTGTGTCATGGAAGCTATTACTCTGCTGCTCAGTGCTGGCAGTGTTGAGCTGGGGGAGTCTCATCTTGCTCTGAAGTGTAGGAGCTGTCTTCACCATTGTTCTCATGCACTGCTCACTTGGGCTTTTTGTTTTTCAGATAAAAAAAAGTGTCTTGTGTTGTTTTCATGGGTTTATGTTGACATAGCAGTTTGGTGACTTTGTTTGAATCCTGTAATCTAGTCGCATATGAAGCGTACAAAGAAAATCTTCTAAAAACAAGCTTCAATTGTCAACGTCTAGTCAAAAGCTTGGATGTCTTTTGAACACGACCGACATTCAATGGGAAAAACAAGTGAGTTGAGATGAATCCGCCCATGGTTGGTTTGAGGGTTGCTCTGAAGTGTGCCTACAGACATGTTTTTCATTTCATATGGTCCCAATTAAATACTGCAATGGATTTAACATTCAGCCATGTGGTCTCCTAGCAACAAACAAACAAGCAGAGTAGGAGATTCTCAGCACTAAGGGGGAAGTCGGGGACAAGACCAAGTCTGCCAAACCAGAGGGAATAAGCCAGAAGACAGATGCTCTCTCATTCTCTTCCCTTCTGTTTTTGCTCATAAACAAACTGGGTTCTCCACTTATGTAACATCTACTCTTTTTGTTATTTGAGACCTGTGTTAGTGGTATGTCTGGTACAGATTGGAAATCTATGACAATTTACTGTTGTGATCTTCTACTCCAAGGTTGTAATAACTTTTCTTGTTCTTTAATAGGATGCTCTCCCACCACCACCACCTCCTCCCCCACAGTCCTGTTCTGGCGGAGCAGCATTTTCATTGGCTGCTGGACAGAGACCCTCCCCAAGCATAAGTGACCAAAGTGGGAGACAAAGACCCACAGTGTGAGTAATAAAAACAGTCCTTCACAAAAATATTCAGTCGTCTTAAATGTGCAGTGAGATGTCAGAAGCGGTTTGTGCATCAGTGGCCCAGGGCCCTAATGAACATGCTCCAAGTGCAGAAGGAGAAAGTCATCGTCTGGCTGTTATACCCTCTCCTCCCCCTCAGTCTGTCAGTGTGATGCAGCAGAGAGTGAGCGTGTGCACAGGTTAAAGGGGGAGAACCTGTAGGTGACAGTCTCCTGGGTCCCATCAGAGATCCTCCCGTCACCCCTTGACTTTTGACTCCCCCTTCACCTTTAGCCTCATTACTCCCCCAAGACGCCACACACCTGATAGGAATTAGATCCAGTCATGCCTTCTCTGCTGCCACCATCTGTGTCTGCCTGTGCATGCTTGTCAGACTCTGAGGCGTTCCCTTCCCCAAAAAAATACATTGGCGTCGGGGATGAAAACATCCAAGCTGAGACTACGATCTTTTGGCTGCTGTTCCAGGCCTTTAGAGAGATGACCCTCAAATCATTTTGTCCTCCAGCGCTGATTTTCTTTGGGTCAGAGGACACAGTCTCTGCTCGAGGGTCTTGGAGGAAATGATGGCATATGTGCAGCAAGACAGCACAGGGCATTCATAACAAATTGCAGGCTGCTCTAAATAAAGCACAATATTTTTTTTATTTCCACATAGGAGAAAATTAGCCATCTCGGCTCAGTGGATGTGTGTTTGTGTTCAGTGAATGTTAACAGTGTGTTCTGTTTCCAGCTATGTGGCAATGTTCCCCTATACTCCTCGTAAGGAGGACGAGCTGGAGCTGAGGAAGGGAGAGATGTTCCTGGTGTTGGAGCGCTGTCAGGATGGCTGGTTCAAGGGCACCTCCATGCACACTGGCAAGATTGGAGTTTTCCCTGGGAACTACATGAGTCCAGTCAGCAGGTCAGTCACTAATTCATGCCCATACTATCAGTTGTGTGTACACTAAGATGGTTTAAAGTATATTATATGAAGGAATAGAAATGAGGACCGGTATTCACTAATTGTCAGTAACTGAAGGAATGTGACCCACCAAATGATTTGATCCATCAAAAACAAGGATCATGCTCCCATGTTACATAGAGCACTTACACCCACTCACTGTCTCTACCCTCAGGACAGCGTCAGGAACCACTCAGCCTAAAGTGACCATGAGTCTGTGCACTCAGGCTGGCAGAGGGGTCACCATTGTCAGCCCCTCTCCTGCTCCCCTCGGGGCCATCGTTCCCGGACCTGACTTCAACAAACCCCTCACTGTGTGCTCCAGCGCTGCACCTGCCAACTCCCAACCTGCAGCCGTGGTAACAGCGGCTCAGACAGCCACAGGGCAACAGCCAAAAGTCCCTTTGCATGTCAACTCCCAGATGACTGTGAATCAGGCACGCAATGCTGTCAGGACAGGTAACGTCACTGCATTGTTGATGTTGTGTCTTCACATAGGCCATGAATAAAGATGGCGGATGTGACAAAGCCGAAGTGTTCCCATTGTTAAATGATACTGCAGTACAGGTCATTAATCCCAGCTTCTCCAAGTAAGTGGGAGGGAAGCAAAACTAAAAAGTCATAGTTGACCAAAATATTTTTTCTCAACAGAGCATTTCTGTTAATTAAAGGTTTGTTTTTTCAGGCTGATGTTTGTCCACGTGTTTATTTTTCTGCTAAGTCAGATATTTGATTCTATAAAATTAGTGTGTCAGCAGGATCCGGTCACCTTGCCTCCATTCCTAAATCCTTACTGCAAGAGATGTTTTGGCTCCTTTTCTGAATAGTAGGAGGAAGTGGAGACATAACGTCCATCTTTAATCTATGGGTCCTCACATGAAGAGAGTTTAAATATCTTAATATTTATTTTTATGCTGTTTGCAGCTGCATGTCACGGTCAGGACCGGCCCACAGCAGCAGTAACACCAATCCAGTCTGGCACGACTGTGGCCTATCTTCCACACCTTGCTGTGTGCCCACAGCCCTCCTCTAGCTCAGCCCAAGGTTGTACCCGGGCTGGGGTGACAATGGGCTGTGCTGCTGCTTCTCTGACCCCACCCAACGTCAGTGCTGCATCCCTGGAGGGTGACGCTTTGAGACCTGTGCCTGTCCTCGCTGTGCCTGTTGGCCCCGGGAACAGCTCTGCTTTCAATCCTGTGTCTAATAATGCAGCATTTGCATGCAGACTGGACAAGGATGTCAAGGTTGGATTTTTCAGACTCCATCAAAATAATCTCTTTCCAGTTATTCACTGCTTTTGCTATTTTTAGTAGATGCTGACATGCATAATAATGGTGAAGAATTTTTGGCAGATTTTTTTCATTAAAATGATGCTAGATAGAATTCAATTATTGTACCAGCAATTAGAGGTTATTGTCATGGACAGGCTTTATTTCTGTTTTTTATTCTTCTCATTGACAGTTTGTGAAAAAATGTCAGCTTTTGAGATAATATGATATAACATAATCCAATAATATATAATATACCTGTGGTGTATGAAAAGTACTCGTCTCATTGCTCTGTGAGTCGCTGCAGTATTCTAACATAAAAACGATGCTGTCTTTCTGTTGCAGAGGGAGAAGAAAAGTCTTCTAAAGCTTTTGTCCTCCACCAAGAAGAAGTCTCGTCCTTCACCACCCTCTTCTCCTACGCTTGAGGCGGAGCAGACTGCGGCTGGAGAAGCACTACATGGCGCTGTGGGGCATGACACCCCACCTCCCTCCGGCTCTGTCAGCTGTCCTGATACTGAACCTGCTGCTGCTGCTTCCACATCTTCATCCTCCTCCTCCTCCTCAGTCCCAGAGTCCTCCCATCGGAAGAGCAGTCCTCTCGATGGATGTGCTCCTATAGCTCCTCCCCCTCGCCAGCCATGCTCCTCCCTTTTATCTCAGCAGCATGACGCACGGCCCATCATATGTGAGAGGTACATTGATGTAACTCTGCAGTTTCATACCATTGTTTGTACCTGCATATCATTCCTGCACACAGAGAGAGCAACACTGTACAACAGGTATCACAACGTATCACGTGTCACTGTTCTCGTGCTTATCATTCACTGACTGTGCCTCTGGCTGTCTTCCCCAGGTACAGGGTGGTGGTATCATATCCTCCCCAGAGCGAGGCTGAGCTGGAACTTAAGGAGGGCGACATTGTGTTCGTTCACAGGAAGAGAGAGGACGGCTGGTTCAAAGGCACGCTGCAGAGGAATGGCAGGACCGGGCTGTTCCCCGGCAGCTTTGTGGACAGTATCTAATAGAAACACTCCAGTGAACGACAGCAGCCAATGAACATGATTCAGCTGATCACTGTTCAAATGGAACAGCACTCGCACAGTGGGGGGGCGGGGACCATGATCAGACTGAGGCTGTGTAGAGCTCTCTGTGGCTCTGGTCACTGGAAGAACAAGAGTGACCCTTGTATGGGAACTAGAGAGGAGAACAGGACATGCTGTCATTGAAAGCACAGCAAGTTAGAGGAGAGCACACAACTCATGAACCTTTCCCTTTTTTGTTGGTTATTTATATCCTTGTTAACAATTCAGCTGTTATTTGTGTGCCTTGTACTGTTCCTCACTTTATTGTACATACGGACACAAAGATGATTAGTCCTAAAACAGCCAATATGAACTGTCGGTGTAGATATGTTAAACATTTTAACTTATTTCATAGGCCTTTTTGTAGTGCAACATGTAAAGGGGTTAAACTGGCACATGCCTTATACCATATTCCATTACCAGTTCTACTTTTCTCCATTTCACTACTGATACAGGTTTTACCATGGTTTCAGACCGTCAGCATGGAGGAGAAGGTAAACCAGACACAGCAGAGCAAAACGAATAGGCGGTGTCATCATCACTTGTGCTGCATAATAGGAAAAAGGATACTTCACAGTTCCAGAGGCATTACCTGAACCAGGGGGTCATAATAGAGAGCTGCTGTATTGCACATTGATTACACAAGCTATTGTTCACAGCCGTGTGAACACTGCACATCGAAAATAAAACTTTCCTCGGGGCAATTGCAGGCCTCCACTTTCTGTCGTGGTGTGGCCGAGGCAGAAGAGCTAAGGACTGTTACCTGCAGTGATCAAATGTTTGCATGTGATATGAGCAAAACCCACTGTGGCAGGACTTAAGGTGACGATATTTCTTTCTCTGTACCCTGACTGAAGTAGCTGCTCCACTCACCTCTCGGCAATAGCCAGCTGGGGGTCTTCATCCCCAGAGTTACATCACATTTCAGTATCAGCACACAACAGATTGTTTTCATTGTATTTATGTTCCTTAGAAATTCCACAGAGGCTGACACCTGCTGCTCCTAGAAAGACTTGTATAACTGACGTGGACACGCACTTGCCCTCCAGCAGCCTCTGCGCCTTCATACACTATCACCCATTCCTAATGTGACTCACTGATAATAAATCACAGTGAGCTGAAGCACAGAATGTTTGCCTGAAGTAACATATCTTTTATTACTCCACAGGAAGAGGTGTGTCAAATTGAATCTGTCATATCTTTAAAGGTACGGTTTGGATTGAAATCAATTGCTTTGACCCCCATGATTTAAAAAAAAAAAAAGGAATGTTTATTTCTATGGGTGGGGTTAGTTGTACATTTCATAGCCTTTAATGTTGTCTTGTATTTACTTGAATTACTGTAAGATTTGTCTGATTAGAGGGACTTTGGTATAAGTTTTGGTGCGGGTTAAACAAAAATACTGGTCAGTTTTTAGAAATTAGTACATCACATCAAAGAATATATCACTACAATTTCTATTTTCCTTTTGCTTTGTGTCATTAATGATTGACCCCATCACTGACCTTAAATCATTTGAAGTCCTGGAGCGTATTTAAACCAGTTGTGCCAAATTTGGCTTTGAGAATGGATTTACTGACTGAATTGGACCGAGAGTTTTTAAGTGTGTTTTTTTTTTTGTCTTTTGTTGTTAATTAAGGGGGACCACTGTGTAACTGACTGCTGGAATATGTTGTAGTGTGTTTGAGGAGAGTTTGGAAAAGGATGGTACGAATCACTGTTAGGGCCTTCTTAGTGTTCCTGAGTTGGTACATGAGTAGAATTACCTTGAGTTATCTTGTTGTCTTGGCAATCACCTCACCATCATCAGGCTCTGCGCTGAAACTGCTCCTCTGAGTGTCTTTTCATTTCACTGGTAAGCCTTTAACATACACACCAGACGTACTGCACATTTCTGCACGGAACATTTCTAATCAAAGTGACTTCTCATCTATGTTTTTAAGGCATAGGCAGCGCACACTTAAAACTTTACTGCAGTTACTTCACTATACTTTCATTTACTGGAACATAAGGCAACTTCGCTTGATTCAACTTAACAAGATTTTCCTCATGCCAAGGTGGCTTACTTGATTCTTTTTTTTTTTTGTCTGTAGTTAGTCTATTGTATGTTTTGAAAATGGTGAAACTGACATCCATCTATTTGGCACAGTCTATGTGAAAACATTCTGAAGTATTTGAGGGAATAGCACATTTTGTAAAAATCTCTATAACAATAAAAGCTAATGGTTTCCAGAACTCAGTGGTAGTTTCATGACATTCAAGGTTTTTCTCTGTTTTCAGGTTGTTTATGTACTCACTCTCTGCCGCTATTGTGAATGGGAATATTGGTGTCATTTCACTTTATTCGGCACAAACACCCATCCAGAGTGAGCTGGTCGTAGGTCACTGTGACCTCACTGATCCTTTTGGCCATAACTCGTTAATAACAAATACATGAAAAATGTACTTCAGTACAGTAACTAAGCAACGGTACTTCGTAACAGCTTGAGTGCTTGGAGGAGTAGTTCAACTGTGAGGCAGTAAGTCTAGTGCCATCATGTCTTCTCTGCTCCTTCTGTGATAGTTTGCCTACTTGAAGCCATCAGGGGTGAACAGTCAAACCAGCAGTAAGAATTGGGAGACACAGCTGATGGGACTGAATCCATGTGTCCTCACCTAGCACCATCTTCTCCCAGTAACACCAGAGAAAAACGATATGTTCATCATTACGTTATCTTTTCCATTGATCCTTTCAGGGTCGTCGGGGGGAGTCTGAGCCAAACCCAGCTGAGATCAGGGAGAGGTGGGGGGTGCACGCCTGGACAGAGACAAATACCCATTTAAACCTGTAGTCAATGCAGAGATAATGAAAGTTGTTCCTGGGTAAATGAGTGTGCAGCAGGTCACTCTTGGTGCGTGAGGTCATTTGAGTCTGTAGGGCCCAGAGGCTGTGGCCGTAGAGAAACTTGCCCAGTGACTTACAGTGGAGCAGGGAGCTGCAAAGAGAGGTGAGCCTCCTCAGTCCTCAGCAGGGAAACACTGACAGGAACTGACAAGCACCCACTGAGGTCAGCGGGCTGCGCTCAGCTTCCAGCAGAGGACAGGTTACCATGGAAATATGTTTTTCCAATTTAGGAGGATAAGACTGCTGAGTAGGAATAAGTGGACAGAGACTATATCAGACTTTTTTTAATACTCTATGGCCAAGTGGTCAACCAAACAGTGGAAGGTGAGGACATGAATGATATGCAAGTGTTTGGACAAAGGGAAATATGTGTGTATGCACTGTGGTTAATTAGTACATAGCTGCAAAGGGTGTGTGAGGGTCAGTAAGTGAGTCCTAAGGTAAAGTTTTCCTTTATCATGTTTAAGCTCAGGGGCGTGTCTGTCACTGTGAATCAACTGATGAATGAGTTTCAGTCAAATCCTAAACTGCTCAACCCCTTTTGTTTTTATAGAACATGAGGTTTTAAAACTTTTTACAATCTGGAGGAAAAGATCGATCTTTGTGTAATTATGAAAATTAACCACGTGACATATTGTCAACGTGCCTCCAGAGAAGAGGCAGGCTAACATGAAGGTTGTGGTTTTCATGTCTGAGTAGCAGTGAAGCTCCATTTATCTGAGGCTCTGCCGCAGTGCCATAGGGTGAAGCGTGTGTGTGTGTGTTTGTGCACGTCTGCAGTCGTTCAAGTGCTTATGCATGACAGAGCAAAGTACAGCTCTGTTGGCAAGTGTCATTAGATCACTAAGGTGTGAAAGAGAATAATGTCTGTGTGTGCAGGAAGGTGACCTGAATACAAATCCCTCCAGTTTCTCACTCTGACACAAACACAAACTCAGTGACTGTGGTCAGGAGAAGGGACATTTGAAGCAACTTTAACCACTTAAGGTTGTTGTATTTTTGGCCATAGCGTGGAGGCATGATTCATGACGCTCGGGGTCAAAGGTCGTGTCCGCTGCAGGTGGTGATTGTGATTTGATGTGAGCAGATCAATCCAGCAGCATGTCTCGGTCTGATGGATGGTCCAGGTGGAGGCCGAGGCCACCCACCTTCACCTTCGCCCACTTGTCTGTGAACTGCTGACAGCTGGGCTTCTCTAGTCAGATATACTCGAGTCTCCAGTGATTCATGAAGCCAAGAGGAGAATGAATGACCGCAATTAACAACTGTTATGTAACGTCAGTGAGAGGAGTAGAGCTGCCCCAGCCTTTGCCTGTATGAATAGAAATCATCAGGGTGGTACACAGTTTAACTACAGTATGTCGGTATTCTTTTTAATACTTGAATCTTGTTTTTGTTCAGGTCACTGAAGACAGAACAACACATCTCATAGACGTGGACAACATCTACATGACTTCACGTAAGGAAACTGGAATATTTACCTTTTTGATATTAATCCAAACTTTGTATTTTTGTAATTATAGAGAATTTTTTTTCATATCTTTGCATAGACATGTGCCTCTGTTATTTTGGATTTATATGTTTATGTTTAACTTTCACTTGTCTGTTGTCTTCACTCCTGTTCCAACACATGTGCTTGATGATCCACATTATTATTATTATTATTATGATTAAGAACACAAAAGAAAGTGTATAAGTAAAAAGGGAAACATCAGGGCTCTAGTGCTTCTGGGTTTAGAGCAGATTGATAATCTCAGTTCATTGTAATAAATACAAAATATGATTCGGCTGAGAGTCCCGGTCCACTGCGCCATCTATCGACCGCACACGAGTAACGCAACAACACGGAGGCGCAAAAACAAAGATGGCGACGTCCTGTTAGCAGCAGCTGCCGCCGCGGCGTGTCCTCTGATTCTCTGTAAACTAAACCTTCAGTCGACTGGACACATCAGAGGAACATCACGTGAGTAACACCGTGACCTCCACTGACACGGTGTGGTGGTGGAGGTGGAGGCAGCACAGACAGCGAGCCGTCACTGCGCCGCCATGTCTCCACATGATGAGCGCGTCTCTTGTCGTCGGCTCCACCGCCACCACCATGAACACTGGTCCCACTTGTCTCTGCAGGCGGGTTCATGGAGCCAGGCTCCAGGCTGGCGGTGGTGTGTGGAGGCTCCAGGGGGATTGGGAGAGCCGTGTCCCGCCTGCTGGCTCAGAGCGGCTGCAGGGTGGCCGTGGTGTCCAGGGACGAGGGCGCCGCCCGGGACACTGTGGCGTCTCTGTACGGAGGTACAAGTTTCCCTCAAGTCTGACTTAGCTGAAAATGTTCCAGAAGACAATAACATGTTGTGTGGTTCCACAGAGACCTTGGCCTTTGACCTTTGAGCAAATTAAATCTGTGTGTCTGGGTGGATATGAATTACAAACTGAAACGTGATCACCTGAGGTTAAACATTCAAAACATGTTGTTGAGCTCTGACCACCCGAATTCAAATCAGCTCATACTCGAGTCACAGTTAATGTTTGTGCCACACACAATGACATTGTTCGGTCACTCTGCTTCTGGTTTATCATATTCACAAGTTGTGAGATCACCATGACCTTTGACCTGCTGCCACTTATATTGAACGAGTTCATCTTTGAATTCAAGTAAATGAAGAAAAACACGATCCCAAACAAGCTGTATCTGCTGATAAGTTGTTGTGTTGTTTGTTTTGTTGTTGTGTTTTCCTGTTCAGTGTTGTGATGCGCACCGTAACACTGATCTGTCTCTTTCAGTCAAACAATCGCTCCAACCCCACAGTGCCTGAACACGTGTGCATCTCTGTCTCTGCTCCCCAGCCGACCACGTGGCTTTTAGCTGTGACGTCTCCAAAGAGCAGGAGGTGCAGAAAACCTTTGACGCAATCCAGAAAACGAGCGGAAACATCTGTTACCTTGTGAACGCAGCCGGGATCAACAGGTGAGCAGACACAGGGATGGTTGGATCTGTTCTCACCTCAGTGACACAATAACATTCTCTCTCTCTCTCTGTGTGTGTCCATTCAGGGACGCTCTGTTGCTGAGAACCAAGCCAGAGGACATGCTGGCTCTGCTTCACATCAACTTGATGGGCTCCATGCTGACCTGCAGGGCGGCTCTGCGCAGCATGCTGCACACACCGGGCGCTGCCATCGTCAACATAGGTACTGACCACTCTGCCACTGGGGGGCAGCGTAGATCAGTTTTTATAGATACACTTAAAACTTAAAACATTTGAGCACACTTACTACTAACTCACTGGTTTTTAAGCCTCATAAATGAAACAGTATGCATTTGATTTGACTTTTGGTTTCACTCCAAAAGGTTTTTATCTCCAGTTTCAAATCTCCTTCCACGCACAATGAGTTCAAATAATAACTTCACAAGTATTTTATTTGAATTCATTTCTGTCATAATGGATCTCTGTTCCCTGTTTGCAGGCTCTGTCGTGGGCCTGAGAGGAAATGCTGGTCAGTGTGTGTACAGTGCCAGTAAAGCCGGTCTGGAGGGTTTCACTCGATCTTTAGCTAAAGAAGTGGCTTCACGTGATATCAGGGTGAATCTGCTGGCTCCAGGTACAGCGCGGCTCCATCCAATGTTTCCTCCCAGCAGCCACACTGGGCTATTCTTATGTTTTCATGTTCCTGTTTTCTCTTATGTCCAGGTTTCATTCGCACCGCCATGACGGCAGGGCTGAGAGAGGAGGACGGGGCGCGCTCCATTCCACTGGGGAGATTTGGCGAGCCGGAGGAGGTCGCCCCGGCTGTACTCTTCCTCTTGAAAAGCTCCTACATAACAGGACAGGTGCTGGTGGTGGATGGAGGGCTGCAGTTGACTATGTAGGTGGCAGGGCCTACCTCACCTTTGTGACATAAAACCTGAGGATTTGGAAGTTTTGAAAAGGCATTAATGAAACATCTGCTGGGGGACATCTCGCTGTGGAGTCCCTGTGTCCACCTTGAGGGGGTCGGGCCTCATGCGTGTGACAGTCGACTTTCGTGACTAATGTTGCTGACTCCAGAGTGTCTGACCTGGTCCAGACCTCGGTTCCCCGAGGCCCTAAATTTGATCAGCAGAATTAATGCTCTTGGTCTTTTTCCATGACTGTAACGCTCTCTGCCGCTGATGTTTTGTTCCCCCCCCCACCTCCCCCAGGAAACCCCCTCACCGAGCCCACCTCTGCAGGGGCCTGTGGAGCGGCCAGGCGTGCGGGGCGGCAGCTGGAGGAAATTAAGAGGTGGTGGTGGTGGTGGGGTATTTTTAGCTCTGGGAACATTGCGAGTGTCTGGTTACAGCTCTGGGCTTGTGGTGTGGATGGATGAGGTCGGAGGTGATGGTCGTGCTCAGTGATGAGGTTTGAAATGTTGTGCTGCTTGTTACTTTCATTGGAACCTGCTGTTACTTGTCCTGAAGTGTCAAAGCCACCCCTGAAAGAGCATGGTGCTCTCCCACGTGTATCCTGAAGCTAAACACGTTCTCTGTTAAAGGATGAGATTACAATATTTTCTGATGAGCCTTCTGTGCGAGAGGGTTTCTCCCACTCTGTCTGTGTTCTTTGGTGTTCACTGCCAGCCTAGAAAAACATCTCACGCTGTCTGGACAGATTTTTTTTATTAACTTTCATAACCTAAAATAATATCAGGAGAACAATCCATATACAGGCATCGATTGGCATAGAAATGTGCAAACACGGTCAGCTGATGTTCGCTCCGAACAGACACAGAAGAAGACGTCCACTTTGTATATTGTTACAGAGGTGACGAAGATAGCAGATTTAAATATACCTTGCTTAACATTTTCACCAGCTTCAGAGCATCCGTTCCTCAGAGTGTGAAAAACAAAAGCTTGTTATTTTGTACATTCTGGTACAAGTTGTTTGGCACCGTACAAGTGTCCAAAAATAACATGCAAAGAAATTGTGTTTGTATTAAGCCTAAAAGTGATTTAAGGCAGTGAGATAGATCAAACAGAACAAATCGTTGCTGATATAATTTATGTTGGGGAAAGGAAGTCAGTTTTTCCTACATACAAAAATAAAATTGAAAATCTGTGATGTGTGACAAATAAACCTTTCACAGCCACCTCGCTCGAGTGAGAACAATCCAATGCACACTTGTAAATTAAACCACCAAAGAAGAAGAAAATGAAAACATAACCCACCGTCACCATAAAGTTATTTTCAGTTTTTTCTTTGCCACCGTCACTCACATCCCACTCACCACATTAAAGTGTCTCTTTAAACAAAATGCATTTTTCAACCTTGTCATCCTCATGTAACTCTTCAGTTCACCTGCACCCACAAACAAACAAACCCCATCCGTAGTAACACTTCCTTTTCTCCAAAACATATTTCCTTTGCTACAAAAAGAAAAACTAAACATGCTGGTTATAAGGCCCGGCCTTGTCCAATGTCTGTAAGCTCATCTCTGACCCAACACTGAGATCATCAGAGGCTGCAGGTATCAACACTGTGCTGCACAATCCCACGTAATATAAAAGTCTGTGATCTCCTTCGTCAAAGCTGAGGTGCTTTGAATCCCTCATCCTCCTCTACACAGAGAGACAGTATTATTACTCTGTGTATTGGCACCACTTCAACATGCATATCTACTTTTCGTTTCTAAACCTGTTTCTCTTTGTATGTTTACAGAAATGAGAGGCACTTCAACAGGAGACCCTGTGCAGAACAGAGTCGACCGTACAGTTCATGAGAGGAAATATTTTTGTCTCCTCTCGTGGTAAAACACTGCAATCATTCTCCAGGTCCGGTTGATAAAATGAAGCATGGGGGTGGGGCTAGATGAATTCTGTAACATAATGAGTTGTGTCATATTTAAAAAAACAGAAGAATAACTGCAGCTGCACCAGATCGCTCCGCCCACTGACCCTCTGAAGTTCTGTGCCTGCATCTCGCCATCGTAAAGTTTCTGTTAGTGGAGTGCTGGGAGCGAGGGCAGTTTTCGAGGGGGGGTAACGTGGCGGTCCTCGCAGCCAGCCTGTGGTCCCCTACAGGTCGTCGCTCTCTACCAGGCCCCCGGGTGGCAGCGGGCTGGAGTCGGGGAAGAAGGCGGCCTTCACATCCAGGCCTCTCTCTGTCAGTGCGGCGTATCGGCTGGTGGAGGGACGCACCTTCTTGGGCTTGGGGAGGTTGGGCTGCTGCCACTGAGCTGAGGGGAAGACGTTCACAGTGTTGCTGAACGGAAGCGCTCGATGGGATAAACCGTGTGAGCTGATGTGCCGACACTTACTGTGGATGTCGAGGCGTGCGGTGCTGGAGACGATGCCTGCCTCATTCTTGGCTGACACAGTGTACCAGCCAGCGTCCTCTTTCATGGCGGGCTGGATGATCATGCACAGGTAGCCACAGTTGTCCTGGTGCATGCTGGGAAAGAAAAAGGACACAAATTGAGAACATGTGTTCATGTGATAGTCCTGGGATCAGCCGAGTGAAGCACCAGAAAGGATGAAAAGTCCAGTTTTACCTGATTCTGTCTGTGTTGTGAGTGAACGACTCGTTCTCCCTCTTCCAGAAGATCTGTGGGTAGGGGACGCCCGAGACGCGACACTCCAGTCGTACGGGATGACCCTCAGCCACGCTGGTGTTCTGCAGCTTCTCCACAAATGAAGGCGCCTTGTGCATCTCCTTGGCTGTGGAGAGAGAGTCTGTTACTGAGGTGTCCTTCACGTTGCACCGTCGTGCGTCCTCGCACGTCTCCGTGCCGCCTCTCTTTACCTGCCACGATGAGTTCCAGGTTGAAGGAGTTTTGCCCGGCGCGGTTGCTGGCGATGCAGGTGTAGATGCCCGCGTCACGGCTGGTCACGGGCTCAATGACCAAAGAATGCACGCCATTTTCCCTCACCAGCATCTTGTGGGCGGAATCCGGGCGGATGGTCTGTCCATTCAGCTGCCAGATGAGGTCGGGGGTGGGCAGGCCGCTCACCTACAGGTGCCAAACCAAACACAGCCGGGGTTAAAACACTATTCCCTGAATACTTAAACGTTTGTCGCGCAGACGCTTGGAGTTTGTGCGGTCGCTGCTTGTTTGTATTATGTTTATATTAGCTGCATGTTTGGTGGAGTGTTGCAAAGAGGAAGGCCTGCCTCTCCCACCACCTAAAGACACTCGTACGTTAATTTATATATTCACAGACGTCACAGAGGAGAGCAGACTGGTGTGGTTGTCATAAGTATTTCTGGAAACAGCCCAATGCACTTTTAGAAGCTGGGATATTTTGAGGATGGAAAGTTTGGAGAGCCAGAAGTGATGATCTGGAAATAAATATTTGCTATAAATATCCTTGACATTAAGAGGACGGAATGGAGGTTTATTTCTAACCAGTATAAAAACACTGGCTTTTTATAGTGGGGTGATTGTGGGCCTGTTTTATTTGACTGCATGAACCAGAACTCTGCTGCAGGCTGCTGGGAGGCGGTGGGAGTTGGTGGGAGCAGCACAGGGGGAAAATAATTGAAGAAAGTCTGAACCCATTTAATCCTTGAAAGACAACACCTCTGTATTTTCCCCCGTCTGCTGGAAGTGATGGATCTAGTCTCTGCTGTGCTGTCATTCCCTCAAGAAAGTGGAATGCACAGAAGGGGAAATGTTTTGGAAACGGAACTCTCTCTGAAAGCGACGCAGACGCTGAATTAAAGGGCAGACCTGAACTGGCTTTCTCTATTACTATGATTAACATCGTCTCTGGTGCATTTTTATCTGTGGTCAGATGCTGATTCTCTCCTTCATCAAAGAACAGTAGCAGGACCGGAGCCCGAAACTATATGAAGCAGACATTCGTTATCTCATTGGATCTTAATCGCAGGAAGTAACCAGGCGGCAAGTTCAAGTCAAAAAGTCAGAAATGGACAAAAAAAGAATCTGTGGTTGTGTGTAAACACTTCTCCTCCACACTGAAGTTCATTTCCTGAAACGAAGCCTTAGAAAACACAGTGTACAATTTTGTCTTTTCTGCTTTTCAGTTTTAAGAATGGCCTTCACTAGGCAGCGCTGTCTCAAAGCCCAAAATGAAAAAAAAAAAAAAATTCTCCTTCAGTGACCAGTAAATCAAGACAATCAATAAATAACTGCAGCATCTGTTTTACATAGAGTGTTGACGGAGCAGCGTGTTGCCACATGCTGTACTCGTGTATTTCACCTTGCAGTCCATCCGGCACAGTCTGCCCTCCTGAACGATGAGGTCGCCGGGCGCCTGCAGGAAGTGGGGGCGGAAGTGACGCTCTTGGATGTTGTCGTTCTCATCGCCGCTGTCTCTGGACCTGGACCTGGGCCTGAGGGTGAGAGGCAAAAGTTAAATACCAACTTTGAGTTCATCTCTCTGGATCCTGTGGCTCAGGGGATACAGAGGGGTAACCAGCGTGTCAGTGGTTTGGTTCCTGCAGACTACATATGTGACTCCTCCGTGTCCTTGGGCAAGATAAGGATCTTTAAAACTGACCCTGCCCAAAAACAAATGATGCATCAAAATCAATGTTGTTGTGAATCTTTGACATATCCAAGGCTCTAATAAAAAAAATAACCCCCCA
>JAFBJW010000549.1:0-45024 GCA_016785235.1 Pseudorhombus dupliciocellatus
AAAGAATAGAAGAAATAGCTATCAGTCCTCCTGTCACCGCATGTCAATTCCAACTGTATAACTCCCATGTTTTGTCATACCCAGCAGCTCAGGCTTGTGGCCTGTCATCAGCTGATAGAAGATATGGTAGCTCCTCTCAGCAGACAACTGGAAGGTGACACGGGACTTCTCCAGCAGATCTACGTTCAACAAATTCAAGGTCAGACAAATTACACTGCATGTGTATCATCATACAATGAATGAATACAACCTAAAATATAAATGACTGAACAAAATGTAGAGAAGGGCTTACATGTTTCAATGTCTGCTGAGGCCAGCTTGCCTGATGTTCCGAAATGGATTCGGATGAATTTACCCTAAACAAATTAGAATTAAGCTAGCATGATGCTTGGAATGAATCTCAAAAAAGTTCATATTTATTTGATTTTCTTTACTCACAAAACGAGAGGAGTTGTCATTCCTGATAGTTTTGGCATTACCGTAAGCCTCCAGCAGAGGGTTGGCTGCAATGATTTGATCTTCCAGCGAACCCTACACAATGGTTTCAATATACAGTATCTTGTTTTTTAATATTTAAAATAAAAATGTGTTCTGAATATCATTTTGAAGGAAAACAACCATCATACCTGCATTTTGCCAGGTACTGGCTCAGCCTTCTTACTTGAAGTCATTGCAATAATTGCAAAGTACTGAATAACACGCTTGGTGTTGACAGTCTTTCCAGCACCGGATTCTCCACTGAGGGACAAATGAATATTTTAAGGTTTTTTTGGTGACATTTTTAAATTGTCTTTTTAAGGTACTGTCTGTTAGTATTACTCACGTGATAAGGACAGACTGGTTCTCACGATCTGAAATGAAGAACACGCAAAATGTTTAAATTAATCCTTATTGAGATCAAGATCTCTTTTCCAAAAGACACCTGAGAACAAGAAACATTCCTATTTAACAGCAATGGCAGAGCTTTATGGATGAAAAACGTGATGACTATCTAATAGAGGAATACAGAGAAAATTTGGCATTCATGATGATGCATAATGCTTTGTGATACATCAGGGTTGGTGGTTGTCTTCGTCTCATGTCATGTCATTTTTGCTAGCTCACCTGTGAGCATGAACTGATAGGCATTGTCAGAGATAGAGAAGATGTGGGGCGGGGCCTCAATCCTCTTCTTGCCTCTGTATCCTTGCACAACTACAGCATCGTACACTGGAAGCCACTTGTAGGGGTTCACGACGACACAGAACAGCCCAGAGTAGGTCTGAAACAGAGGAGCCACGGTTACTACATTTGACCTCTACATTATTTCAGTTTGAACTTTTGAATTTTAGCTGTGGTAAAACAAATAATCTATTGTTTTTTAATCTATATATTCACTCCAATCCAAGGTTTCAAACTCACGTAGATCATCCAAGATGCATAACGCTCTTTGAGGTTATACAACACACAAGGCTCATTGAGGTGGGTCATCATGGCCATGTCCTCAATCTTGTCAAACTTTGGAGGATTCCTGGGATCGATTTGGTCCTCTTTTACAGTAACAGTCTGAATAGAAAATGGAGTTAGATTCATCAGTTAGATTAAATCAATTGACAGCAAATTAAATCGGTTGGACATAGCTATATTTTAGAATAGTTTTTCAAACTGGATTTACCCACCTTTCCACTATCTGTCTCAACTGTGGCTTTGCCCCCCTCCTTCTTCACAAGTTTACCCTTGAGGTACATCTCATCAGGATCCACCACAAAGTAGGCAGTTTTGGCATCGAAGGGAGTATTCTGTGCCTCAATCCTCTCCCTCTCTGGCTTCCGGAGGTAGACGGCCGCCGGGCCATACTGCTCCATTTCAGCGTCTGTGCTCATGATGGCACTTTAGGTGGACTGAAAAGTAAGAGAATGGTGTTGAATGAATTTAATATTGTTGGTATTATTTTTCATTATGGAGGATGTATTATTAGCAAGCATGTCTTACTTCAGTCTATCCCTCTTGAGTGGCCCAGGTCTGTTGTTGTCCAAGGATGCCTTTGAGGAGAGATTGAGATGATAATCACAGAAGACTTTGTGGCATTTGTTACATTTACTGTTCTGCCTTGTGACCGTCACGTTTTTTCTAAATACTTTTAAATAAACAATTTAAAAAGATTTGTGAATTCCTTATGGTTCCAGTCCCACAATGGTCCTGTTGTTTGCACTCTTGTAGACAATTTCTGTTTCCTGCTTGCTGTCTCACAGTTGATTATGATTGGAATTGGTCATTGCCTTTCATAGAAAGACAGCTCTCTGCTCTCATTTGTCTCATTTTAGATCCCAAAAAAAAAAAATCTCTTGTTAAAATGACAGAATAAAACAGTATGCAGAACTACTCTCAGGGAACACATTTTACACTACTCACTAAAAGATCTCTCCAAAATAGTAATTAAAGTAAATAAATGTACTTGATAACATGGCATGAAAATATTATAAGTAATATTGTAATATTAATGTCAGTTGAAGCAAATTATGTGAGATAAAGACATAAAGCACTAACCTGCGTGGGATGCCTGTCAGTTATCAGAGGAGTCTGAGGCAACTGCTTTTATAGAGGCTGGGACTGCATGGTCAGCAGCAGCCAACCACTAGATTTGGTCAAGCATCCCTGACATCTTAAGACCCATCTTGCTTTTTCTGTGTCTGAAGATATAACATTGCACAAGTCTTAAAATAGCGATTGAACAAAACGTTTTTTAGAAGGGTCTCCAGCAATCTGGGATCAAAATTTTAATAAGACTAAACAGGACTAAAAGGAAGACAATAAGTTGAGAGACAAGCTTCAAATTATATGACTGTACAGAAGGACATTTTTGAATTTAACAAATAAATATATAAATAATTTGTGGGAGTTGTGTGACTTTCTTTTTTAAACAGAACACTTCACGCTGAGACTGTATGATCAACATCATTAAATAATCCTTTGTACTGTACATTAATATCTATCATGCACCAAAATTAAATTTGAAAATTATTACATGTGATAATGATAATAATGCAACAATTTAAGCATTGATTTACATTTCTTCCTGCCAGTAACCTATGAGTGATGGCACTGCCCAAAACAGGTGCTGTGTTATACACACCCGTGTTTTTGAACCGCTAATTTACTCCAATAAATAATAAACTTTTATAAATTTAGATTCTGACTTACTTGAGAGCGATATTATTATTTTATAATGAGATCTTTCCATTTTCCCCTCCAATTAAATGTGCCCGTAGAGGGAATGGAACTTAACTTTGGAGAAGTCCCCAAGTGCCACTGGTATACAGTTGCAGCACATTGGCACCTCTCGTGTTCCTCTAATAAAACTGAATGAAGGCCCTTTCCATAAAGTTCAACTGGCATTACACCTTGCCTTAAAAGGTACAGAAATGTGTTTGCCAACCAGGCTGACATAAGGACTATATTAAGTCCCACTCGGATGTCAAAGATCTTTATCCCTGGGCTGCATTAGATTCTGAAGATGTTGTTGCTGTTATGGAAACCCAGTGTCCTTGAAAAACTATGCGACTCTCATTTTCAGACATTGCTGGCATTGGCCCAAAAATAAATCCATGTACATAATCCTACAGAAACAGCTGATAGCCTTCCAAGTGCCTTTCAATGCATTAACATTAAAATAAAACAATGGAACTTTTACAATTATTTTTATGACTGTACCCTTTAACTGAGAGGAAGCGTTGTTCAGACCCTAGACACAATATTTATGTCACATCGTTGTATCTCTAATTATCTGTGTTTAGAAGCCACAAGAGTAGTCAACTTGACATGTCAAGATGGTCGATGTTTATGATGTCGTCAAGCATTTAACCCTTGCAGATAAATATGATGGCCTGGGGCATTGTGCTAAAATTTTGTCATCACATATTGTGCGAATATATATTTCAAGATAAATGTCTTGCCTCTAGTCATGGATACATCCTACGGTTTATGTATGCAGAGAGAGCGTGTACTATATTGTATTGTGTTGTCCTCACAGCTTCACATAGCATTGTTATGGCTTAAATGCAGTGGTTGTCATTTGAGCCGTGATTACTTGGCTTAGTTTTGTAATGTGCAACATCAGCAGTCAGTCATCAGTCATGAGCAGAGCTTAACACAAATTAAAGACAAATATGTTGCTCATTCCTTATTACTGTAAAAAGAATACCCAGAGCTTTTAAAGCTATTAAAATAATTGTGAAATGAATCTTGAATTTAAAGCTTCTGTGTCTAAGATGTAGATGAAAGGGATCTAATGGCAGAAATTGTATCCAAAATAACCCAAAAGATGTATTTTATGTTCCAGCTAAATTGGATTCATTGTTGTTTACTTTGTGCTATAATGGGCTGCTTTTATTCAAATATTGTACATTTCCATCGAGTGCGAGTGTGTGCCGTTTCAGGGCATGGCCGAGATGCAAAGGTTCATTTCCGGACTACAAATATCCAGAGTTTTGTAGTTTTCCCCCGACGCCTTGGCGCTCTAGCGTGTGACGTAAGCGGAAGTCATCCTCAGGACTACACGTTTTGAGAGGTCCGCTAACTAGCTTCAGCTAAACTTAGCTTTTCCTATCATCTGGAGCGGCTCTGGTCCCGTTCTTTCGTCTGTATTAGAAGAAATGTCGTCTATAAACGGGAAAGCCGATGTTATGTTTGTAAGTTACCCCCATTCAGACATATGTATATTTATTAACTTTTGATGAGAACGGGTTTAGCTAGCTAGCATGTCCTAGCTGTGTAACTCCTGGAGTTGTTGTCCGGAGGCTAGGAATCAGAGATGTAAATATGCTTGTCTTTTAAATCTTTATTAAACGCACATGGGAAGTGTTCACACAATGGCTAACATGAATTTGCTGCTGGCTCACTTTAACGTTATTGCAACGTTGCGGTGTCGGGCTATTGTTAGCTTTAGCACAAGTTACGTTGACTCATGTTTGAAATGGTGTTTTGTGTTGTGATTTCTCTCGATGTTAGGAGGACGATGATCTGCCCTATGAAGAGGAGATTATTCGGAACCCGTACTCGGTTAAGTGCTGGATGCGTTATATCGAATTCAAGCAGAATGGATCCAAGTCCACCCTGAACATGATCTATGAGCGGGCTCTGAAGGAACTTCCTGGCAGGTAGCTAACACACACGCTGCTCAATGAAACCATCACAAAACCTGAACTCTGGGTTGACCAACTCTGAGCTGTCAAACTCAACACAAGTGTTCATAACCACAACCATGGCTTTTTTTGCAGTTATAAGCTGTGGTACAGTTACCTAAGAGAGAGACGGAAACAAGTCAAAGGGAAATGCATCACAGAACCAGCTTATGAAGAGATCAATAATTGTCATGAGAGGGCTCTGGTATTCATGCACAAGGTAATAGTTCCTGGCAAACACAGTCAAAATTCCTGATAGTTAAAACTAAATGTGATACAGTCGTGTTCGATCTGTTTGATACTAACACGAATCCTTCCTTATACTAGATGCCCAGGATATGGCTTGATTACTGCCAGTTCCTTGTATCTCAGAGCAAGATCACGAGAAGTCGGCGATCATTTGACCGTGCACTCAGAGCTCTTCCTGTCACTCAGCACCCACGCATCTGGCCTCTGTATCTCCGCTTTGTCCGTAACATGTCCCTGCCTGAGACTGCTATCCGGGTCTATCGTAGGTATCTCAAGGTGAGAATATGGTGCACAACCCCATTTCTAAACATGGTAATAGGAGGACTGTGGTATTATATCTCTAATTTAGAACCATACTTGTTAATATGACCATGTGTTCTTTTTCTATGTAGCTTTCCCCACAAAATGCAGAGGAGTACATCGACTACTTACGCTCTGTTGGCCGCTTGGATGAAGCAGCTGTGCGACTGGCAGCAGTTGTAAACGACGAAAGCTTTGTGTCCAAAGAGGGAAAATCAAACTACCAAGTAATATTTTATTCTCATCACCTTCCAGTCTGACAGTTTGTTCTCTCTTTTCTTTTTTTAAACAATATCTCTGTTTTCTCCATTTTTCTTGAACAGCTGTGGCATGAGCTGTGCGACCTAATCTCCCAGAACCCTGATAAGGTGACTTCCCTGAATGTTGGAGCCATCATCCGAGGAGGCCTCACCCGCTTCACGGACCAGCTTGGAAAACTCTGGTGCTCTTTAGCTGACTATTACATCAGGAGTGGCCACTTTGAGAAAGTATGTTTCATCTTGCTCTTTGTTCTCATCATAAATCTCTGTCAATAATATTTCACAGTGTGCTGGATTGAATCACTGATTGTGAATTATCTGTGTCAGGCCCGTGACGTATATGAGGAGGCCATCCTTACAGTGGTGACAGTGAGGGATTTCACGCAAGTGTTTGATAGCTATGCCCAGTTCGAGGAGAGCATGATTGCTGCCAAGATGGAGACCACTGCTGAGGTTGGGAAGGATGAAGAAGGTATGTCTGGATTCATTAATATTGATATCTAAAATATATGTTTTATTTCACGTCTCATCTCACGTCTGCTGTGCTTTTTGTGCTTTTCCTAGATGACATAGACCTGGAGCTTAGACTTGCCCGCTTCGAGCAGCTCATAGCCCGACGGCCCCTCCTTTTGAACAGTGTTCTGCTGAGGCAAAACCCCCATAATGTGCACGAGTGGCATAAGCGGGTCAAATTGTACGATGGCAATCCACGACAGGTGAATATTGGGTCGTTAATATTTATTAAGTATTATTTTGACCTAGTCAGTGCACACACAATATATATTGCTAACCAACACCACTTGGATAACACTGCACAATGGTTTGCAGATTATCAACACATACACTGAGGCAGTACAAACAGTGGATCCGATGAAGGCCACGGGGAAGCCTCATTCCCTCTGGGTCTGCTTCGCTAAATTCTATGAGGAAAATGAGCAGCTGGATGATGTAAGTCATGGATGTTTTTTCACTCTGTTTTTTTTTCAAAATATCTGGTCTTAAACAATCAAATTAGACTCTGAATTGTTTAATTAATATGGTGTTTAACTGTCACTCAGGCCAGGACAATCTTTGAGAAGGCTACCAAGGTGAACTACAAGCAGGTGGAGGATCTTGCTGCAGTGTGGTGTGAATATGGGGAAATGGAGCTTCGCCACGAGAACTATGAACAGGCACTGCGCATACTGAGGGTGAGACACTGCTGCAGGGATATTCCTGGTGCAGTCTGTACAATATTATGCTGGATGTTTAGTAGCATCTAGTGGCCAGCCAGAGAAACTACAACATCATGCTTCTTTTTCAAATGCTTTTAAGGGCATATTTTCAAAGTTTAAAGACCTGGTAACTGTTGAATGGATCACAGATAATATCTGATTATTATTAAGAGCTTGATCAACTAAAATGCTGGCACCTTTGTTAAGGGATCATAAAATTAAAAATAAGTGCTATTGATGAGGGTTGGGCTTTTTTTTTTTTTTAGTAAAAAAATCTGCCCATGAATATGTATATTAAAGCTTGGTGGAGATGATTTAAACACATTCTTTCATGATTTGCATATAGAAAGCCACAGCCATCCCATCTAAGAAGGCAGAGTACTTTGATGCCTCTGAGCCTGTCCAAAACAGGGTGTACAAGTCCTTGAAGGTCTGGTCTATGCTGGCAGACTTGGAGGAGAGTCTTGGCTCATTCCAGGTATGTTCTTGTTCTTCTCTCTATGTTTTCAATATGTTATACAAGCCATCCAATCACAGTAGGTTGGATTTGAAATATTGTTTAACACTGAGATCTTTATTCTTATCCACAATTTTATTGTTTTGTATTTCCAGTCTACAAAGGCAGTCTACGACCGCATTATTGACCTCCGCATTGCAACGCCACAGATCATCATCAACTATGCCATGTTCCTTGAAGAACACAACTATTTTGAGGAAAGCTTCAAAGTAATAAGACTATACGAATTCACTAACTTTAACCATTATGGTTGTTGTTTAGTGCTGATATAAGGTTTTATTAACGTTTTTGTTAACACCTGCTGTGTTTCAGGCATACGAGCGGGGTATTGCTCTCTTCAGGTGGCCAAATGTTTATGACATCTGGAACACTTACCTCACCAAGTTCATTGATCGATATGGAGGAAAGAAGCTGGAGAGGGCAAGAGATTTATTTGAACAAGCCCTTGATGGCTGCCCTGCAAAGTTTGCCAAGAGTAAGAAGCGTTTTAAAGTGACACAGAAAACTTTTGTATTTATTTATATTTATCAAATTAATACACTGCTCCCTGTGCCTTGCCTTTCAGCCATTTACCTGCTATATGCCAAATTGGAGGAAGAGTATGGATTGGCACGGCATGCAATGGCTGTATATGAAAGAGCGACACAGGCAGTCGAAACTGGGGAGAGACATCAAATGTTCAATATCTACATCAAGAGAGCTGCTGAGATTTATGGTGTTACTTACACCAGGGCAATTTACCAGAAAGCCATTGAGGTATGGGAACATGTATCTGAGCCTGATGGTGACCCCTAACCCTAATTTAAATGATCTGTTGGAAAGTAGAAATCTGTATGTTATTCATTTCTAAAATAATTTAATTATTAATTGTAACTGTATTAACTAGGTCCTTCCTGATGAGCATGCAAGGGACATGTGTCTGCGATTTTCTGACATGGAGAGTAAACTGGGTGAGATTGATCGGGCCAGGGCAATCTACTCCTACTGCTCCCAGATCTGTGACCCAAGGGTGAGCAAAAAACCACCTCCAGGCATTCTAAATAAAAATGTCCACCTTCAATCCAAGGTGTATAAATATTACATTTATACTGACTTACCTGTGAACTTGGCTCTTTCAGGTGACAGCTACTTTCTGGCAGGCCTGGAAAGAATTTGAGATCAGGCATGGAAATGAGGACACCATTAGAGAAATGCTGAGGATCAAACGCAGTGTCCAAGCCACATACAACACCCAGGTCAACTTCATGTCCTCTCAGATGATGAAGGCCACAACAAGCTCCACAGGCACTGGTGAGGGGCCTTACTTTTTCTCTGAATGAGCATTTTCTCATCTTGCAATAAATGCACTGTATGAGCCACACATTGCTGCATGCCAACTCAAAATCCTGAGGTTACACTGATGGAAATGATAGATTCACATATTTGTGTTTTGTAATGTTTGTCCTTGTATATTTTTTTTACTCGTTCTCAGTGTCAGATCTTGCTCCAGGCCAGATGGGAATTGATGACATGAAGATGTTGGAGCAGAAGGCCCAACAGCTCGCAGCAGAAGCCGAGCAGGACAAACTTAAGCCCAAAGAGAAGATTCTCTTTGTCAGGTTGGTTGTTCAACTTGTTTTATTTGTATTTTGTTTTTTTTTTGTTTATTTGTTTTTTATGAAACTGGACGACAACTGGACAAGTTGGGACTCTTGGGTCATGTGCTTCTCGTGTTTTTTACAGGAGTGACACTTCTCGCAGTGATTTGGCTGAGCTTGCTAAACAGGCTAATCCCGATGAGATTGACATTGATGATGATGATGATGAAGATGGTGATGAAGACCAAGGACCAGAAGGTGAGTGACACACACGAGCCCCACGAACTGCAGCACAGAAATAGGCAGTACTTTTTTGAATACTGATATGTTTTATCAATGAAAATGCACATACTCATTTGCTTCTTCTCTGGGCCTTTTTCAGAGGTGCGGCTTGAACAGAAGAGCGTCCCCACAGCTGTCTTTGGAGGACTCAAAGACGAGTGAAAGATGCTTCTTCTCACTGAACTTTGCAAAGATGCGTTCTTCTGATATCTCTTGTAATGATGGATAGGCTCTATTTTGAAATGTACTATTAATATTCAATTGAATTCAATTTATTTTAATACATTGTTGTGAAAAACATTGGAGAAGTTCAGTATGGAAAATATGAACTCTGGCCACCAGGTGTCAGTCCTTGGTATGTGGTTCTAATTGAGGCTTTTGTTCCTATTATACTGTTGTGGTTACGTATTAACTCTAATTGAAATCTGATGTTGTTTGACTTTGTGATGGGACAGCATTTGAACAAGAATTTACACTGAAACCTTTTTTGTAAACTTAATAAATTCAGATCTCTTCCTCTGACAGGAAGCTCTTCCCTCGAAAACAAAGGGGAGGAGTGTATTTTCTTCTCAGAGCGTTCACTTGAGTGGAGTGGCGCTTCTCATTGTTGACTAGAGGCTTGTAGGTGTGTCTTGTATACATGTATCACTATCTAAATATTGATTTCGTGGTGTTTGCAAACCTTGTGCGCTCAAGAACTCGTTTGTGCAGTGGTTTGAATAAAAAAAGATAAAATTCAAAATTAATAAAATGGCAGTTATTAAAGTTGTAGGTTTTGAAGATATTAGGTATGCTATAGAAATACTAGTTATGACCTAATAGAATTTTACAGCCCTTTGTATTCAACAAGATTGTCTTCGTTTTTCTGTTGTCACTGTATAACTCTGTTTGTCAGTTATGCCCTAATAGCCCTGGCTGTGTCAAGCTGGTCTATTTTCATCTCTGAAACTTTATTTGCATTGTCTTGCAGTTGTAATAAAAAATGATTTATATTTGATATATACAGTACAATGTGTATGTGAAAGTTATCTGTTGGAAACACTGGGCAGGTATGAGGTCAAACAGATATGTTGGTTGTATGTACAGTCTGGCAAGTGTCCTTTATTCCCACACAATTAAAGTGCAGATCCTGTAATTCATGTTCAACACATGTTTGCTGGAAGAATGAATAAGGCCTCATGCTTTTAATTGTTGCCACTCCATCACAAAGAGTTAAACTGGCAGAACTGGAAAATGTACTGACTAGGGTGAAATCGTTTCTGTCATAATTAGATTAAAATAGCTGAGAGGTAATCCTCCTAAGAAGTTAGTGCAGTGGGGTGCCCACGGAGCTCTTGGAACTTTGAGTAACATCATGTGATGAGTCACTCAAGAAAGTTCATTTGTCTAATCTGGACAGAGCACTACATAAAACAATGGTGCAAACACAAAGGTTCCACCAGCATTCATTAAACTGGACTATTCTCCTAATTCAAATTCCCCTTTGCATAACTGCATGAATACTCTATCTCCTGTCAGATACAAAATGAGATCAACTTCTAAAATACATATATCAAAGGCCCATAAAACAGTAATAGTAGTTTTACGGGCATTGCAGTGATGTGGTAAATGTAGCAGTAAAATTAAAAATTATGATATGGATTAGTCAAATAGTTGAAGACAGTAATGACTGGCACTATGACTTTTGTGAAAGTACTAGTGATCCTTACTTTGTGTATTCAAACTATATTGAGGTGTTTTTATATTGGGGTTTGCAGCTTTGGAGAAACATCTGTACATGAATCTGTCATGTTTGCGTATTGTTTACATACAGAGACCCATCCATAGCGTTTGCGTTGCGGTAACATTGTTATTATTGTCACTTTATGTTGTATGACCTTCCCATTGGACAAAGGGCCCTGCAGGCGTTCACCTGTGCGCAGGAAGTGCACCTGTAGCAGGAATCAAACCTCCACTCCTGTCTGTCTGACTGCTCCCGCCCTCATCAACCCCAGCTCCTCTCCCATTGGCCGGCGGGTCAAGCGAGCGCCGCCTGTGTGGAGCACCTGACCGTCAGTCAGCCGAGCGGCACTCAGTGGAGCTCCGCGCAGCAAGCAGGGCGCACGGCGATGCGGACGAAGAGGGGCAGGAATACGGGGAACAGTCCGGTTTTCTCCAACTACCCGGCGGCTCGGAGCTTCACCCGGTCGTGAGGCTTCCATTCAACCGGGATTCGATCTCCTACAGCCGCGCAGAGAAGGACTTTAACCGCATTTGGACGCAGCTCCGGCCCGGATATCCCCCCCCCCCCTCGACAATCCGTAATCCAAGACCCGGCTGTGTGGAGCAGTCAGAGAGGATGATAGCGTGAATATTTCCTTTGCTGACTAGTTTATCTTTCAGCCTCCTCCCTTTCCCTCGCCATGGTGGACTCCCCTACCATGAGGAAGACTTTTGTGGTCCCGGAGATAAAACCATTCGACTTGTACGACTGTGCCAAGGCGAAAATTTGCGCAAGTGTCGGGTGGCTGTTGGCAAAGTCCTACGGCAGCGCAGGTAGGTTAGCGTGGAGGCTGCAGGCCTGCCCAGCTGTTGTCGTATTCACAGAGGTCTCATGCGTCCTTTTGTTGCGCTCATCGTTTGTGTGTTTATATCTTTTGGGCAGCAGAGGAGAACACATGCATGTAGGTAGTGTGTGTGTGTGTGTGTGTGTGTGTGCGTGCGTGTGTATGTGTGTGTGTAGCTCAGCAGTTTCCAGCACAAAGAGCAGCAAATGAAAGGGACCATGGGCCCTACGCATTTTTTCACACTGACACATGTCATTTGTTCTCAGTCAATGGGTGGTCACATTTTAAAGGTGTGTGTGTGTGTTTGCGCGTGTGCGTGTTCCAGAGGAGCACGCCTCCTCCCTACAGGCCTTATCACTGTCACCCATTATATCTGTATTTCTGTCTGCCGGCCTTCAGTCATGAAGTGCAGGCTGCTGGGGATGTTTCTTAGCTTGTGTTTTGGGTGATTTTCATTACTTAAAAAAATGACAGAACCAGTTGTATTCAATGTAGAATTAATGTGGACTTGCTGCATCCGTGGACAGGGGGAACTCAATGGCTAGCACACATTTATTTATCTTACATTACTCTGTGTTGAGATGCTCCTTCATGTGAAACACACCCACCTCAGAAAATAGGTTGAATGAGCCGAGGTATCATGAGACGGAGCATGTTGGTGTATTGAGACTTTTGCAGAGCGTCAGTTGTGACCCTGAGGCGATAACAAGTCTCTCTGTTCCAGAGGCCTATCTCTAAAGATTAGATCTCTCACAGAGGACACCAAAAACAGTCCTGTTTTAAAATACACACTCAGTTTTTATTCACTGTAACTTTAGTCTTACAGTACACACGTCAGTACTGTGATAGGGCACTGCTTTTAAGTAATCTAATGTTGATCCATTTACTGAAGCGGCACACAACATGAATCAACTGAGCACATTCACATCTCTCAGCTGTGCACGTAAAGAACACTAAGCTGGGGATTTACTGTCAATATTTCAGACAGATTTAACTGTGTTTTGAGGGAAAATGGTGGGAAGGGATCTCTGTTTTTACTCTAACAACATGACTTGCATGTTACACAATCCCAGGCAAGTCCTCACAGTGCTGCATGTGCTCTGTTACCTCAACCACACCCTCTGGCCAAAGTTTCCCTCCATCCCAAGTTATAGGAATATGATGCCCAAGGCTGGGTGCTGTGTGTTGTTGATGTGCAGTTTTAAATCTTAATCAACTAGATGGCCTGACTGTGTCCTGCACAGTCAAGATGACATCATCATATCTTCCCAGAAAGGGAAAGGTTCAGCCTGCAGAACTGCAGATAGACGGCAGGAGCCAGAGCAGGTCGTCTAGCCTAATGATTACGGTAGACACCATTTTTAATCTCCCTCTTTGTGATACAAAATGGAGTTAATACATGATCTAATCCCATATACATCTCAGGAGAGTACTGGCCAGGGCCTAGTGACAGTGAAATAATTAAATATCCCTAGGCTACCCTAAAACTTAATAACATGAAATCATCAAAAATACTTTGAGGCTTGGCCTGAAATGCCATTGTTGATGTAAAATATTTCAAGGTTACGAGGACAATTTACCAGAAACCACAAACTCATCTTCATCACAACCAAAGCCACAATGATAAATTCATTTTTTTGGGAATGGAAAGGAGAGCATGCCATTCATTCAACTCCAGCATTAAACTGCTCACAAAGGATGTGTCAACATTGACTTTGTTATGGCACCCTGTTTGAAGAAGAGACATAAAATGTCAGATTCACACACTTTAATTTTTCTGGAATCTGCTTTTATCAGTTTGTTTATATTCCTGCTTCTTCCCTTTTCAGATATTCAGAGTCACCGAGTACATGCTTTAAGACCTGTGTAGCTTCGCTTTAATGAAAGTCCATCTAATTATTGTTTGTAATACCCTGACATGAAAATCATGCATAATCACAATATGAAGGAAAAGTTGTCTGTCAAAGATATAATTTAGTGTCTGCCCTTGACGTGACAGGTGACTACAGATCATTGAGGGTGAGTCCAACTACTTTGTGTTTTTACACTGGAATGAGACCAGTAACTCTGGATCTACCTGTTTGAAGGGTTAGAACAAACATACTCATAAAACGACGATGTTCATAAAGGTCATACACGTAGCGTTTGTCTTTCCGTTCCCTTCTTAGTATGTAATTAAATATGTGCGACTTCCAGTTTATGCTTCAGCTTAAACATCTGTTTTGGTCAAAGGTTTCTCCTCTTCTGACCTTTTTCAGGGGATGAGGCCAAACCACCTCGAACCTTCACATGTCGAACCTTGTGTCTCTTTAGCATGTTAAGAGCTGCTCCTGAAATTCTGTTGGAGTGATTACTCATCCTCTCCCTTCATTGTAGCCATGGTGAGTCAACAAGGGACTAGGACCTAAGGAGGATGTTTTTTTTTTGCTTTTAGTGTTTACTCAAGAGGTAGGCAGGCCTGATTGGTGCACTGTGTGAAACTCTTAGGTTCAACCCTCTTTCCAGTTACTGAACTGTATAGTGTGTTTTTAGATAATGTGAAGTCACTTGCCACCCCACACATGCAGGTCAAAGATCAGAGTAAAACGGCTCGAAAACTTTGGACCCGCTCTGCTAGAGGCTAATGTACACTGTCATAATGTTGTTCAGTGTTGTGCCGTTAGCATATGTGATGTAGTGGTGCTGTGTGAAGGATGTTGTTCTGTGTACACTGACCCTGCGGGACAGTTAAAGCCTGCGTTTCTTAAGTAGTACTACAGCAGCAGCTGTGATGATAGTTTACATGACACACAGGGCTGTTAGAGATGCCTTATTTATGTTAAGTGGACCTGTGGGTGTTTAGAGAGATGATATACCCCCTAGTTTCTGTGCTGTGGCTCAGGATGTAGAGCCGGTGGTTTGATCCTCGTCTTCTCTAGTCCACGTGCTGAAGTGGCCTGGGGCAAGACACTGAACCCCAAATTGCTCCTGATGGCGTAGCTGCAGTGTGTTTGGGAGAAAACAGACAGAATATACTATTGCTGCGTGAAACAATATGCTATTATTATATTATATTATTATAGTATTACATTACATTTACCGTGCCTTGAACTGTCTGACCAAGGACTATGTGAATGTATATGTACTGTGTATGCAGATACATTTGTGTATACAGATTTTGTCTTGTAAAGGCTCCCTGTAGTTTGATATTTGTGTTGGCATCAACATTGTTGGGTCACATGAATGGTAGGGTGTTAGCATAGCCCCCTCTCACCACCAGTTAAGTTTTGGGGCAGCAAAATAGTGCTGGCTTTGTTCTAAAAACAGGAGCAGATAATCATCTGTGTTTGAACCTTTCTGCCACATGATGAGGATGTTTATACCTCACTTTTCGAGAGAGAGAAGGTTTAAACTTGGAGTGAAAACCCTTATCAAAACACAAGTAATGCTGAGTTATTCATTTTGCAAAAGTTTCTCTTTAAGTAAGAAAATTACTCCCTAAATGCAATTTTTAATGGGCTGATGCCTAAACATAACTTTGCGTAGAAATGTTAAACACACTACCTTAATTTGAACACCACTTCATATTTGGCACCTTATTATATTTCTAATCTTAGCCTGGCTTCCATTAGGCAGCCTGACAGGTATTGATTGTCAAATCCAGTGATGTTTACACACTGCTGTGCCATGTTATTACAGAGAGCTACTTAAAGCTCTGTGTTGCTGCAACAACCTTCCTGAAATCCAACGATTATTGTTTCACACGAACCCAACGTTGAGAGGTGGTAAATGCCGGAGTACTGTTTTCTCCCTTAACTGTGGCCGATTTCAGCAACTCTTCGTTCGTTATGTGTGTGTCCTGTTCCCGTTGATTACTGTCACACTCACGTAGTAATGTCTGTGTCGTGACCAGCATGCTGGCTCACTCAGTCAGTGAAGTAGAAGGACACATGGCTTCTTTTTATCAGCAGGCTCTCAAGCGATACACATCAGTGATCCACAGCTGCAGCCACAACAGCAAAAGATTTGAGACTTAATATTAACTATTGTGCACGATCCTTGCTGTCATAGTCTTTCATATTTTTCATTTACTATAAAAACAACAACAGGGCACTGCTTTGGAAAAAAAATTCCTTTCTTCTTACACCCAAAGATGGGAGGTCAGGGTCAGCGTCAGCACAGAGCTTCTGCAGGTGGTAGGGATTAAGTCTCAGAATCTCCTCAGTTGATAGAAATGCTCATTTTAACCTCTCTACATGAGGACTAATATGATAAGAAGAAGAATTTGGCCACACTATTAATCTTTGCACACGTGTGACTCTTGCCTCTCTGCTCATACCAAGAGATACACAGCGACCATGTGACCAATGACAGTGGCAGAGAGGCTGTTGCTCGAGTTTATGCAAACACACACACACAAGCTTGTGTTTTGATCCCAAATATTTCCCTGGAGTTGATGTGATGTCACTTCTGTGGAGGCATCACTCTGCTTTTTGCCTGGGCTTCAATTACACTTAAAGCCAGCTTGCAGTTTTTTTTTTTTTTTTATTGCCTCAAGATTTGCCGACTGCTAGTTTTTCTGTGTGCTATATGTGACACACCAAGTCATTATTCATAGCCAGACTCTCCCTTAGGGAAATCATGCTCTTATCGAGTTGTGGCATTTGCATTCTGCTTTGCCTTTTGGTGAAGTTTTTTTTCCATTTTTTGTCATGAATGTCATCTCAGGAACCTGGAAAACGCTTCATACATGTTCTGTAACTTTGTGAACCTGAGATTGAAGGACATATTATTTGGCTGGTGTGTCACAGGATAAACAGCAGTACATATTTACAGTAAAGTGGACCTGACCACTTTGTCTGACATCTACAGTCATTGCGGAGGGAGAGAGAGAGAACATGGCATCGTCTCACCTGTGAAGCTCAGTGTTTGTTCATGTCAGTGTATCTATTACATGACATTTATTGATACAACATTACTATGACATCTGTTCTTTCACTTTCAGGCAGACTGCTGGTATTCCAGCTTGTCAACTTTTCTCCCCTGGAGGCCCTTTTAAGCAGCGAGAAACTCACTGCATTATGTTTGCAAAGAAACACAATGCTGTGGATGCTGTGAGACCAGTTTCATCAAGGGCGTGTCAAGTGTGTGTTTTTAGGATATTATTTTAAGCTGTGCGGAATCTTATTTGCAGGGAGCCAAGACTGAACACTCTCAGAGGTTTCTTATTGTGTTTCTCATTTGTGTTTGAAGATTTATCAGTTAACTGACTTATGCATCTGTGATTTCTTTCAAAATATAAAAGAGCAAAGTTCACTGAAGCTTTTGAACAAAAAGTGAAGAAACAAGTGGCAGAGCATCTTGTAACCTGCTGCCTCTGACATGTCTGACTGACATTATTGCCTGCTCTCCTCAGTCCCTCAGTGTAGACGTGGGTATATACCACCTGTTTTAATCTACCACTGAGCAGTGAAGGTGTGAGTGAAGTATTCCAATATTAATGATATACATCATAATTTGTTAAGAAGCTCCACTGCTCCTGGAACCTATCAAACATTGTATGTTTTGTTTTTTCTCTTGGTAGAGAATGTCCCCGCAGAGCTGCGCGACCCCTTCTACTGTGACCAGTATGAGCAGGAGCACCTTAAGCCGCCAGTCACACGTCTTCTGCAGTCCTCCGAACTTTACTGCCGCACCTACAGCCTCTTACTGGGGGGCACTGGAGCCGAGACGCAGCCCAAAGACAACATTGCCCTGCTGGAGCTCCTCACTCAGAAAGGCCTCCTCTCCAAAGACAAGGGCACACTAGTGACTGATGCAGACCTCCATCATAAACCCATCAAAATGGTAAAATTCTGGAACTTATATACAGACTTAGAGTCCACCTCTGCTTAGGAGGCTATGTTTTCATTGTTGTCTGTTAGCAGGATTATGCAAAACCTTTTTGGCACTTGTGTGAATTTCTGGAGAATGCTTGAGCGCAGAGGATGGATATCACTGAGTTTGCAAATTTAGTGCAGTTTGACAGAATTTACGGGGACTGCTGAGCATATGCATTCTAATAATAGTGTACATAAACAGGAAACGCAAAGGTGATGATGCCTCACTGGTTTGACCTGCAGTGTTGAGTTTGTTGTGGCCTGTGTGGATTCATTCAATGAGTTAAAAACAGCTTTATGTTTGTGTATCAGGCCAAGAAGTGAAGCTCCCCATGAAACCAGATACTGTGCTATACAGGAGTCCACGTAGAAGTAGCTGCATGTGCTGGGTTGTTGATACAGGGGCTTGTTTAGGCTTTGATTCGAGGGATTAAAGGACATCAAAAAAAGACCCCCATTCATTTGACCCAACCCCCACGCCCCAGTGCTGCCTCCAGCTGATCTGAGACGATGAGTGGATCCAGCTGCTGGGGCAGTAATGGTGACACAAGGGATGAATACTTTAATTCCAGGTTGTGAGAGGGAGGTGGGATCTGGATACAATAGATGACCAAGACCAAGACAATGGTTAAACAGTTCTGGTGGAACATTGGATACTGTGTTGAGGGAACACTGTGAGCTGGCTTAGTGAGTAAAATCAAGAGGAACTGGTTTGTCCTCTTAGCACTTCACAATGGACTGTCTCTGTTTCTGTCTCTCTCTCTCTCGCTCTCTCTCTCGCCCCCACTCCCACCCACCCTATCTCTCTCTTTCTCCCCTTGTTTCTCTCCCTCTCACAATAGAACTAATTTCGTTTTCAGGGGAATCATAATAGTCTAAATGAGCGGAGGTGCTCTGTACAGATGATCTTCCTCACAAAGTGCCCTACAACTGCATTTTCTTGGCCATCTCTGATCGTGCACATAGAGGCAGGTTTATATAAAGCTCTATGGATTCCCCAGGGATCAAATAGTGGATAGTGTTGTGGTATCTTGCAAGTTGTTTGTTCCACTGCTGGAAAAACACTGATGATACACTTTAATGGATCTATGACATCTTAACTAAACAGCACAGGGGGTTTATGACCATTAGCCCAGTGATATAAAGATTTATAGGTAGATGAGTGTACTACTATGGAAGACTGTACCTAATTTGACAAATACATATAATGTAAGCTTGCCCTGAATTTGTAGTCAGATGAAGCTGTTTGGGCAGGATTGTTTTTTTTTTTTTTTCTAACCTACAAACCAGCTGAGAATTAACCACCTGCACTGACAGATGTTCCACTTCACACCAAAATAGACGAAGATGAGAGATCGGGTGGAAAATACGTAATGAACATATACTAAAAGTTGTAGACATAGAAACAATGATCATTATTTCATCATTATAACTATAGTCTCGGAAATAAAGGCCGAATAACACAGTAACCCTTATTTCATGATGTTGCTGTAATTGTAATGTGTACTTGCGTGCATCTCTGCTCTGAATGTTGCGTCCAGATTATTATTCCAGACTATGGTTCATCATGAAATTCCTTTTTTGGCTGTTACTGCACTTTTAGCTCATCTGCCACTAACTGGCACTGTACCTACAGTGTGGCAAGCAATGAAAGTGGGTCATGCTGCAGCAGCAGCATTAAAGGATGGAGCATCGATGTGGGTCTTGGCCAGTAAACTGCTTTGGAGCAGCAGCAATCTGCTGCAGGGCTGCTGTATATTGCAGCTTCACTTAACTGTGTCAAACAAGAGGATAACACAGTGCATTTAAAATTACGTTGAGTCATGTTTGTTGCTGACAGGTGACACAGCCACTCTTGATCATTCTGTCATTGATTGATTACACATCCTGCATCATTGCTATTCATTTGTAGATTTGGCTCATGTATAAATCCAGGGATGTAGGTTTATCCTGACCCACTAAGATGTTCGTGCTGGCTTGGGTGTGCGGCACCAATGTCAGTACAGCGTGCCAGTGACCTGCTATATAAAACTATGCAGTTGGTGCTTTGATTAAAGTAGGACAAAGGCACCACATTCATATTCTCTTCATCCAACAAATCCATCACTTTGTTCTTTGTGTATTGATGGAACTTTATAAAAAAAATGTCCAAATTGTGTCAAAAAGCTACTCTGTATTTAGTTATAAAAATGTGTAGCGTAAATCCACGCATGCTGGATACATTTATAATGTTATTTTGCAAAAGTATTCTTTAAAAAACAGTACATTGAGTTACAGTGATAATCAAACAAACGGCCAATGATCCAGCTCTTGCCCCCTAAAATATAGCGCCAGTGTTTTCATAGGCTGGTGTTGTCCTGGGCCACTTTGGTGTCAGAAATGGAGCCTTCTATGCTCTCCATCCTTTACCCATGTATCCCAACCCCCATCACTCCTGAGATTGAGGATAAAGATCTGTGAAGATTAGAGATAATCTGCCATGCAGACTGAACGTCATCATCCACGACTTGATGGCATGCCAGAGATTGACCACTGACTCACAATGCACATAATGTCTCTCAACTTCACGCTCAGAATGAATTGTCTGCATCTATTATTGGTTGAGACAGTGGGATGTCATCATGTTTGTAACTGGCTCTAATCGATTGGACTGGAGGACAGGGCTGAGCGTTAGTTCCCACAGTGACAAAGTAAGTCATGTAGCCATAATGCAGCTAACCCTCCTCTGGTTCCCTGTTGGTTTTGGATGGATACTGATACTTAAATCATACTGCTGTGTTGGCAGCTTTCTGCTCATGTGAGCATCAGTCAAGAGCTTAGTAGGAAATAGAAGTGGCAGGCTATCAGAAATGTCTGGAAACATCATCTTTTTGTTCTGCTTTGGCCCTGAGCTGGTGGGAAAGCTGAGAAATTAAGGAGAGAAATTAAACATTTACACCCTGTGGTTTAAACCTGGTTTTCCTTGCTTCAGCCTACAGTCCATGTTTAAATGGACGTACAGATAAACTCATAACCTCCTGTTCAAAATCCCTGTTCTGGGCCCCAGATCTGCCAGATCCCCCTGTTTGTCTCCCCCTCAGCACCGGGCTGTGTAGGGGGATGGGGGTTAAGTCATATTTCAGCCATAATCAGGTTTTGCCCTCACTGTAATCTAGTTCACTGATCCACAATAATAACTTCACATTCTTTGTTTGGCACAATGATGAATGCAGATTTGGACCGTAAAGACCATAATGATTCCACGTTGATGAAGTTAACTGACGAGGTATTAATTTTTCCTCTTTCTCACACTGGTTTGTGGAGCGCTAAGTGTTCACTGGCTGTATCTTTCCGAGTAGAGAGCCGGTGCTGAGCCAGAGCACAGAGTGGTGTTGTGGTCAGGCTTGTGTTGAGATGCATTGTGGGTCAGCTAGCTGGTTGTTATGGTGATCTGGCAGTCTCTGAGCTGTGTGTTCATGAGTCGCTCCTCTCTCCCCTCTCATTAGGGAGACTTGTGATTTAGCTTAGCAAGCTCCCCTGGGTCTGCAGGGGGAAATCCACTAGCAGCCCCCCTTGCCCCCCTTTCAATCAGCCCTTTTTTGTCTCCTATGAATAATTAGTGTACAGTACAACAACAGGGTCTGCCACTTTCACCCGGTCTGTCATTCTCTCTTGTTCATTTCTTCTTTCTCTCTCTCAGTCATCCCGTCTTCTTTGACACCATGACAAAGCTCCAACCCTTGATTACACTCTGTGGCTGAAAGCAAAAGTATGAGCCTCCCTTAAATCAGCTTGTTTTGATTCTGACATTTTCACAGCTATTGGCTCAACATCAGTGCGCTGTCTTGCAGGGCTCAGACATATTAGTAACTTTAGTTAATCTAGATCCTGACTCAGGCCTCAAAAAGACAAGCGCCATGCACGATGGGGAAAGTTGTTGGAGTGCTATGCACTGTATTTAAACATAAGTTTATTCAATTCATCAACCAATCAAAACAATTAAATGCCAGCACAAACTCCTGAATGAAAGGAAGCAGAAAGAGGAATAATCTTATGTAATCTTCCATTTTTTTCGCAAGACATTCATTAACAAAGCAAATAATTCAATGCAACTTTTTATTTGAAATAGCTGCAGGGCAACGCAGCCGCTCAAAGAAGCCCAGTCTTCCAGACAAGAAAAGCATTTGACCATATTATCCACAGTGTGGACGTTGTTGAATATATAAATCAGAATAACAATTCGACTGCGCACAGATATTTCCACTTGTCTTGGCAGCAGAGTTGGTATGAGCAGGTGAGCCACAGCCACATCACTCCCAGTGACTGGCTGCAGCACATCCAGAGAACTCGACCCAATGCTATCTGACAAGCCTTTGCTGGCGTAGCCCGCCCTGCTCGAGCCATCAGTGGGTATGTCTAGGTCAGCACTTTACATCAGGGTTGAGTAGGCAGACATGCAGACAGGGCTCATGCACGCAGCTGGAGCGCCACCAGCCCCGATCAGGGGCAACGCTAAGAGGTTAGACCAAGAATGTCTGGCCTCTAAAGTGGAATTTGTAAGTAGTAAAAGGGAGCAGGCACTGATTTGCACAGATTAGGCTCAAAACTGAAGATTGGAGGAGTGGCCCCTTGACAGGAATGTGTTGTTCGCGACTTGCCTGTCCCCTCGTAGGCCAGAATTAATTACTATTACAAGGGGCCTTATGCAATTAGCTTGCATTGAGGCCACCGGAGCCCCAGCGCTGTTGTTTGATGTGAGCTACAAGTGAAATTGATCAACAAATTTTCATGAATAACCTGATATTTAATGTATTCAGACAATTGTAAATATGAACAAAATACACATAATGTACATGGTAAAAATATCTGAATCTCTTTGAGGCAAACTGAGGTTAAACATGTAGAGACTGTTGGTTTCAGCTCCATGGCACAGTGGAACACAACTTCTAATGACCTAACAGGTTTATAGAGTTAAGCTGTTCGCTCTGACAGAGCTGATAATGTCAGTGGTGCATTTTAATGGGTTCTGGCCATTAAAGAGAAGTAATAGTCTCATGTCTTAAGCATGAGGACAAATAATGCTGGATACAAAAATATATAAAAGCAAGACTGTTTGACTGTTTGTGTTTGGGCAAAAGAAGTGTATAGGTAATAAGTTTGTTTAATAGCCATTTCTCTGTCTGATACAAACACAAACACCAGTAAAGCAGAAAGGAAATGGAACACTGAGGATGCAGTTATTTTGTTTTGCTTCCTGCTGATCTAGTTACAACACCTAAGTTTCTCCCACAGGCTTTTTCACGTGAGTCATAAAAGAATCGTTTCACTGCGCTATAGAGAAGGAAAGGGCAAATGAAGGGAGAGCAGCTGAGGAATGACAGGGCAGGAACATGCCGGTCATATTACAGGTCCACTGCCTCTTTTAATGATTTAATGATTGTACAAACATGGGTCCAGAGTTCACCCACGTTCGCTTGTGTGTTTGCTCCCTGAGAACTCTTGTTTGCGTTTCTGCTGATTGACATGTGGCGTTTGGTGACCTCTTGAGGATGCTGCTGGTAAATATTAGGTGATCTGTAATGTAATTGTGTTAGCTGTAATTGATTTATGTCGTTATGTTCTCTGCTCCCTGCTCTGACTCTTCCTCTTCTTTTTCCTTCTTGTTAACAGAGCGCCCACCTTGCCGTGATAGACGCCTTGATGACAGCGGGAGCCATGGAGACGGTGGCTGCAGTGAAGACGTGTGGTTCAGCCGAGCTGCTGGGCGGATCTTCCAGCTGGGAGGAGGCTCTGCTTCATTGGGTTAACGGGGTAAAGAGACAAGATGCAATGTCACATTAGCCATTTTCTTAATAGGACACATACTACAGATGTTTCACCCAAGTGTACGAACTTTATATATGTTCTTTATTGCTGTATCCTCAGTTAAATCAGAAGCTCAGAGAACTCACAGAAGGACCCCAGAATGATTCATCTCAAGCTACAGAGCCCCAACCTCTGCAGCCCTCTGTAAGTTTATATTACACATCCAGTGAGTTTCTGTCTCTTGTTACACATGATAATATCCTAACACTCCCTCTGAGAAGATCAATCCTGTTTTATATAAAAGTACATGTTTATTATGGTCATACTGTTGGTTTTGCTGCACTTTTAGGCCCTGGAATGGTTGACACAGTCAATAAAGTGCATGACCGCTGCTTTGTAAACAAGGTTGTCTTGTCATGGCAAGAAATTAGCGTCATCTCAAACCCTTTCTCCCCTTTGTCTAGTTCTTCTTCTGTAAGCATAATACCTCTCATTGTGCTCCTGTTCTCCACTTCCCCGTCTTTCTCTTTTTTCTGTCCCCTCTTCCTCTCTGACAGTGTCCCACTCGCTGGTACTGGAAACTTGTTCCTGTAAGTTCCCTCCTTTCCTCTGCTCCTTCCCCCTGTCCCTCCATCCCTCCAGTGTCTTCATCAAATTTATCAGCAAATATCTGATGGTCAGGTGTGTTTTTTTTCCTCCATATGCTGGTGTGGGAATGCTAGTGTGCATCACAAGTTATACGCTGCATTAAATTGCACGTCACAGCGTAAATGTCATAGGGCGGGGCATGGCAGGGGTGTGGAAGGTATTGTTTGTTGAAACATTAGTCGCGCATGAATCACAATTGGTCTCAGAACAGACCTTGAAAGTGATCAGTGTCTAACCGGTTCCTCTGGTTGTCTGAGACAGAGGTGTGTGTTTGTTGTGAAAAGCTACAGGGGTTAACAGAGACAGGATTCTTGTCGGCCCGTCCCTGCTGACTGTGTGTTTTTTTTTTTTTGTTTTGTTTTTTTTTTTTACCTTGACAATACTGGAGACGCCTTTTTTCTTCCTCCCTCTCATGAGACCCTCACCTGTCCCACTTTTTCCTGACAACCTACTTTCTGCTCTCCCTTTGGCTCTATCGTTCCTTCACCTAATCTATCCCTTGTACATTTTAGCATGACCATTATTTGTCGTCTATCTCATATGCAGTTATTAAAACATTTTGTGTATTAAAATGCATTTGGGCTTTAGTATTGACCTCTGTTTTGAAAACTCTCATGTTGATGGTGTTTTTTAAATGTTAATTAAACGTAACAAATATTCCACTCAAACATTAAGAACTCCACTGTGTTGCTGACATTCTGTTTTTTGTTTGTTTGTTGTGTTTTTTAGCTCCGCTACAGGAAGGACAAAATTCTGTCCAAACAGAACGCCGTCTTTCCGGTGGTGAATGAAGTCAAAGACCTGTCCAGTGGTTGCGCAGTTGCTGCTGTCATACATTACTATTGTCCTGGCCTCCTAAGACTTGAAGGTAACATCTTATGAGTGTATTTTCCTTAACAAATTTGCCTGTGTTCTGTAAGTTTTTATCTCATTTAATTTTTTGTTTTCCTCTCTTCAAGATGTTTGTATGAAGGACTCCATGACTGTAGCAGACAGCCTGTACAACTTGCAGTTCATCCGGGAATTCTGCGACAGTTGTCTGAAGAGCTGTTGTCACCTGGCACTGGAGGACATGATTTACACCCCACAGGAGCTTCAGGTACTTCCGCTGAATGAGCGATACGCTCTAAAATTTAAATCCAGAGTACTGTGTTGTCCTAACTCTTCTGATATATTTTGGTGTGGTTTGTATAGGTCAACTGGCTGAGCTTCCTGGCAGAACTTCTGAGCTGGTTTGAAGTACGAAGGCCAGACTTTGTTCAGCCAATAAACACGTTAGGTAAGTGTCACTTATTTAGTGGTGCTTTGTAATTCCTGTAACATCTAACAAGTAAGATTGTGACATTCGATATCTCTGAAAGAGTCTAATTGAAAGATTTATCTTTTGTTAGATGGATCCACGCCAGTAACGCCAACTAGCTTGAGGTACTGCAGCTCTCTCTATGTTTATTGTTTTCATAGTTGTCTGATAAATTATTTGGATGCACTTTAACTTATATTTGTCTCTGGCTTGCAGTACCTCCCCTTCAATCTTCAAGAAGCCTTTCCTCCCTATCTCCTCCCCTGCATCAGGTGAGAATTATACTGTCTTCTCATCATTACATCAACCTACAGACCTTTGTATGCTTTTCATTTACCAGTCTGATTTACCTATTTTACCCTCAATGCTCATTTGTATTTTACATTTTGTACAATACCCTTATTTTCTGACTTTTTTTAGTATTTGGAACCTCATGTTCATGTGTTTGGTTGATATTTGCCTCCATGTGTGTTGTGCCTCCCTGTGTTGTGTGCATGCCTTCACATGTTTGTGTATGTGTCCCATTATACTCAGGGTCTTTGACTCAGTCTACCTCAATGTCTCATATAGAAGGTGTTGGAAAGACATGGAGCAAGAAACCTCTCAGGTCAGTCCAATATATTCAGCAATACTGTCTTTTTCATATTTTCTGTTGGACTTGGTCTGACTTTTCTTTCTTTCTTAGCCGCCCCTTGTCAGCTGTGTCCTTCAGCATCCCTTTTGGCCTGGACAGTGATGTGGACATTGTGATGGGTGACCCCGTGATAACACGCTCTGTGAGCTCAGATCAACTCAACCCAGCAGCACGTGTCCCCTACACCCCTCCTGAAGACATCAGCCATTTGCTTAACAAACCCTCGGGCCCCAGTGGTCCTCAGAGAGCTTCCTGGACCACACAGGCTCCCAATATTCAAAGGTTGGCAGAGCTCAATGGTCTTGCAGAGAGTGAAACAGGAGAGCTGCCTACCATTGAGGAGGCTCTCCAAATTATCCACAATGAGAGCAAGATGGAGCCTCGTTTACACCCAGATGGGGCTCCCGATGGCTTCTACCTCCACTCTCCTGATGACCCCGCTAGTTCGAGACACACCAGCAACTTTGCAGCCATGAGCTGCTCCGCTCCTTCACGCTCAGGGATGATGTACCGGCCCACAGGAGAGTCTGCTCGCACCAGGAACACTTCAGAATGTTCACGAGATGATGACTCTGTTTTGAGAGATGGCAGTGTGGATTCAGATGCATCAGAAGACATGCCAAAGGCCCGGTCCACTCCCACCACACCAGCTGCTGGTGCCCACTCTGCTAGGGGCCATGGCAAAGATGACTCTGACAGCGGTGTGAAGTTAACCAGCTTTGCAGAGCGCAAAAAGAAGCAGTTACTGGATTCTCCCAAAGCCAGAGAGTCCTCCTCTCCTCAGATGACCTCGTGGGCACAAAAGAGTGAGGAAAGCCCCAGCAAGAGCCCGCAACTCAATAATGAGATGACTGAACTTGGAGTTCGGCTTGAAGAAAAGCGAAGAGCTATTGATGCCCAGAAGAAACGCATTGAGGCCATTTTTGCAAAGCATAGGCAAAGACTGGGTAAGAGTGCCTTTCTGCAGTTAAAGAAGGAGCAGCAGGAGGGGGAGGGAGAGGGAGGGGATGTCAAGGTCAGCACCTCATCCACAGAAGAGGATCTCTCTCGGTTGACCCTGGAAGAAAGGCTGGCTCGCATGGAGGAGGAAGACCAGCAGGAGCAAGAGGAACAGCGCCCCTTGGTGAAGGATGAGGGTAATGTCAAAGCGGGGCCTCAGCTCGACAAACAGTACATTAACTCCAAAGAAAAGGCAGGTACACCAGGTGAGAAGGGCTCTGGGACACCGGGGGAAAAAATGGTGGCCCCACTAGGGGACTATAACAATGCTGTGTCGAAACTGACTGCAGCGCTCAACTCGCTGCAAAGTGACATGCAGCGACTTACAGAGCAGCAGAACCATCTTGTCAAGAAGAATGCCGCTGCTTCCAACAACAAATCCTGGGTTATTCCAGCCAGCACTAAAACCTCAACTCCAGCCCATACCCCTGCACGCATGTCTCGAGAATCCAACAGAGATTTAAATTCAGCCTCCTCTTCTCCTTCTCCATCACGTAAGATAACAAACCATACCACTCCTCCTAAATCTCCTCATGTCCACCGACGAGCCCAATCTGTGCCCCCTAAAAGCCCCAAACACCACCAAAACAGTCGTCCTGTGGACATTAGGGTACCAACTGTGTCGAGAGTCCTCAACCCTCCACAAAATGTTGATCGCATCCCCCACCTTCGGCGTGTAAGTCCCTGGCAGTCCCAAGTCCAGACTTCATCCTCATTCTCCATTGGGGACTCTGGCAGCCTGGACGACCTCCGCTCATCTGGACCAACTCCGGTTCCCACGCCGACGCTGACTCCTGTACCAACGTCTACCCCGACGCCCCGTCTCGCTGCAGATGACAACCTGTCAGAGGTCGGCTCCAACGACGACCAGAGCATATTTAGCATGGACCTGGAAGCAGGGTCCTTGCATGGTCATGGAACCAAGAAAGAAGGGCTCGGAGGAGGTGGCTGCAGCTCTGGTGCCCCATCAGAATGCTCCTTTGAGAGTGATGCCCCTGCTGGGTTGGTGAACGGGAAACGCAGCAGCCTGATTGAGATTCCGCTGTCTGCTCTGCACGATGGGGACGAGGATGACCAACTTCCCGATGCCTTTTCTGATACAATGAGTGACCGGACAGAACCAGAGACAAAAGGAGGGGTCGGTTTCTTTTTCAAGGTAATCTTTATTAATGCTATATTATCCAAATTCAGCTTTGCATAACTTCAACACATTAATGTTGTTTTTATTTTGATTTTCATTATAAGGATGACATGGAGCGACCGGAGGACGAGATGGCCCAGCGAAGAGCCGCTTTGCTGGAGAAACAGCAGAAAAGAGCAGACGAGATGAAAAGACGCAAACTGGAGCAGGAAAAAGAAAAAGAATTAAAGTAAGAGAATAGTTATCAAATCTGAATCTGAAGCCAAATGTAGGTTGTAGCATTGTTTTAATAGAATATACTTGATGATTTATTTATGTATCATATTTAGTTTAACAAAAAGTTGGTATGTCTCAGTCTTTTTGTGTGTATGAAACTTTTAAACATTTCCTCATTTACTTTCAGCAAGCCTCAGTGGATGATCATCGAGGGCTGGGGGAAGAGTGAGGACAGACCCCAGACCCCCGGCACCCCTCCAACATCACATACCCCACCAGTAGAGGGCACTCCCCAGCGCAGAGGAGACTTCACTAAGCAGGAGTATGAACGGAGACAGCAGCTGAAGATCATGGAAGACCTAGACAAGGTGCTCAGGCAGAAACCCACCACGGTTCGCGGTGTCAAGAAGCAGAGACCCAAGACTGTGTTCAGAGATGACTCTGTACTGTCTCAAAGCCCTGCAAAGGGTTTCATGGGTAAAAAGTTTACTCAGCAGTTTTTGCCCTCTTTTTTTATTCACACAAGCTTTTGGCCTCTCATTATAATTTCCTTTTCCATCTTCTTTTCCCTCATCTAGGCACCAGGCTGAACAAAGTGTACTCCCACTCAACCATGAACTTGTCATCCATGGCGAATGACTCGGGAGGTCTGTCGATTAGGAAGTCTCCCAGGTAACCCGCACCTTGAGAGGCATGACAGGAACTAATGGAGTCAAGTTTATGATAAATAAGACATAATTATTCATACACTTTCAACACATGTAAAAATTACCACTGTCAAACAAGGCTTTCAGTATTATCAGTGAGTTTACTGTTTAAAGGACTGTATATTAACTCCAGATCTAATAACGGCTCTCCTCTTCAAATTCTTTTCCGACATCTAGCCGTTCACACTCCCCTTCCCGGCTAAGGTCACCAGGGCGATCAACGGCCATGAATGGGGAGAGAGACTGGGAGAATGGCTCCACCATCTCCTCCCCTGCGTCGATCCCTGAGTACACGGGTCAGTCATGTTTTAAACTGTAATAGTCTAACTCTAATGAACATGATTCTGTCAGGTATGTGACATTTTGGAAACGCTGTTATCTCGCAGGACCAAAGCTATATAAGGAGCCTAGCTTTAAGTCCAACAAGTTCATCATCCATAATGCCATCACTCGCTGCTGCCTGGCCGGCAAGGTCAATGAACCGCAGAAAAACAAGATTGTAGAGGTAAGCCAACAAAGAGGTCCACCCTAACTAGGCCAGAAGGGACTGAGCTCTGGTCTCTGCTGCAGTTACCTTGTTTTTTTCCCTCCCTTCAGGATATGGAGAAAAGCACTGCCAATCATTTCCTCATCCTCTTCAGAGATTCCAGCTGCCAGTTCAGAGCAGTTTACACCATGAACCCTGAAACAGAGGAGATGGTACGGCTCACTGGCATCGGCCCACGCTTCATCACACCTGAAATGGTCGAGTCCATTTACAAGTACAGCTCTGACCGCAAGCAGTTCACGGTCATCCCGTCCAAAACCATGTCCATGAGCGTGGACGCCTTCACCATCCCCGGTCACATTTGGCAAAAGCGCCCAGGAACTCCCAAAAAGCTTGGCACCCCCAAATAAAGGTGACACACAGAAAAGATGGGGAGGGGGGGGGGGGTATCATTCAGGGAACGGGGGGGGGGGGGGGGGGGGGGGGTTATCATTCAGGGAACCCACTCCAAGCTTGACTCCTGTTGCCCTGTGTTTTCGCAAGTGAGGCACTTGAGGTTGTTCATGACACTAACAATGGACAACATGACTGCGATATCAACCTGCACCCCCAACAGCAAAAACTCTACATGCCAAGCGAAAGAGCCAGTCACTTTCTCATTCAGCCATGGTAGTTAAAATAGCTTAAAGAGCTTCTGATTGGCCCTAGATTGTAAAACGTAATCATCTAACTCTGCCAGGACAAAGACTTCTCCTCTTGTACCCTGCCTCCCTATGACTTGCCTTATTCTGCCCTCAGAGTCATTTTTCACAACTCTTAGGTAAGAAAAAAGAGGAGACGACCATACTGCCTTTGCCCGCTTAACAGTATTTTGGGCCAGAGTAGTCCCCTGCCCCCTTCTGCTTTCTCTTCCTTTTAGCTGCCTTTTCTTTGAGCTCACTTTCTCTCTCTTTCTCTCTCCAGTTGAATGAGACTAGTGGCTCTGCTACCTGTTCTGATTTCATCTTAAAATAAACAGCAGGTAACACTGCTCTCATATGAATGTAGGGCACATGCTAACTAATCGATCCATTCAGGGGTATTTTTACTGATTGGTCAGGACGAGAAAGTACCATAGGTGGGTGGTTCCTCTGTGGGCTGCGCTGGTGGTTGCTAATGTGGAATTGCACACCTAGAAACTGCCTGTGCTCCTCAGTCTGTGCACTCCACTCCACTCCCCCGCTCCTTCAGCTGTAGACATCTGGATGTTTTTTTTTTTTTTTTTAAATACCATTTTGACATGTTTTTGCTGGACAAATCAATTCAGCCGAGAGAAGAATAAAATTCATGTGACTTGTTTCCTCTTAAATTGCATTCATTCGCGGCATGATGAATCGAAACTTTATCTGAGTTTATCTCAAGAAAGGATTCTGGAACACATGAAGGAGGGCTTTATCGTGTTTACCATTACTTGGATACAGCTCTGTGTGAAAATGATAATCACTGCTAATTTAATATATACTGAATGCTGATTACTTTGATTTTTTTTTTTGACAATGATTTGTAAAAAGTAAGTTGACCTTTGTAAGCTATGAATAAGCTAGCCTGCTGCTTGAGCATTAGTGAGATGGATGTTTGAGATGAGAATGAGTGAGAGTGAGAGAATGAATAGAAATTGTCAAACAGATGGAAATTGCTGAAACCTTTTTGTCTAGGGAATAATAAACCCTTTAGGTCACTAGGAGTCGGTTTCCTATCACATGATTCCTTGTTTGTCTCTCCATATAAAAAAACATTGTTTTCTTAATGAAGGACAATAACAGCCCTTATCAGGCCCACAATCTCTACTCCTTCATGAATACCTGGGGGAATGTAAACGCCAAACCGTTTTTGTTTTCGTTTAGTCCGTCATATTGGTAAAACTATCAAATCGAATCAGGTCCAACTCAGCACAGAACTCACCAACTTAGATCTGTTGGAGTTTGGCCTCTTCTCTTCCTCTCCAGTCTTTAGGGCCTCCTGCAGCGGTCTGACTGCCTTGCGTGTTTGAGTGAGATGTGTAAAATGTGTTGGAGCTACATTTAAAAAAAGAAGATGATTGATTAAAAGTGTGTGTGGAGGTGTGCATCTGAAATACGTGGATGTTTGTATTTATGTATTTGTAAAGAGTAGTACGTGGTAGTTATCATATTTTTCGATTCTGTGCAATTCTCCCCTAGAAATCCCCACATCACCCAGAGATGTATTTATTTGGTTTGCATTAGATGTTTAGGTTCAGTTTCTACTTGTGTCTTCTTTGGTTAAGGTGTTAAGTCACTCATTCATTTCATGTAGGTGTCATCACATTTTTCTTTCCTATGCGTTATCAAAATTGTGCCAGCACATTATGTATGTTCATTTCATAAACTTGACTATCCCTGCAACTGGACCAGAAGAATAAAAATCCTTTTTGAATCATCGCCACCTTTTCCTTTTTTCATTCCCATGTCTTTTTTTTAATCCATTTGTTGAACACATTGGCAACACAAATGGAAAACCAAATTCCTTTATTCAGTGATACACTTTTATTTCTTATTTGAACAGCTGCGCGCTTCCTTCCCCCCAAGAGCGTCATATCATGATAGAAGTTTGAGCTGAACTCTCCCAATGCAATACTGGATAATTCTTTATTAGGCAGTGTGGCTGTGGTAATACTGTTGATAATTTGAACTTGGGCAAAGCTTGACATGGTTAAAGGAAAACTACTCCTGATCCTGGGTGATACATCACTTTCTGCGACTGTCACCATAAGTGCTGCTGTAGAGAGCATTCCTTTTTACTGTCATTGGCTGTAAATAGGACATTTAGAGCTGGAATATGAGGCTGAAACATTTCCAGCAACATCTCAGTTGTGCTTGGTGTGAAGCATCTCAGTGAGGAGAGAGTTGCAGGGCAAGTCTCCCAGAAGATGGCGCTGGTACAAATATTCCTCGACCTGCAAGCTAATGCTTCGCACCTCCGGCAGGCGAAGCAACAGCTGGCCAAACTTATCCGAGTGTCCTGGATGACTTTGCTGTGTGTGCTCCATCAGGGCCCTGTTCACCCTCTCTTGAGTCTGCTCCACCTGCCTGCGACTCTGCACATGTTTCACATCTAGAGCACGAAGAGAAGGGCGTGTCTTGATCATAAACACATGACACTCACATGCAACAGCATGGAAGGAAAAAGAGAGAAAAAAAACTCGCACTAAATTTAACAGCAACACTGACGACTTTTCTTTTCGAAGGGAAAGCTCACCGGGGTTGAATAGCACCAAGTATTTGAGACAGACAAACTCATGTCTGTCTAACTGGAGCGTCTTCAGTTTGGACACCAGGTCTTGGGTCCTGGATACCAGGCTGCTCAGTGTCACTCCTGCCTGAGATACGATGTTCGACACTTCAATCTGAACCAGAACGAGAGGAGGTAAGAACCCTTTGCACAACATGAACAACCTCAATGCAAGGACATGTTTATCATACTTTGTTGTACCTGTTGTCCTGTTACCAGATATATGCATCCCTCTTTACCGAAGGCCACCTGTCTGCAGAGGTGATCCAGGACCAGCAGCTCACTCCAGCAGCTCTGCAGCAGCGACATCTGGTCCTCCACCTACATGAAGTAAGGTTGATCTTGGTATTAGCGCACACGACCTTTGACCTTAGTGTCTCATCTCACAGCTGATTTCAGCGCATGATGTGTCTTAAGGATCTGTCACCTTGAGCTCCTTGAAGAGCGCCGTGTTCCTGGCCCACTCCACTAGACCGTGCAGAGTCTGGTCAGCCATTTTGCACATGATGCTGAATGTATTAAGACGGTCATGTTTGCCTCGGCTGGCCTGTTCCTTCTGCAGGCTTGCCAGGACCTTGGCACACAGCTGGCTCTCATCCTGCTCGCCCTCCAGGAGTTGGCCTAAGAAGTCAGCCGTAAGAGGGGCTGGCGCGGGAGTGTGCGGTGTTTGGACCAGAGCTTGGGAAAGCGCGGTATTTGAACTTGATGTAGAGCAGGAGGGTGACGTTGGCGTGCCTCTTGGCGTGAAGCAACTCTTCGGTGTTGGGTGCAATGGATAATTTGCAGGAGCCACGCTGCAGCTAAAAGCCATCTCACCTTTGTCCTGGACAAATCCAGGGAGAGCGTGGCTGTACAGTGTCGAACACGGCAGGGAGGGAGGAGTGATCCCCCTGTTGGCGTGCATCGTGCAGTCCAGTGGCATGGACACGCCCGACTGCCCCATGCCCGAGGAATACATATGGGGCTGATAGAAAGCATCAGAGGACAACAAGCTGCTTGTGTGACTGCTCATGGGGCGAAGGTCGTTTGCAGCCGAGGGACAGTGTCTTTGTGCAGTTTCCATCTTAATCCTGTAGGGAGCGGTGTTTGCTTGGGAATCGACCCTCTGCTGCTTGATCTGCCTGTCCCGTCGATACAGAGGCCCAAACTTATTCCTGCCACCTCTCATACGATCTGCTCTTACAGCTGTTGACAGGAAAATAGAAAGTTTTACTACACATCATCGGACACTGCCTGAAATGATATCGTGTCCCCTCCACTTTAAGAGCTCAGACTGTCTCCACAAGACAAGGTCATAGTGAGCGCGATCATAGTCGGAACACTTGTTTATGGCTCCTTAGATAAATCATATGGAAGAGAAGGCAATGCATGTCAGTGGAACAGAAAGCATGTGGCAATGACGCAGGAGACCTACATGCAGCTCTACTGCATGGGAGTATTTAAGTGTATGTTTCTGTGTGTGGTGGTTGGTGGGGGGGGACCTTCTCTCTTCATGCCCACTGCCAGGCACTTCTGAAAGCGGCAGGAGGGACAGCGCTTCCTCCCGGACAGGTTCATGGGGCAGGTCTGTTGATCTGCGCAGGTGTAATGCTTGTTATTCTGCACTGAGCGTTTGAAGAAGCCCTGCAGAGAGAGACAGCTATTGACAGTATTGTACATGCATCATTACTTTGAGTGGTGCTGTTCGAGTGAGGGTTACGGGTTAGTCCACCCTAAACCCTGTGTCGTACCTTACAGCTTTCACAAGTGAGCAGTCCATAGTGGTATCCTGACACTTTGTCCCCACAGATGGGACAGCTCTCCTCTGTCTCTGTCTCTGCTCTGCCGTGTGGCTGTGTCTTTAACTCCTGAGCTAGAGAACGCCATTTATCATTTAATGAGATCTAAATCATGAGACAGGTATTCACAATCATTCTCAAAGTTTGACTTGAAGAGGAAGATGAGTTGTGTGAGAGAAAAAAGAAATGGTAAACCAAATTAAATAGCATTCCATTCACTTGGTGTAAGAGTGTTTATATCAGTATTAGATTGATGAACACTGATTGAGGGGCATTCCAGTCTTAAGAGGATTAATTTCTAGCGCGCACTCTCAGAATGGTGCCAGATCTTTGCTCTGCCGCTGACATGAAATGTGTCTTCTCCTGATGTTTATTGCTCAGACATTGAGAGCAAGAGAGGAGCGTCCCTCTGCTGCAGACTGTGCCTTATCTCTCTGCGTGATTTCATTGACTGAGATCGCAGATATGACCCTTACATAATTCTGAGAGATTCTGAGAGAACACCAGTCCCACATGTAAATTTGTAGCGCAACCTTTTAATTTGTTTGTTCGTCTTCTCGATTTCTCAATGAGGGAGGAACTGTCTTTTTTGTTTCAGGACATGACACAGATTTCTAGACACTAACACACATACTGTACAAGTTCAACCAAGTGGACGTCTATCCCGCACTCACAGGTTGATGATCCGTCTGAGCATAACTCATTGTCCGGGTAGCTGCCAGGTTGATGGACAAGAGGCTGGGGCGGCTGTGGGTGGTAACCGGCTAGGTCCATTCCGGCAGGTGGGTCTTGAACTCCACAGTCAGTCCAGGTTGATCTTCATTGCTGCAGAGATCAGGAGACCAGACAGATGCCGCGGCTAAGAGAGAGACAGAGGCCAACAGGCAGGCCGGGCAGCCCCAGTGGACTGATGGTCGTTTGAGGCCCACAGGTGGACTTTGATCTTCTGTGAGCGTCATAAAACCTCTCCTGAACACTCCTATACAGATTGTCAGGCAGTCAGTAAGCCAGCCAACCAACCTGCCAGCCCCCAGCCACCTGCTGGATTCTCACTGTAGTGAAATCGCTGACAAGTGATCGGAGATGAGGGGCCTTACAACTATGAAACTATGAGTATTTAGTGGCAGACAGGTTTTTTTTTTAAGCTTCAGTTACAATACTTTCCAGTGGTCATTTATGCATGATCTGATGTGAAAGTTGAGCGGCAGCTGATCAGAAAGATTCTAAAAACTTGGATCGGTCAGTGTATACGCTGCCATCCCCTCAGGTGATAAGTAGCCAAATGGCAGAGACATCTTTAATGGACCTCACAATGACGTCAAAGTCAGAGGGAGGGCAGGTCAAGGGTGGATGATTATGACACCTGCACATTAGATTGTAACAGGATTATGGCATCCATTATTAAAAGTATCCTTATGTTAAATCTGTATGAAATTAAAAATATTTCAAGGTCCCCGTTGCATATCTAATAAAAAGCCAAAGTGCTGGGAAGTACAGAGCAGTTGAATTCTGCCCTTGGTGAATTAGGCACAGCCATCCAGGGGCATTCAATTTTATTGCTCTAAACATGCATTACAATAGTTTCATTTTGGCAGCTCTCACACTCCACCAGATGATTATCTCCGCCAATGAGGTTATGCTTTCATATCAGGAGTGTGATGCAAACTCCTCTGACCCCATTTCATGACAGTAGTAAGGGCAAGAACCTGTAAAATGTTCGTGCAGATCTCAATCGGAATGCAGATTGAGGATAGTTTTTTTCTTTTTTGGCATTGTGAGATTCATCCACACATGCAACATGATGAAATAAAGTAAAGCGCGTTAAGCAAACTGAGAGAAGTGAGGGTGTGCAATTTAGTGCAGTCCAAATACAATTAATTGAATAAAAAGTTTGGTTTCATAAAGGAACCTTTTTTGTCCAAAGAGGAGACTCAGTCTAGACTGACTGCAAGAAATCTTTTTATTGGATATAACAGAAAGCATGCAAGTTAAATCCTTCAACCCATCTTAAATAAATGTGGGCCTTCACCAGAACCTTATTCAGATGACACATAAGTTGAGGACATTGACTATAAATCCAGCTGCATCATCTCCACGGGCAGGTGACTAATTTTCCGTACTCTCGAAGGAATGGCTCTCCCATAAGTAGTTACTGGAGCTAACTGCCTCGGCATGACCAGTAAGCCACACTTCAATGACCCTGTAAACATACACAGATGGACACAGTCATCAGTTTCTTACATTGCTTCTTTCTGATTATTTTTTCTGATTTTGTTTTTCTTTCACTTTGAGTTTATGAGAGGATGATGGTGATTTGCTTACCCGGTGCTGTGAAAGGCAACACAGAAGTAGTCTTGAATGTGTGGCACACCATTTGCGTTGAGATAATCGGACAGAGCGTTTACTGTGCTGTTGATACCCGAGACGGTAAATTCACTGCTGACCCTTGTGTACACAAGCGCGCCGGCCGTTTGAAAGATACCCACCTGCAAGTCAAGTCTGATTAACTGCCAGAAGTCTTTGTCGAAAGCAAAGAATCAAGATGATTATGACATTAGGATAAATAATTGTTGATGTGTTCTTCAGGTTTACCGCATTATTGGTGGGTTTGGGGGGCGTGTCCTGGTATTGAGACGTTAGCAAGAAACCCACCATCACAGTAGTATTTTCCATAAAATCTCTGAAAGGTACTTGAATAATAGTTGGAGATGCCCATGTCATCACTGTTCCTACAGGAGGACAGTAAGAGAGAGCAGAGATCAGAGCAATTCTTATTTGGTAAGGTCACAAATTGGAAAAAAACAGCGAAAAAGCCACAAGAAAACAGAAACCTTCAGAAGAATCCTTGATCAACAGTCACTACAGAAATTATGTTAATTTAAAGCATATTTAATCTGAATGCCAATTAAACTACCTGTTCCTAAAAAGTATTAAAGAATACATGAATAAATTGATTGAGCAAATGAACCATTTTCGTTGGCGCCATTGAAGTATTCCACAAGAAGCTGGGATGATCCAGCCAGTCCATTGGTTGAGCCATAGAATGTATCACTAGCAAAAGCCCACTGCGTAGCATCATAGTAACGTACCTGAGGAACATGAGCAAACATGGAGGAGAGGTTTTATTCATTCGTGAAATGTGAAACTGTTTCTCTGTTGTTCAGAGATACTCACATCTACTTCCGCATTGTGAAAAATCTGATGCTGCACCAGACATTCTGTTTCCGGATGACAGAGTGGCCCAGTGACGTTCCTTAGAACCAATTACATTATTAAAACAATATTAATGAATTATCGGTGCCTGGGTCTGAGTAAAAATGTGATTCGTTAGCTAGATTAACTTTGCCCTGGATTTTTTCAATTACTTCGTAACACTGTTTAGATATGTAATACACAATTAAAACAACAATTTCATCTCTGTAATGTTGGTTGTCTGCAGATATTGGCAGGTTTCTTACCCAACTTTGGCCTCAGCTGTCAGCACCAGCAGGAGGGCAACAAACCCAGACAGAAGCATCCTGGAACACACACACAATGTTATCACCTAACAAGCTGGTTTTGCTCATCCCAGCTCCATGTCAACAGTAATGCCTATTTACTGATTTCTATCTCGAAGACGATCAGAAAAATAAAACCGTACTTACTTCACTGATCGTGTTTGTCAGAATTCGAAGAAATGTGTCTTTGCATCTTGGTGCTCCAGCTTTTAAAAACAATTGGCCACACCCTCAACCAACAACCTAAACCAAACTATAGTGTGTACAGACAATATAGAATGCAAATGGTAAAACCAAATGAGGGACAAGAAATGCTGGAGGGACTTAAACAACAAACACAGAATAGCTTAAAGAAGATTTCGTTCAGACTATGTTGATGAAGATGTATATATATATATATATATATATATTAGATCCACTTTCTGGTTACGTAAACCAATCTGGCCACACCCTTAGCAAACAGCATGCATGCAGACTGATGGGAATTCTAAACAGAAAGAGACAAACAGAGATCTATTTGACTGTATGTGTCATTTGAATAAAGATAACAAGGCATGTTTGAGGCTCTAAGAAAATCCAAGGTTGAACTTCCCAGGGAGCAAGAGCATTAGAACAAATAACACAAGTCTTCCTTAAACTCTTTATGTTAAACGTTTTCCTTTAGAGAGAAGAATATTCACTTTTACTATATTACAGTGATGCCTTTGATTATTATGATTCTAAATTGTGTGCAGTGATTTGCTTTACTGACTCATCTATGAATATATTTCAACAGTATTATGTAAACTGATTATGCTGAAAACAAAACTCAACTTTTCCATTCCATTCCAAAAATTGTTCATTAAAATGTTTGGTTGGAAACGTCATTCTTAGATGACTTGAAAAAGAATTTTAGACAAGTTCAAACATCTCCGATGTCTCTCTTTGTTTGTCACTTCACAACCTGTTTGAGTTTTACAACGGGCTCCAACTAAAGTGCGAATCAACACTAACAAACAGTAAAAATGGAAATAGTTGCAAAGATTTTGCAAGAAATTCATTTAATTCCTAGTAATATTTCTTTATTTGGTATTTGAGTGCAAATGCATGCATGCATTTTTTCAGGTATGAAATTCCCTTTTATTATGCCAACCTGCTGCAGATAATCTCACACTGAAAGAGACTGTTTATAAAACAATTCCACAAACACCTTCATTATGTGTGTTTTGTGAACCACCATCCACACAACAAAAAACAACTGCTTGTGTGTACCTTTCTATTTGTTCCATACTTGCAGTGTTAGTATAGTTTCACATCCTGTACTGTACAGCTCAAGCCCCAGGTCTGTGTAAACTCTGTTTTAGTTTGTTAATTAGTTTATTTCTTAACAGTGGTAAGATTTGTTTTAGTCACTTTATAAAATATATCAGCACAAAGTCACAACATTAAATGTAACTGACATGTTCAGTGTTTCTTATAATTTATAATGATGACACAAACGTTTATTATTATTATGAGCACAGAGCATCTGCTTTAACACAGGATACCTGAGGCTCATGTTCTATTGATTATGATTTTGTGACACTTTGTACGATAATCACCTACAATCAGCCACAGAGATCAATGCAGAGAAGAGCCTTTATTGAATATGGCAGAAAACCATGACAGCAGCTGGCTGGAAAACTTCATGGTGCATTCTGTTCATATACATTTGAAATGCAGGATGTCATTGTGATTATATGAAGTGACACTTTATGACTTGAAGCGATAGTGTAGGAAAATTCAAGCTGCTACTTTTATGTTTTCATGGATCCACTTCAGTTACACACGGGCTCACCCTCAACAATAAGGAACACCTCAGTGTACCAGTCAGTGGTCGACAGTGGACTGCAAGAAGCACACACACACACGTGTAATAATGGTAAAAATATATACAGTACATACAAATCATGGTAGAAAATCAAATATAAAATAATACAAAAAACATTACTGGAAACTAATTTATTGCACCACGTAACATTTTCTCATCATTCCTTTTTCTGAATATTAGAATGAAAGGTGATTTGTTTACCTGTTGTATGTTGCAGTTAAGTGGAAGGTGTTATCGAACTTGGCATCAACTGAGTCAAGGTCACTAGCCAAACGTTTTATTGCATCATTGTCGGACTGGGTATTTAACGATCCACCGTAACCCCGTACATACACATTAGCCACGGGGGACGCGATGATGAAGACCTGCAAATACATTTTCATTATCTGTATCACAATATTACCTCAGCCATGATCAAAGTGATTACGTTTTTTTTTTTTCTTTTAACACTTTTTGTGCTGAAGTGGCAAACCTCTTCTTCAGTAGGAGTCGGGGCGTTTTCCTGATATTCAGCCGGGAGCGGAAAATTCATAGTATAGGTTATTTCCATCCTATCTTCGTGAGGCACCACAATGCCAAAATGATTTAGCAGCTCCATCTTTGCTCCTTAAAATGAAGTCATTGAGGAAATATTGGAATTACTTAACATCATCAAACGAACACAACCATATGTATAGATATAGATTTTTTTTAATTTTTCTGATTCAATACTACAAATGAAAATAATTGTAAATTATTTCATTCTTAATTGGGTATTAAGGTCCAAATACATTAGTCAATTATTGTATTTTCTGCTTTTTCTAGGTTATATTATTATATTATAATTATTATGTGCAACTCTGATCTCCATTAGATAACACTATGATTGTCTCCAATTCATAATCAATAAATCTTCGCTCAGGTACTCACCAATATCATTGGCACCATTGAAATATCTCCCGATTCTCTCGATTGCTTTGGCTAATGCAACTTCAATGGAAGGGGCTGTCACAACTGTTACAACAAAATTTGCTGGTTCATAGTGATGGACCTGAGGGACAATAGGATTATTATCTCTGGCATCTGAAATATGAAAAAGTTTCTTCATTGTTCTGAGTCACTAACCTCGTAATTGTCATTGTCACAAATCAAATTATACAGAACACATGGTTCTGTCACAGCACAGAGATCCGATCCGGAGGAGTTTCTGTGAAATTACAGAGCAAGGACATGAACAGACATATGATATGAAGTTAAAAAAAAAAAATCACCTGTCATAACATTCTTAACTTTTTTATCCTCCAATTTCACATGGTAATTTTGTTTTTTTGCAGAAATCTGCTGAAAGGGGATTCAATCCAGGATTCTTACCCAACCTTGGCTTCAGATGTCAGCACCAGCAGGAAGCCAACAAGCCCTGAAAGAAGCATCCTGAGAAACACACAGTGTTTTCATTCAGAATCAACCTCTTGATTTGGTTCATTCAGTGAAAAAAATGGATCTACGCATCCTGGTCCAAAGCAGCTATTTATTCACTTTCTGGAGATGAATTTTAATATCTCCACTCCATGAACCAATCACACAGAGCAAACAATCATCATTCAGATGAGCTCAAAGAAGAGCTGGTGTGAACCAGGTGTGTGCCAGGGGCAGGTGTAGCTCCAGGGAATTCAAATTCAACACACCAGACAGCCTGAACACTCAGTCTTGAATCATGAATCATGGACACATTTCCATTTTTAAGATCAGTCACTTTTATCTGTTTAGAGTTTGAAGGGTACATTGACAACGATCATTGATCGAGATGATATGAAGACGTTTAACAGTCGGTTTTACATCAAAACTTTAACTAAATAATTTGGAAATATTAAAGTTAGAACACAGTTAAATACAACTGAGCTATGCCTAAAAGCACTTGAATTTCATTTGGAAAAACACAACGTGGCAACCTCTCAAGAAATAGATAATATTCAATGACAGAAAACTATTACAGGAGCTGGCTGGAAAACTTCATGGTGCATTCTGTTCACATACATTCTAAATGCAGGATGTCACTTATTATGTGAAAGTGACACTTAAAGACTTGAAGCGATAGTGTAGGACAATCTCGGCTGCTACTTTTATGTTGTCACGGATCCACTTCAGTTACACACGGGCTCACCCACAGCAACGAACATCACCTCAGTGTATCTGTGATCAGTTGACAGTGGACTGCAAGAAGTACACACACACACAAATTTAGTTCAGCGAAATCCTCACCTTTCCCTCAGGACGTTTCTCCTCATTATACTGAGAAAATGAAGGTGATCTGTCTACAGTACCTGCTATATGCAGCAGCAAAGTGGAAGTTCTTTTTGTAATTTGCACCAACTGAGTCGAGGCTACTGGCCAAATTTTGCACCATGGCATTGTCGGAATGGACAGAAAACGCTCCATCCCTGCCCCGTACATACACGTTCATATTAGGTGAGGTAAGGATCGTCACCTGCAAAGAAACTGTCATTATCTGCTGGAGCTCATCCAGGCCATTATCGTTTGTTTCTGCTGGGGTAGCTTACATGTTCATCGGTAGGATGGGGAGGGTTTTCCTGATATTTAGCTGGGGGTAGCATATGCAAAAGGTAGGGCAAAGGTTCCAAATAATTCCCATGAGGTATTCTCAGAATAAAAGGAGTTACGATGTCCATTTTTGTTCCTAAAGGAAAAGAAAGGAGTTTTTAAGAAGTCAAAAAATACAAAAAATATTCAAGCAATGAATCAAAATGTCACAGCATGTTTGAGTTTTACCACATGATCAAACTAAAGTGCTGTGAGCTACAACATGACAAATGGTAAGAGTGATAAAGATTTTAATGTAAAGTCATATTTTTTTAATTTGTTATTCAAGTACAAATACATGCACAAATGTATCTTCTGCTTATCTGAGTTTATACGATTTGCACAGACCTCACATGAATGAATTATCCTCTCAACCAGCTATTTCAATACTTTGATAGATACACTCACACACAAACACACCATTTTGATTGGCACCATTGAGATACTTCTGTATGCGTTCAAATGGTTTTTTTGCGCCAGTTTCAATGGGATATTCCTTCTCAGAGGCCGTAACCCAGTTGAGAGATTCAATGTGACGGACCTGGGGGACAAGAGCAGGATTATTGTTTTGTTTATTATGTTTCTGGACTCTAAAATATTTAAAAAAAAAAGTTCATTCTTGTTCAGAGGCACTGACCTCATATTCGTCAGTCTTGCAAATCAGATCAAAATGCAGACACTCCACTGTCTCGTGGCAGAGGTCTGTCTTTGAGTAGCTGTGACGTTACAGAGCAAAGACATTAAGAGATATAAAGGGTGATAGTAATTCCGTTCTCGCTCTGTAACTTGGGTTTCTTGCAGGGATCTGCTGAAAGGGGATCCAATCCAGGTTTCTTACCCAATCCTGGCCTCAGCTGTCAGCACCAGCAGGAAGCCAACAAGACCTGAAAGAAGCATCCTGACATACACAGTGTTTTCATTCAGAGTCAACCTCCTGATTTGGTTCATTCAGTGAAAAAGACATCCAACAACCTTCAAGCGCAGCACATACAACCAGAGTACTTACATCATCACAGCCCGTTTCATCTGAAAACTGGATCTAAGCTCCAAAACAGCTATTTATTCACTTTCTTTATTTATTCACTATTCCAAAGTGTGCCAAGAAATAGAATGCCCTCCCCCATACCATGACATCACTACCAGTCGGAAAATCCCAGTGACACAGGCGCGCTCATCTCACAGCAGCAACCATGCCACATTCAAAGTCCTTTAAATCTCCTTTTTTTCTACTTTGATGCTCAGTTTGAACTTCAGCAAGTTACTTTTATTTATTCTCAAAGTTTTATTTAAACTCAAACAGCTGTAGGAAACGAAGACGTGTGAACTGTCTGAGTCAGCCCAGGTTTGGCTTTCTATCTTTCTAACTCTGCTGCACATCAATTATAATATTACCACTAGCTGAAAATTATCTTAAATTGGTTCATAAAACTAAAACGCCACAAACCACTTCATTGTCAGTGTTTGCAAACCAATTAAACAGGACAACAATAGCGTGTGATGGAGCTGCTGTGGTGTATTTACTTTTCTCCTTGTTGCAGCTTGGAACTTTCCCTGTACCCACAGGCTGTGAGCGAAGGCAAGGCAAACATCCTGGACTGGGTTACTCAAGCCTTGGGACACTGCAAAGTGTATTTTACCTCGTTAGTGAGTTTATGGAAAAACAACAACTGATGTTTTCAGTCTGAACACCCTTGCGCTCATCCTCCCTAATCTGGCCATGTAATGCATCAAACCAGAAGGTAATGCAGTAATTCATTGTTTAGAGCAGTGGTTCCCAAACATTTTCTGCTGGGCCCCCCTTTGGTACATAACAATTTTTTGCGCCCCCCCACACTCCAAAAAAAGGACATACGTACACATTTTGTTTTCAGAGTCCATTGCAGTTTATTTTACACATTGTAATGAATACAAACATCAACCCGAAATGCAGATTCTAATAAGTGTAACAGTTTTCAAGCACTTAAACTGTGTAATTATGTTCATTGTAACAGCTTTCTTTTTTTTAATATTCAACATTTAATCATTTTGCATTTTTGAAAAAGTTGCCTCTCTGCAAAAATGGATTTTAAAACATGACCAGAAATCAATGAAAACATCATACATTTGTATGTCTTATGCTGAAAATGTAGTTTGTTTGCAAAAAAAAAAAATCATCTC